>OV121082.1:2904444-3331255 GCA_921293015.1 Phorcus lineatus | reverse complement strand
AGTGTATGTTTGCTGATTTATTGTCGAAATGACCTAGCTATTCATTGCAAGTTATAAACACGTTTTTCCTTCATTTATACAGTGTCAAGCATGATTGCACTAAATATTCTCTAACCTCTAGATTTTTTTCTCATTTAGGTATTATAAAACGTAACGAGTAAAGCTTCAGAGGGATAGAGACTAATGCAGTTCTGCTTGATTTTGTAGAGTTCTGCCCAATTATCACAAACTCGCTCTTTTCGAAATATATTTTTAGATCACATAATACGTAAGAGGTAAATTCAGTTAAGATGTGAAACCCTTTTATTCAGACCAATCTATCAAATTCGACACAAGGTATTCAATCTAAGTCATATAAAACGCATTCAGCAGTTGCAGATAATGTTCATCGGAAAGCATGTTGTGTGATAACGTCAAATTAATTTCTGTTTGCGAAAATATATGAATTATTGTAAATAAACAATTAACTGCACGTTTCGGTGTAAAACGATTCGTTTTGATGGTGAAGTAAATCTTGGATGAATGCAAAAGCATTGGGTGAGACTGTGCGAAGTAATATCAAAACTGTCCAAACCTCGGGCGAGGTGAAATGCCAAGCTATAACATTATCACAGGTAAATCTACAAAAAATATCAGCATTTATAGATCCAAAACAATTAAAGAACTTTATTTCTAAGAGTATTGTTTGCTCAAAAGTAGTTTTAGATACTTGTTAATTATACAGTCTATACAGGGGAAGCGAATATTTTAAAAGGTGATAAATATAATGATTATTTAAAACATCTTTAACTAATATAGATAGATGCATATAGTTCGAGAGGCTGTTCTTCATATCAACAAAACAGATCAATATCGTTTAAGCAATCGGTCATTACGATGAATTATAAGTTTAGATTGTTTAGTGACATGAGATGGTACTTACAGCAAACATCAAAAACTAGAAACCGTTAATGTTGCAATTGCGAAGTAAATTGTCATAAAAATGATAGTTCTAAATGCTTAACAAATACTGTATACCTTTAATAACATTTAAATTAATACCAAACCTTAATATTTGTATACAAGGTTATCAGCAAATGAGCCATATGTCAATCTCATTTTAGTCAATGTAGGTGCATTGTTGCATTATGGAATCTGTACACGTCGCTACATGTATGATGTGAATAATTGTGAATATAAACTATCACTCGTATGTTGTCAAAGTTCAACAGAACATTTTGTGAGTACCCTCGTTCTTATTGATTATTATGATGTTTGTATATGATATTATTTTGCGGACACGACTGTAACTGTTTTAAAACCACTAATGTGAGATATTGTGTTTGATCACATTTAGCTTTTTGTATTATGTGTAAGTCAGCATACTTAATTATTATTCTTCCATCGTTATAATTGATATTATTTTCATATAATTTATATCACTGAAACTTGTATAATTGAATTTGAAAGGAGATATTGATCTTATCTGTATGAACAAAATCTGTTTTATTCATATTACTTATGCATAATATTCAACGTTTCATCATTGTAGGTCGGATAGACGTCAACATGTTTTTTTTCATAAATAGTAAGGGCACTATACAAATCATTAAACGTAAAACATTTTCTATTTTAAGAAAATCTTGAGTGTTTAATCTTCTGTATGGACAAGCACAACTGCAAAATAAGACCATATCGTATGACTTCATGGACATCGTTGTAATCTTTCATTATGGTGCCTGCACAGAGACAATGTCAGAGGTTTTTCGTTGGTGTTGTAACTTTATCAATTCTATTATTTCCAATCGAATCATTACGTGGTGGCACGTTGTCCTGTGCATAGTTCAGGTGGCTGCGATCAGTGAGATTAAGCAACATCTTACTCGCGGTCGGGTTACCCGATTTGAGTTTGAATGGTTATTCTCTGCCCCACACTGAGACTCGAATTGGAAACTTGTGGTGTCTCCTTAGGCAAGAGACTTTATTCAAAATAAGCCTCTGTTCACCCAGCAGTACATTGTGGGGCGGGATAGCGCAATTGTTAGCGCGTTCGGCTTCGGATCAAAAGGTCCCTGGTTCGAATCCCGCCAGGGGCTCGGCAACTTTGTCTGCAGTAGAGGACTGTTCTACACGCAGTCAGGTTTCGGTGCAATACTACACTGAATTTCAGTGCAGTACCACCCGCTTGTTCCAGCCGATGCTCGCAGGTTTCACCGCAATGCATAGCCTCAATGGTGTTGCGGGCTTTCTCCCTGCAATAGTATTAGCAGCCGCGATATAAGTGAAATACTCTTGAAAGCGGCGTTAAAACCCCAAATCACCTCACCTCACCTCACCTCACCTCACCTGGGTACCTGGTTGAGATTGTGTTGGAGGTGAACTTACAGCGCTGTAATTGGCTGCTTTGGTTACACCAGCGTAATAATGCATTTTGTTTCAAGATTTAAGTTCACAACCGATTATGAGACACAGAGATAGAGACGGAGGTTGGGCCTGGGTTGTGCTGGTGGGCTCTGCGTGTGGACAGGTAATCTCAGGGATTGTTTACGCGTCAATGGGAGTCTTCCAGACAGAGTTCCTGCTTCACTTCTCCGACAGCAGCAACACTCGAATCAGTCTCGTGTCATCCCTCAACCTCTTCCTGCAGCTCACACTGGGTATGTATTCTTAGACATACATCTCTTTAGGTATCGACCAAATGTAATAGAGGAACATTTAGACATATTACATGCTAAAGAAGCAATCCTTCTCCAGGACGACTCCAGAATGTTAAAAACTAAAACAATGTTTCATGTTTGGATTTCACTTGACTATCTACTTGTTGCCCGAGAATGCCAGCCGGAGCTTAAATGCGCCTGTGATCTTTCTATAACCTGCTGACTTTCTTTCACTGTGCTTTTCTTTTCGTCTTCCTTTTCTTTCCGACCCCTTTTCTCTCTGACCTAACTGTCAACTCTCTTTTGGGGTATTTTCATCAACCTTTTTCTCTAATTAAAGAGTTAACTGTAAATACTGAGACGGTTATCAATATATATTGATATTAATAATTTGAGTGCTACGAAAAATTCTCCTTTTTATCTTCCGCCAAACAAAGTTTTTGGGGATACGGATGTGACCTCCGTCCGTCCATGCTAACTGTTTTTTCCTGAACCAGAATCGAACCAGAAATCAATAACGATAAGGATTAGCTCATTGAATGTTAATTGGTGCATTTGAGGGTGATTCAACTTCTTCTAACCTTTAAGTTTGGCCGTTGAATTGAAACATTTTTTAGAATTTTGTTTCTGAGCCAGAGCTAAAAAACATTCCGTCTAGCTATCTGAAGCATGAATGCAGAACAATAAGCATGTTCACTGGTGGCTTTTGGGGTTTTTTACTTCAAAATTTAGGTATTGCCTGTTTCCATTGAAAGTTACGAAAATGTTTCGAGGGTAGAACCTTCAAACCTAAACGCAAAGCACATTGAAACTGAGGATCTTTAACCATCATCTTCTGAAGGATAACTTCATTACCAATTATCTGATGAGGATAGTTATCATGTGAATTCTTAAGGATTAATAGTATAAATTTTATAAGTATTGCTCAACATAATTTACACTGTTGCCACTCTGCGGGGGGGGGGGGGGGGTTCATAGATCTGTGATTGTCAATTTTTTAAAATAAATTCTGCCAATTATGTACTCAAACGACGATAAAGCAATCTTAATTATAAAGCGGTTCCATTAGTCACTATAACTCAATCAGAATTGTTTACTCGCAGGTCCAGTGTCAGGAGTCCTCTGCAATGTCCTCGGTATGAGGACCACCATGATCCTAGGAGGGGTGATTCTTGGAACGGGATATTTCCTGTCTAGTTTCGCTACAAGTGTAGACTATCTTCTAGCGACATACTGTCTCATTTCAGGTATGTGAAATAGGTGAAAATTTGCACAACCACTGAAATACATGAACATAAAAATAGTTTACTTTTAAGGAGAAATAATACAGTAAAAATGAAATATAAGTATAGGAGCCCAATGGAAAACGTACCTTTACATGCAGCTATCTCAAATGTTGTTTACATTTTCCGTGGCCTTAACACACTCCTTTTTTAAAAGCAATTTAAGAGCTGCACTGAGAGAAAAATGACAATGATTTAAAGTGACACATAGTTCACATTAATCAGTATTTCTTATCCCAATATGATCGGACATCAAAATCGGTGTTTTCTTATAAAACTAATAATACTCAAAATATTTTGTCTGCAGGTGTAGGATTCGGAATCGTATACACTCCTCTCAACGTAATACAAGGGCATTACTTCCATGATAAAAGAGTTTTAGCCAACGGAATCACACTCGCTGCAAGTGGAATAGGTTTCAGCCTCGGATCAAGCCTAATGATCGGAATTGCTGAGTCGCAGGGCTGGCGATTTGCTGTCGCAATTTTAGCCTCGATATCTTTGCAATACGTTGTAATTGGAAGTGTTTACTTTCCTTTAGAGAAACAAAACAGATGTTCCTTAAGACGAGTACCGGAAGTTCAATCAAGGGCTGCAAGTGTGAGAAAAGAGTCGTGTTTGTGGTTTCTATGGCACCCATACTGGTGGATCTTATGTTTAAGTTACGGAGTGAGTATGTTTGGGTTCTCAATCCACCTTATTCACTTCCCGTCATATATCGTGTACTGTGGTCTGTCTCAAGGAGAACTCTCGACGTTGATGACCACCTTCGGGATTGTCCTGAGTGTGTCCCGTGCCCTAGCCGGGTTCTTATGTCACGACAGCAGCGTTGACCTGCTGGTCTTCATGTTCGCCACTCAAGGGCTGTATGGAATACTTGTTCTGTTAATGCCGCTGTTTGCCAAGTCATTCACAAGTTTGATGATCTTTCAAGCGGCCATGACAGTGTTCTTCGCGGCATCGTTGGTGCCTATGACCCCCTTAAGTGTTAAGCTGTTCGGAGTGCACAAACTGGCAACTGTGTTTGGTTGGGTCATGTTGTGGGGAGGCCTCGGATATTTCGCTGGGCCAGTCACTACCGGTATGATTGAGGTCTTGTGCTTTTACACAAAGTCGTTAACACAATTTGTATAGAGTGTGTAATTCTCATTATCATAATTCATGAATGAGGAATAGTGACAGATAACGGACACATGAAAACAATCAAGAGATTTTGCCTGCAAAGTTCTTTTTGCATATTCAAGTTAAATTTTACTGGTATGAAATTTAGCTTTTTTCATTAACTTAGACGTAAAAACCAATGGATTTTATTGAAGTATTTCGTTTACCCGAAATCTCAATGTTGTTAGGCAATCCTTTGTGTGATATTTTCTTATTTCTTCTCTCTTAACTTAATTTCAGGTGCAATATTTGATACATCCGGATCCTATGCTCTTGGATTCCACGTAGGTGGTACGTCAACTTATTTGCTTAACATACTGGTATTTCTTGTCTCCAGAAGTTTAGCTGCTTTGCTGTTCACAGAGAAGTTTCAACAATTACGTCAACAAATTGTTTTGGGAGTTCAGTGAAGAATGGTGACACTTTTCTTCACATTGACACTACGTACATTGAGTTACGGACCTAAAATAATTGTGACATTTGTATTTTTATGCTAAATGTGTAGACGTCATGTGACTAAATCATCAAAATCGTTCTCAAAATAAAATACACAATGAACGTTACTCAGTTGTATTATCCATAAGCAATATTATGTTTTGTTTCAGGATTGGCAATAGCGTCAAGTGCATTACTACTTCTTCTTATACCACTGGTGAAGGCCAAGGCTGATGAAACGGAAGGAGTTGAGAACCGAAAGACTTCATTCCACGAAGATCATACATTTGAGGTCTACTAAGAGAAAAACAAGTTGTAGTCAATGCCTTTTCAGACTTTGTGATGTTGTTTCTTCAAATATTATAGGAATGCAAGTGTAATGTGCTGAGATGTCAATACTTTTGTACAATCTGTGATATGAACGCTTAATTCAACTAAAATGCACTATATTTAATAAACGGAAAGGTAGTTATAAAACTATATATGAAACAAAGCGTTATGTCCATATTCGGATCACATTCGTTGTGTCCGATAATGAGGTATTCTTCATAAGTCTGAATGATTTGAAAGTATCTTTGTTTCATCTGTCTGTCATCTAGAATTGATTAGAAATTAGTCAAACTAGACATACTAACGCCAATACGCAAATAACGTTATAGCATGTAGTAGCCTTGTGACCCATTTATCACGTTGATGTTTTCTATTCCATTCGTAATGGGTAATGCCATTATTAAAAACACATTTTGTAATTATGTTTTGCAGTATGTTTAGGGCCTTCTTTCCAAAGCTGTTGCTTTATCAACCCGGTTTGGAATGTACATTTATTTTTGTTAAGTTTTCATTTTGCATATTTCGCTCCAAAGGTTAATACATATGTGAGCGTACATATATTCAAATTAAGTTAGGACGTCAAGAAAGTTAGAAGTCCACTGAAACATTTACTAACGCTTGCATTACCGGGTGTCAACTGACGGAGAACAAATGTGGAATCCAGACAATCTCTCCATAACAACCTTGCATTTTTTTTAATAACAGAAAACTCGATGTACATAATCATACCGTGTGCTCCTTGCTTGTCAGTTGAGTCGTGTCAGAGAAAATCTTGAATTTTCCTGTAGGTCGAGTGTTAACACCCACAGAAGTCATACATACTCAGGAACCGATGAGTCTGGCGCCTACGCGTCCTGATAACACTTGAAATATTCATACGCTAAACTGATTGTAAGAATATTTTAAAAGCTTTTTCTACCTAACTTAATGTTTTGACTTTCTTGTACGCACCATAAAACATGGGGAATGTGACTTTTAGGAAGAAATTGGACAAATACTAAAACAATATTTTACTATTTTTGGTACGTACATTTAAATTTTCATGTGTAGAGTGGAGATAAGAAATAAGAAAAAAGGATTTTCGAAGTTGTAACCAATTAATGTTGGGTCCTCGTTAATTTTTTTAACAAAAGTATCAATCAATATTTCCAAGATTAAAAAGCGTGTATTATCAAGAAAATAGATTTCAATAAGCAATATATATTATATTTTCGGCTTAAATTAAACTTTGAATTCGTTATTATCTCACCTTCCAAAATAGAGACATTGAAATTGGCACCATCCCTCCCTCCATCCGGCGGCATGGTCTTGGTAATTTCCTCTTCCATGGTCACACCAACCAATCATAAGAACAAGCTCAATGAATAAAATATGAGACAAGTGATGTTAACATCATATTTATTCAGTATTATAAGAACATGTATTATAGTATATAATGTTATGTGCGACCTTTTTCCGCCTTGTTCGACCGTTTCCACGGAAACGGTCATTCGGGTTTAGTTAACCAATCATCGGTATAAGTTGCATTTTTGCAATTGATTTGATATACTGTCGTTTTAAGAGTGTTTATCAAATAAACGACATTTTGAAAACTTATTTACTGCAATCACAACGACAAATGTACGTTGGTAGTTCTGTATAGGTCATTTAACTATTGTATGTGGAAATGGAATGCAGAATTTACAGTGTTCAGTACCATGTGCGGTGTCCTCGTTTGCCTGTGGCTGAATGTTTCGATATTCTACATTTTATCTCCCTTTGACATTTCATCAGGACACCGTATAATGAACCCCCCGCCCTTGATTAATAGAAGCCAATTAAATTGCTTTGTCGATTGGACCTGTGAGCCTCTCCGAAAACGGTTCACATCACATTGACATTGAAAAGATATTTTAAAGGGACCGTAGCACGGTGCTAGATGGATAAAGTGATCTCACAAATACAAAAAAAAATAATACCAATTGAAAGACAATGTTTTTTAATCAGACGAAGCATTTCTTAAACATAACTTACCATGTTCATTTATGCTATGGGAAACCTTTTCCCTACCTCAATTGATTGAAAAGTCTTCAAACAAATATGGCTGCCAGGAGTGCTTGATTTTTTATCATATCTTTCATGACTATTGATGATTGGGTTGAGTAATGGGATGCTTGACCCTCTGAAGATAAAACATTTAGCATTCGAACAAAATGTTTTACTGGCCCTTCAAAGTCAAAGCGTTAGCAAACACATTTCCCCCAATCTCGCATCACTCCATAAGACTCAAGGGCGGTTAATTTGAGTAGAGATATTCCTGATGAAAATTCCGAAGGTTGACTTGTACGAAGTACGGAACATAAAGCCCTGGGTGATCGAGGATGTACCAAGTGTCTCATTTTGCGTTTTAGCTTATCCAGTCATCAAGTGTTGAACGTCGTGCGTTGTTTCCATTTCGATGATGTTTATTTATTACCGCTTGATTGTATTGCGAAGTCCTTTTACAAAGTTTGTCTTCTTTCGTTATGATTCGATGTTTTCCGATGTTGGCCTGTAAGTGAAAAGTGGTTGTTAGTAAGAGCTACCACTCCAGCTCTAAATTACTGAAGATAATATATCGTAAGCGTCTTGACGCCCCTCGAACAACTCGGGTCCTCAGGTTTGTGCCCTTCTTGTTACAAAATCGTTTTTAAGTTGTTGTAGCTGTGGTTTATTGCTATCAAAGGGGAAATGGATAAATTGTCTGGTACAGTAGAGGAAAAACTATTTTGATGATAAAATAATGTCTGAAAATATAGTTTCTACACATATAAATTAATTGAAAAAAATTATTCTTCTGCATGTGAAACTTATTTAGATTAATGCCGACCATTCATCAACTATCACAAAAAAATATATTTTTCTGAAATATATTTTGAAATAACAACTAAAATATTCTCTGAGCCATTTTCCATAAATCACTGTGCATTTTGTCTTTGATGTTTGAAAGCAAGATCAATTGGCCGACATGCAACAAGTGATTGATGTGTCCACCGCTCCTTTCACGCATCCTTTGAACAAAACTCATCATAAACCAGTTGAATCTAATGTTCCTGAAACAAAAAACTATCAAATAAATTACAAGCACGAATGCATTTACAGTTTATACATGGCTGAGCAAACATCCTTCTATGTGAAAGCCAATACAACATTACACATTGACTTCATATATCGTATCGGAAAATGTAAAATCTCTAGAGGCCAACATATATAGCCAAATTATAACCACAGTTCTACCAATGGGGCAAAGTTTATGGAATTTATGTCAATGTGAAATATACATATCCCTATCATCTATGGCAAAATAATATGAGTGTTCCCTCTGGAAAGTCGTGTTGTGCGCAACAGCTTTAAATATGTTTACGCTTTAGTCAATTTTTAAAAGGAGAAATTCAGTCTGCAGTAAAATAGGTAAAAGAAGCTGGCGTTATCAACTGTCTTATGTCTCTTAAGAATAAAATCAATTTTTTTTTTACAGTTTTCCGTAGAAATTACATCGCACACTACACTTTCGACCATCAGCTATATTCTTTTATTTTTCTTGGTTCGTGTCGGTCTTCTCCATTGTTGCTGTAAAAG
Source organism: Phorcus lineatus (assembly GCA_921293015.1). Lineage (NCBI taxonomy): Eukaryota > Metazoa > Mollusca > Gastropoda > Trochida > Trochidae > Phorcus > Phorcus lineatus. The sequence continues at coordinate 3,321,813 of OV121082.1, read as the reverse complement.
GAGCTGAATTAGTTTTTTTAGTTTAGACATTTTGACACGCAAGCGATTAGCAAAAACAGTTCACTTCGCTTACATTCTCTGATCATGTGACAACGCGTAATATTTTAAATTTTTATTCAGCTCTAGGGAAGCTAATTTCCACGACAGTGTCTGTCCGTCTTGACGTATCTCTCAATGGTCAATCAGTTAGTCCTCGAAACAATAGTAAATAATCTTAGTACATCATTGTGCTCGAGGACAAAGCTAGTACATGATACTATTTGATAGTATATATATAGTACTTGTGAAAATGTCATGTGTGATTTTGGCTTCTGCAAACGATTTTCATTGATAAGTAATAATTGTGATGTCTTTGGCAATTTTCGATGAATATGTGAGATGTTTTAAAAGAACACCATCTTGGTGTTTTGACGCGTACGAAAGCAAAATGAAATACCGTGAAAAGTACGAAATATCCCTTACATTATGAACTTATTGGAAATGTAGTTGTACAAATTAGGATGTATTAGCATTTTTTCTATTCAATTGAAGTCAGAACAATGGTATGACGTCACATAATACACCGTTGAAAGAATACTATTCCAATTAAGCACAAAACGAGTCATGTTATAATGATATATATATATGCTTCCTTTTTGTTCAGATCAATTATAATGTTTTTTGCATCTTTTTCTATAACATAACGCAGTGTCTATAAACGGATCAAGCTCTCATAAGGCCTGTTATTTTTCCCTTTCAAAATCATTTTAGAAACGTAAATCCATAATAACATTTAAATTTTGGTTTTATTAGCTGAATTTATTGCTCAAATTATATTACATATTGTGGTTTATATTGCCACATTGATAAAGTTGTACGACGATAATTTCAAATTTTGACTTCATCGACTTCATACGACTATGGTGTCCTTTATTTTAAACTATGGTTGTTGAGACGAAGTTTATTGATTGTAATGGAAAATCTAATGCGCTTGTAAATGAAGTTTTCTCTCTGACTCTCTTATCATATTTCTGTTGGACTTTCAAATATAAGCAAACCCTATTTAGAGTTCTGAATACATATCTGGCTCTACAAAAAATCTCCACCGGCATCCATCAACTCTAGACATTTAATTAAAATCTTTTGCAGCTTGACTGGATTTGACAAACAAGGACTATCGAATTATTTATAAAACCAATATCGTAATATGAAGTTTTAGAATTTTCGTTTTTAAGATCTAATTATCAAAAGAAGAGTTCGATTGTTTAGAATATCATTTTCATGACATGTCTAAAACACGACACTTGACGTAATATGAAGTAAATAAAAATGGTAGATGCCATTCACACTGATGACATTTTGCAGTTTCACTTTCATCCCAATCTTTTCTTCATTTCGTAGAATTTCCATTAGCAAATGTTTGTAATGTGGCTTTATACACGACTTGTTCATCTAGAATGTCGTCTTAAGATAAGTTGTAAAGTATCTACCCTTGTTTGTAGTGCTTGACACCTGTAAAACAATATCCAATGACATCCAAAACACCCTACACTATCTGAAGACATCATTATTATCTTAGAGAGTGGATAGGAGTAAACTTTATGATTATGTCTCTCAAAGATCAGAGTCCTTGAATACTTACATAATGATATTCAACCCCGATGTCTTTTTATGTAACCGTTACCACTTAGATGTCTTTCAACATTGCTTATTCCCAAAAGACGTCAGCATCCAAGATGGGGATAAATTAATAATGTTGTATTATTTTAGACATTTTCAATTGATTTCGATTTCTTTCATTTCAGATAACTAAAAGCCACTTATTAAGTAGACGTCAGCTGGGTTCTCAATTTATCAATTTATGCTTTCTTAACATTGACATAAAGACAGGCTTTCAAGAAAAATATGTTTTGCGTCTGCAGTCGTAAGTATAGAAATGATGTTGTGGTATGTCAATGATAAATTTGAAGCTGTTTTTCAGACACTTTCTGCCCACACAGAAGGACGGGCATTGAATTCGAAGCAATAACCTCATCAATCATGTTTTTACGAACTCGGAATCAAACAGACATGTCTTGTTTGTAGGAGTTGTCCGTAGGCGAACATCCCATGTATAAAACGTCGGCAGAACATTTAGGTGCAACTTACAAAACTAGCTTCTGAAAGAGGATTACAAAATAAAAATAGTGTATTTATCATTTTTTCAGTTTGACAAGTGAGCATCACGTGGAAACTCAGTCAACTCATTCTAAGGTTGTGCTTATTAAGCTAACAAAACATAAAGTTTTCTATGATTGTATTTTTAAAATCTGAATAATACAGACCACAGTTGGTATTTTTCACAATACCAGTCGTGTTGTCAAATGTCTTTGCTTGACTACTCAAATAAAATATTGCATATCGTTCGCATTTTAAACAAGCCATTCATGTCAATAATTCTATAAAAACGTTAACACGGACGAAACCCAATCACCGTGCTAAAGTTTTACTCATCTCATGAATACCTCTTAAAAACCTTATACATTGCTGTCTCATCAATCAGCTCAAGAAAAACATACCATCTCTCGTGCATGGTACATGATCTCTTCTTCATCACAATAGGATAAAAGGCTTATCTTATATAAAACAACTTTTGAAAACCTTAGTTATCCTCGTCAATTCGAATATTTAGTTTGACTGATCATCTACTAGATCAGCTGACCTAGACAATACGGGACACTAGTACTACATATACTTGAAAGCCGTTGAGTATTAACAATTATCAATTTGAAATGTCCATCATTTGCAAAATATCAGTGAATGCTTTCAAGGGCTCTTTGAGGATACACACTGTAAATATTTTTGAGAGTTGTGTAAGCATCGAACACGAAATATTCCCAAAGATGCCATCTCATTTAAATTAGAACTTTGATCTCAGATGTTCTATATTCAGCTTAATGGTAGATAGCGAACTGTAGATAATACGAAACGAAGATAGAATAGAGTTGCTTGTCCCGGCGGTTAAGCTATGGGACGAGTCAGAAACCCCAAGTGCACACCATCAACTCTGAACATCTACACAGGTTACCTGAACATCCGTTTCAAACTGAATGCCTGAGATCTTAAAAAAGAGATCTACCAGGGTATATTAATTATTTGAACGAGATTGTCAAAAGAGGCAATTTTATTCTGAAAACGTACAATAAAAAACAAAAATCACAATGTGTGATTTTTTTACAATATCAAAACAGTCATCATTCATCAAAGATACCTTCAAGATGACACAGTGTTTGTTGAATATATTCCTATGAAAATACTTTAACTCTGTACTAAACACTATCATCCGATCCCCTTTTAGAGGAATGGACCATGTTGACTTCTGAGACTTTTGTAAAATTCTGTCAACACGAACTTCTTTGCACTTCCGTTGAGAGCTGCTTTGACGAGTCCCCTGAGAGCCCGAGAAACTGTCATCGCTAAAAGGTTTCATTTTCTTTGCCCATTATCAAAACGTAAATTTATACATTAAGAAATATCTTACATACTTGAATAAAGAATTTTTATAAACAAGAAATCATGTTTACGAACGAATACGACGTAGGCATTTTGTTACAAATATCACTAAGCTTTTGTTTGGGTGACAAATGGCAAACGTTTTCAATGGAGATATTTGTACTAGAAGTAGTAGGTCCTGAAAATTATCGACTCAGTCATGTGAAAAGATAAAGAGTGCGGTCGTGTTTTTCTTATTCAAAAAGGGCTGCAGCTTTGATGGCGAGCGCTTGTGAGTCATACATATATAGCAGAAGGATCGAAATACACATATCTTGGTCATTTCATATAACATAAGACGTGTAAATGTGTATCAGGTCATTGCTTGCTTTTTCATTGAAATTCTCAAATGTAATATATGTGATATCTATATTTGGATATTATGGATGTTAAGTCACGACGTTCGTATTTTGTTTAATCCACATATTTGGCCTCTGGCACGTATCAGAAAAAAAACTTAAATGCCATTGTAAAACTACTATCTTTTTAAGTAATTTCTCCATCTTTTTGAACGCCGCTAATGGCTGAAATATTGCCCAAGCGGCGTTAAACAATAACTCACTCACTCACTCCATCTTTTTGCACTGCAGTGTTATCAATTCTTATTCATGAATCAAGTCAAAAACTCTTTGTTGGCGAATGTCTAATAATGAGAGAAAGCCCGCAACATTATTGCAGCTATTTATTGCGGTGCATCGGCGGAGCATCTGCTTAAACTTGCGAACATGGGGTGATACTGCGCTTAATATCATTGTAACATTGTGCCCAAACCTTACTGCATGTACAACAGTTGAGGCGGGATTGAACAACGGACCTCTTCATCCTTGCCGAACGAACTAACAACTGCGCTATCCCTCCCCCAAATTGCAATGATGTGGTAGAGTTTGGACAGTGACCGGGGTAGTCAGAAATGATTGCAAATGATGGATAGATATTTAAAGCTGTCTTTTTGGTCAAATGATGCAGCTTAGATGGACCGGGAAGAGACGCTTGCGTGTTTGAAGCGATTGGCTTACCATGAATACTTGAAGCAGCTACTCTGATACAAAAACTCGAATAAAAAGCAAGAAGTAAATTGGCATGAAAAGGATAAAGGTGATTAAATAACTGTTGATCAATAGTTGTATCAATGATTAACTCCCGCTTTCTTTCATGCCAACTGCGTGTTTGCGGTGAATTGAATCTGTGAAATAACCAGAGATAAATAGTAACTTGAGTGAACATTCAAATTGATTTTTCAAATCCTTCTCTTATTATGAAAACCGAATAATACTCGATGATTTACTGTTTTATGAATAACTCATTAGCAATTACATATCAATGACAAATGGGACAGAAAAGTGACCTAAGATCGGCTTTATTCATTGTCTCAATTGTAATGAAGTGTGGACATAAATAACAATAAAACAGATTAACAATTATCTGATCTACATAAATAAATAAATAAACTAGAAAGACATACTAGTTTAACTAGACTCTTCGGGAGGATTGGTGAGGTTAATGTTTCTCTTTCCCTTTTTGGAGCATGTGATCACTTCTTTTACAGACCGTAACCTTAACATTCCCATCCATTTATTTTAATAAACTCGGTTATCCTTATCAAGTATTCTTATTTATTTAGTCACTCAATTAGTGCACTACTGGTTTTATCTAACGTACAGTGAACATGTTAATTATTCATCCCTATTCAGTCCCATTCGGCTAGTTCCCTGTTCTGTCACGCCAGTGTTGATCTGTCCTGATTGATGTATTCTCGTCAAGACGGCAATTAGCCTTGTCCTGTTGTTTCAAGGTCCGAGGGGGCTAAATTTACGCTAGAGTGGTTGTCAATTGTTTATTCACGGGTAGTTGACTCTAAAAAGTTGTTGCCTTTTGCTGATATATTCACGGGTAGGGCAAACTGACCGAGGTTCGGACAGTGTATCAATTCAAATGTTTTGAAACTCTGCATTATGAAAGATAATTTGAGTAATGTAAATATGAGCAAACCAAATTATCAAAAATTAATAGTTATTTTGGATTTCTATCTAAAAATGCAGAATTGTTCGTAAATTATCCGAAAATAACGGTTTTTATTGCCAATATGAAATCGCCCGAGGTTCGGACAGTTGTCATCTGAACAGAGCATGCTTTCCGATGTTAAATTCTCCCAAAATTGCCGCATGCGTCGTTACAAAATTATGATGTCACAATCAGTTTCGTAGGCATTTGACGCAAAAACGCCGTACTCGCTAAACCGTAGCTTTTAAAAATGTATCACTTAGTGAAATATGTTAGTCGTATGTTATTGCATGTTTCCAGAACTTTTGTTGGTTGAATTACAGCAATACAAGTCCATATAAGTTAAATATAAAAAGTGTCCGAACCATGGTCAAAACTGTCCGAAGCAAGGTCATTTTGACATATTATCAATATCTCAACATTTACTTAAAAATCCTCCTTATATATACCAATGTTCAGCACAATATAACTGTTTGGTTGTTTATCTTTGTTTATGGATAGAGTTTAAAATGTTTTGGCGCTTCCTATATTTCGTAATCTGATAGTCAACATTTACGTTGAAACAAATATTTTGCCAATTCCTTACATGGATCTATTATTTGTACATTATAGCAAAAAGTCGATTAGATATACTACCTTCGATCAATTTTCTATTTAATGAAATGAACGAACTGACATTCGAGAAATTCATATTTCAAAACAAATATATTGCCGACATTGCACGTATTATTGCGTCAGCTAATAGTCAAGAGTGTCCGAAGTTCGGGCGACCTCGGGTGGTGTCCGAACCTCGGTCAGTTTGCCCTAATAGTTGTCCTACCGTTTGATCGTCTTCATTAGTCTGCAAATAAACCATTTTAATTATTCACCACTTCTCTCTAAATTTTGATGGCTTTTGGTTTATCTTCTTGCCTGGTAAACGGGTTGCCTAAGTTAAGATTTCGTTAGACCGTGATAATACAAACACTTATACAACTCTCACAATATGAATGAAGTGCTTGTAAAATATCAACAACAAAATAAACCTAGAAACCTAACCCTGCAAAGAAAACGTCCTAAAATAGACCTAACTTTGCAAAGAAAATATATGATGAAAAAAACTTTGAAAATAAACAATATCTTCTAAATAATAAAAAGGACAATCCCTAATTAAGAGGAATATACTTACTTGTAATGTCTTAACTGTTTAAGCTAAAATATTGGTCCATTTTCTTAAAAGGGGTGAAACATATCTCATTTGAAAATAATCATTAGAAAATACACAATTTAACCAAAAAGAAACATAAAGGCAACTACACCTTATCTACAGTTAAATTATAAAATCATTGGGTTCTGTGGAACGTAGACATTTGTGGGCTTGTGAAACCTTCGACTCACGTTTTCATTTTGATGATCAAGTCACAGAAATTGGTATGATCCTAGACTCAGACCTTTCACTTGATAACTACATCTCTAATCTAGTTAAAACGTGCTTCATCTTACCCTCGAACATTCGCCAATATCTGACTACTAAAACAGCAAAAACTCTTGATACATCTCTTGTCGTGAGCGGACTGCGTAGCTTCTCATCTGCAACAATGGCGGTTATCGTTAATACGTGTCAAATAGGGTTACAGATCTTTATTGAGCACATGCGATACAGAATGGGGAGGGGTATAGACTCGCGTCCTTCCACACTCATTGACTTGAATTCGAAGCAATATGACACTGGCTAATGTTAAAATATTTGTTGACCAGATTGCAAAATGATCATATCACCTTTGTTCAATCACAACAAGGAACCCTGCGATCTTGAAAGATCATCAAACGTTAACACTAAGAACCATTAACATACCCATTATCTGTTTGAAAGAGTAGCGGAGATGCGTTTTTTTAGACAATTTTACGTTACTAGTTGTCACTGTTACTTTTTTCTGAAAACTTTGCTTTGTTGTATATGACTTTACATAATGTAGAAGACTTTTTTTATAGATGAGTTCGTTGTTTTTGAAGGTAATATTTAGATGTAAATTCTTTCCCCTGTAATGACACAATTTGAAGCAATTGTATTTAAATAACCTTGATCACTGTATTTTCAATGAAAATATTCTCATATACAAAGCAATAAATTGATCTGACAAGCTGTATGGCCATACATATATCTCAAGTTGGTACTTTTTTTCTTAAATGTAATAAACAAAGCAAATTGAATAAATAAGTAAATGATACCGTTGTAAAAAAAAATTCAATCAATAATTGAAAATGTTAAAAGTTTAATCTTATATTCCATTATATTCCTTAATCTATCAAATAATTCTTTATAAATTAATAATAGATTATCCGGATATTACCATATCTATTGATTGTTTTGATGATCGAAGAACTTGATCATGAAGTAAACGACAAAAACACAGCTTAATACTCAGTGTTTATATTGTAGGTGTGCTAATTGGAATAATCTGAAATTCAGAGGGAAAAGTTGTAGAACTAGAATCATCACAAAAACTAAAATGCAAAACAATGAATGTTACTAGTACTGTAATAAATCAGTTTTATAGCAATGTTCATTCCACACAGTTGCCTCACAGAACACGTGTGTGGTATTCGTGTCCTTTTACTCATTTCTTTTTGGATATTTGAAGAAAAGGTACTTTGACGTGAAAGTTGATAACAACACCCGAGAAGATACAAGAAAGTTGATTGTATCGAAAAAGAATACGAAACCCATCTATAAAAGTATCGTGTACATCCAAAGATTATAATTTAGATGTCTGAATCTTTGCTCTTTCGTAAAAAAACTACATTCAATTCATTTTCAAAATTAATACTGTCTTTCATGCCATGAATGTTTGAATGTGTATCAACATGACCAAAAATGACAAATTTTTGTAAGGAAAAACATAGTTTAACCATTCTACCGATTATATATAACTAGACATTTTTCCTATGGTATATAGCACCTTGCTCTTCAAATAGAAGTATTTCTTAATTTCCAATCATTTTTATCCGTTGAGACACATTGAGAAAAGTTTTACAAAGGCAATGTTTTCAGTAAAAGCCAGTATTTATCCCTTATCTCTCTCTTTTATGACTTGTTAAATACAAGTTTCTTCATATGTTCTTATTTTATGATAGCAAAAATAATAATTTTGATATATCGCATCGTAAAATACTTTTCAAAAGTATGATCATATTTAATTTAAACAATTAATCAATACTTGAAGAACAAATTCTTATATGCAGCTCACTGCCACGAATAAGCTTGAGGAGTCAATATGAATAACACCAAGCACTGTTTTCTGATCTGGATGTACATTTATGGAGCCCTGCTGAGACGAGTAAGTATTGAATCTGAAAAGTTGTCACAGCTAATGTTGGGATTTTCTCCTCACTTTGGCAATTTCAACATTTTTACTTCAGCAGAATATATATCAACTATGACAATGATGCATCTATTCCCTGTCTGAAACCAAAGATAAAGAGAAGACGAAATAACACATGTCATGAAGATGTATACACGTTATATAATCAAATTTATGCTTCCAACTAATATTTCTAATTTATCATTTTAATTGATCAATCTTTGAATATTATATATATATATATATGCAAGGAGTTATAGAGAGTTTACAAATTACAAAATTGCTAACATTTGTTGTCTGAGTTCCGATTTATACATCTGCAAAGGTGAACAAGTGTATTGTGAGCTTAGTGGACTTCTGCTCAAAGACTGAAATCCTAAAGAAGGGTCCAGTTCTAGAGAATGATCGGGAACCTTATAGCTTTGTTCTTGTTCGTGTAGGGAACAAAGTGATAAGACAGATCGATAAGGCTGAAGAAATTCAGTAATGTATTTAAAGCAATACTGTGTATACATGCACATGAAAACAAGACTCATGATCACTATTGGACGGTAGCGAAAGATTTGAAAGGACAGAGATATGTGTTTGAACCTTGTTTTTACATCCAGTTGGGAGTATGATGGTAGGCTTACATTGCTGATTGGTTGCGGTTAAGGAGGTATTTGTGTTTCACCAAACTTTGGAAGCAGGCGTTCTGAAGTCACGGAGCTGTGTATTACCATCATTCAGCTTGAGATAATTGAATGACAATCAGTCTTAAACATTCATATAATCTTAAAAACGACGTATTTGCTGAAAGATTCATGCAATGGTTGAAGGACAATTTCGACGTACTCTAAACAGCGTAAACAGGAGAGGATCTAGGACTGAGACATGAGGTATACCAAACCTAGTACCTTGAAAGACATCTGTCTGCTTCAGGTCACTAAAGTATAAAACCAAATATTGAGACATGAGGTATACCAAACCTAGTACCTTGAAAGACATCTGTCTGCATTAGGTCACTAAAGTATAAAACCAAATATCTCGATCACTGATACAGAATCTGTTTTCAAGGGTGGGAAGCAACAGAGAATGGTTTACACTGTCAACACCAGCTGAGACGTCCAGTGAGTGAGTGAGTGAGTTTGGGTTTAACGTGCTTTGAACAATATTTCAGTTATTAAACACGTGGATGACAAGTATCCAAAAGAGAGTGGACAGATAAGGGAGAAAGGGATCGAACGGATGAGGGAAAAGACGGAAAGAAAGGCATAGTGAGAGATAGACAATAGGTTTTAGAAGGACTCAAATTTAGTCTGGCTTCTACCCGTCGACCTGTCCAGCTTGGGTGTCCCTACAAGGAGCATGAAAGCTCCAGCTGGCATAGCTCTTTGGGTCTCTGAAGCACGCAAACCACCACACCACGATAAGGTATTGAGTCCAGTGGTGGAGAGACGTCAGTAATTCAAGGACTGCTGTTTCATTATTGTCAATGCTTCTTAAGATTTCAGGCCGAACCTTCAGCAGCGATGTTTCTGTAATATTCTCTGAACTGATACAAAACATTTTATCAGCTTAGTAGAGGGAAGTCAAAATTGTATGTAGTTCCTTAACAATTCGTGGTCCAGAGTTTTCCTCTTTGTCAGTGGTGGAACAATTACTGTCTTCAGTTGATCTGGCATAACATATTGACCAAGTGAGCTGTTTGCAATGGAAGTCAACATAGAATCTACGAAATCAAAGATATTTATGGAGAAACACCACTTAAAGGTTTAAAGTGTTACTATATCTAATTGATCAACACTGTGGTAATTCTCAGTAATAGCTGACTACCTTCAGTGTAAGAACACCAATGCCGACCAGATTGGTCAATGTCTGAATTGAGTGAGTAATTTCCTCTAGTTAGCCTTTATATACTTTTTAAAGAAGTAGTGGATATAAACATAAACATAAACAGGTTTTACTGGCGAATTATCTGACGACCCCATTTCACTCGCAAAGGGATACTCATTTTTAAGACAAAGAACAGTGTCATTGCTCCAGCAATCCTCAGACATTCAACAATACGCCGTGGCATGTTTCTAAACTACCATCCAATCAAAATTTGGTGCAATCTGTCCCACTCCTCATGCAGCGTCACTGCCGAATCTGGTGGTGGTGTCGGTTGTTGTTGACGTCGACGAACACGTCTTCCGATCATGTCCTAGACATATTCTATAGGGGAAAGGTCAGTACTCATGGTTGGCCAAGACATAATGGACAATATGATGACGATGGAGGAAGTTCACTGACAACACGCGCGCAGTGGGCACGGACATTGTCATCTAAAAAGATTAAACGTCGACCTGCACGTTGAGCAAAGAGCAGAACTCATGTTGCAAGGATGGTGTCACGGTATACAAGTCCGTTCTGCCAGTCATGGTGTTCCATCCCTGAATCTGTCACGCTGTCTGCCGTTAAAGTAAGCTTGTCGCCTATCAGTGAAATGCAAATTGTGTAAGAATGAATCGATCCTGTACTTGTGTGTTAGATCTTGGACGGCCTGAACGAGGTCTTTCATCAACTTGCGTGTTTGTTGGCACTGGTGGCACATTATTCAAGTTGTCTGTTGCTAGCTGTGTAGAACCCATGTGAAGCATGATATAAGCACATAGACAAATTAAAGGTAACACACGATACGCTAAACAGTAAATCTTATGCAAGAAACGATAGGAAAGTAAATATGCATATCATAAGCAGCATCAACCGTTTCTTGAATGTCAAGTCAAGTATGTCAAGTGTTGATGATATTTCACAACCTGCATAGGTATTTGCATTTCAACAAATCCTCCTTTTCTTAAAAGTATACATACACCAGAAGATTTCCAGCCCCTTCCCTTCAAGAAAGATCAGGGAGAGTAGTAACGCATTGAAAGGAAAGACAGCAACACTGGTACGGGGAAAGAGTGTGAACAAGAGTTAGGCGGAATAGAGTCATGTGGGCCATCGAGACGTATTGCCAAACTTGCACTCTATCATTGAAAGGAAAAAGGCAGCCAAAGAGACAGAGCAAAAAGAAAAAATGTAGTTTCTTCAAATGACCACCCTAAGAGGCACAGTGCCATGCTCAACACCATGCATACGCCCCCAGGGGTAGGGTAAGAAACAGATTACAGGCACCATACAATTGCCCTTACTTGAATCAAACGTGTCACACCCATGTAAAAAGGGAACACGCATAGGGAAGAAAAGATGCCAATTGTACATTTTACAAAGAATAGAAACCAGTTAAACAATGCACTCTTTATGGTTTAGGATGCCCAACCCGACTAGGGTTGCTTTGCACCTCGTCTGGCGATATGAGGTAGAGTGGTTAGTCGGATTCGCTGGTTCGCTCAGGATGTGAATGGTAGTAGAGAGGTGAGTGAGGACTACTACCAGGTCCAATTCCGGGGCCGAGACTTTTGAGTCCATTGAGCCTGCGGAAGGTCTTAATGAACCCAAGGTAATCGGTATCAAGGCCCGGATAGTGTTTGTAATGACTGACATGATCGCAGCCATGTTGGTGTTGACACTTGCACACCTTATGTATAAAAAGCAGTTTTGGACAGAGTAGCCAAAATTTAAGTAAAATACCCAAAATAACAGAAGTAGACCCCAAAAAACTAGCAACATATTTTGTTTTTACTACTTGATATTCATACGCGGTTCGATACGTAAGGGTAAGAAAATGAAAACTTAAAGACCGAACGGGTCGGGAACGTTTGTCATTCTGCACGATAAACATTGAATAAATAATACAGTTAAGACTTGCAATCACTTTCTTAGACAATGTCACGTTGACGTGATTGTCAAACAAAGTGCAGATTTTGCATGGAAATTCCTCGTAATTTTCAAACCATATGAATAGTAACTGAACTTTTACATATTTAAGATATGTTTCATCTTGAAAATGATGTAACTTGTAGAACACTAGAACGAAACATTAAATAGCATTCATTTTGCCGTAAACAATAGCGTTTTCCGATTAGGAAAATCTTAAATTGAATATCCTTTTTACAAGAACATAGACAAATGTAAATAAAGTTTGGCAATTTCAAAACATTAATTGAAAACAATATTGGCATAAAAATAATCGGGAGTGTATTGCGAAAGTTATACATTTCGATTCGGCTGCATTTATTTTGAAAACTAAGTAACTATGGTTGTAATATTCATTAACACAGTCACAATTGTAGGAAAACATGTATAGAACATATCATTCGCTAAAACATTTACCAATCAAGCGAAAATAAATAGCTCGGTGAAATGGTATTAACCTTAGTCAAAGGTGAAAAATGAAATTGCAAATATGTCTGTGGTCTGCACGGTGCATGAAGTAAATCAAAATGATATTACTATATTTTCCCTGGAAATAATAAAAAATATATCAACTTTTATCTGTTAACTAAAGAGTAGGACTTCACTATGAACGTAAGCACCGCATTTTGCCCAAACACAACCGACTCGATTTAGGCTTATATTCCTCACCGTATTAGCTCGGCCAGCTTGCAGTGCGTTCACGCGGTGTTCTTATTTCGCGCAATATAATTTTGTTAAGACATTTTGAAGTTAAATCTTTATATTTTGTGATGATTGTTTTTTCGTAATAGTACTACTAACTGGAATATTCATCTTGACCCCAGGACACTCAAACGCAGTTTGAAATTTTGAAAATGTGTGTTTATAAACTTGATTTCTGATACAAATACCTAGTGTACAGACAATTTGACCAAGAGGTCATTACTGCCTTTTGACACTTCAAACATTTCTAAGACTAACCTTAGAATATCACCTCCCCTTATGATTTTTGTTCGTTCATAAATTATCTTCAGCATCAAATAACTATTTTTGTAGAGATCATTATTGAAACAGTATCTTTAATATTTCAGACAAGTTACAAAAGACATCAAAAGTAATACAAGAAAATCAATTTTCTAGTACATTATAATTCCACTTATTGGAATAAAGTGAACTCAACTCAGAATGTGTCTTAATTTTTTAAGTTTATATTAGCAAAATTGGACATTTCCCCATTATCTAAAGACAAAACTGGAAAAATCACCATTTCTCTGAAAAAGAAAGTCACTGATATGAACTTAACATTTTTGTACCTGTATATATATACACAACAATAGTTTCAACTAATAGTTCATTTTTCTTGTCCCGATTTGTAATTCAGGCATTTTGTTGGAGGAGGATTCACTGGTATGGACCGAGAATTTGCCAAGTACTCTGTCACAGACATACCAACTGTTCATCTCCGTTACTTAATGAAGTAGAGGTGACATGTGATCCTCCTGTCAATACCCCTACAGCGAATCCTGGATGTTATACCAAGAGAAAAGTTGGTTGCTTTGGTTTTCAAACCAACCAAGATCTTCCTACAGAATACATCTTCATAGAATCTGAAAGGCCAGGTGAATATGACGACACTGTCATATTTCTTAAATAGCAAATATAAATATTGTAAAACACTTAATCCATGAATCATATTATGTAATTTGACAAACCGATACAACAGTCCAGATCATTTAGCACTAGCGGAAGCACAATACAACTAATTCTACAATAAACCTGCTAGATACTCGATCCTGATTGGTGGATTGTCCTAATACACTAGGTATCAGTTCTCGACTAAAGTTGGCTTTATTTGGAATAGAAGTAGGATTAATCTGTTTTAAAGAAGTTAACCATATTTTGTTTCCTGCGTTGACAAAGAGAGACAAAATTCTTAAAGTATATATTACATTTTCTACGAATTGGCCTTAATGTTATTCTATGCAGGCGATGAGATTGCCGGCCAAACCATGCCTGCCTGCTCTCCTACTGAAGTGAAAACTCTCCTTAAAGCCTGTGAGGAAAGGAATCTGGAGGAGGTGAAGAGATTTGTGTGTGAGGGATTGGTCGACGTCAACTGTAGAGGGAAAGAAGGACAAACAGCAGCCATGCTTGCAGCCTGGGAAGCAGACGAGGATGTATTTGATCTACTTGTTCAACAAAATGCTGATCCTTCAGCTGTAGATGAAGATGATTACAATGCTCTGCATTACGCATGTAGGGGAGGAAGCGCTTACATTGTGAAGAGGTTGTTGGATGATTATAATCTTGCTATTGAACAAACAGATAGATTTGATTCGACCCCTTTATTCCATGCTGTATATACCGGTAACATTGCAGTAGTAAGGTTGTTGATGGAAAGAGGTGCTAAAGTGAAAGCAGATGAGGATGTGAATATTCTACATGAAGCTTGCATGGGAGGTAAGGTTAACATGGTGAGGTATGTTCTGTCACTCAATCTATTTGAAATTGATTGTAAAGAAGTCAATGGACAAACTCCTTTGATGGCTGCAGTCACTTATTGTCACCGACCAGTTGTGGACTTGTTGAGAGATAACGGGGCTGATATAACAGTTGTCGATTATGATAACAACACAATGTTACATAAGGCCTGTGTTTGTGGTGATGAAGACATGGTCAAGTATTTGATAACGCTGAACATATTCAATCTTGAAAGCAGAGGACAAGGTGGGAAAACTTCTTTGATGGTTGCTGTAATTGAAGGTCAAATACCAGTTGTAAAACTGTTGATAGACAAAGGTGCTGATGTTGAGACGGTAGATAGGGATAACTTAAATATTCTACATCAAGCTTGTTATACAGGTGACGAAGACATGGTTAAGTATATTCTTTCACTCAATATCTTCAATATAGAATGTAGATCTTTCCATGGACAGACTCCTCTGATGTATGCAGTTTGTATTGGCAATGTACAAGTTGTAAAGTTGTTGCAAAAGAGAGGGGCAATTACAGCTGTGGTCAACAATGATGATCGTAATGTTCTCCACATTGCTTGTGAAAGAGGTCCGTTAGAAATGGTACAGTATTTGATGACTCTAGAGGAACTTGGAGGGTTTGAGGAGAAAATAGATAATCTTGGTCTCACACCTATTGACATAGCTAAGAAAAATGATAATTATGATATTGTGACTTTTCTAAA
Organism: Phorcus lineatus; assembly: GCA_921293015.1. Classification (NCBI taxonomy): domain Eukaryota; kingdom Metazoa; phylum Mollusca; class Gastropoda; order Trochida; family Trochidae; genus Phorcus; species Phorcus lineatus. Next base: position 3,305,961 of record OV121082.1, on the reverse strand, counting down.
TAACAAACGAATACATTCAAACGGGTAGATTTATCTTGAATGTTAAACTCTAAAACAAACAAGACTGCCATCCTATGTTAACAAAATGTTCAAAATGTATAGGGTCATACAAAACACATGTACCTGTCAAGAAAAGGGAGTCAAGAAATTGATTTTTGGTTTTAAAAACACCTGTAATAACTTGAATGGTTGGTTATAACGTATAATTCCCAGTCCTCTGCAATTGTTGTTTTACAGCTTTATTACTCTAAACAACGACATATGTCATTTTCAAACAAAACGGTTTTGACAGTCACCTTAGAAACCATAAACTATAGCTCAAAACAAGGCTCCACAAAACTGTTAGAATCGCCAAAATGCAGTAGGGTACGACTTGTTGGAGTTAATTATGTCCTTGCACGTGCATTTTCCATTTTCGAGGACCGCGCTGCTCTCAGTTGAAATTTCAACATGGTCAGACGTCAGCTGAATGAACTTGACAGAGGAAGAGCCATTGCGTGGCTTTAACTGGGTTTTACACAGAGGAATGTGGCACAGAGAATCGGTTGTAGCAAGAATGTGATTGGGAGACTGTGGCTGCGTTTCCAGGCAACCAATTCAATTCAGAATCGCCCACGGTCTGGTAGGCCAAGATCAACGTCGCAACGTCAAGACAGGCATGTCTTTCAAATGGCCTTAGGTCAGTGCGTTGTTACAGCGAGATGTCTGAGAGATGAACTGCGAAATGCAAGTGGTGTTCAGGTATCGGACCAGACCATAAGAAATCGTCTGCGAGCCCACAACATTCGATCTCGACGACAAGCGGTTTGACCACCTGTTCTTCAACGTCATGAGGCAGCACGTCGTGACTGGTGCACACGTCATAGAGACTGGAGACAATGAGAGCGGGTACTCTTCACTGATGAGTCCCAATTTGCATTACAGTTCAATGATGGCATACTTCGCGTCTATAGACGGCGAGGAAAAAGATTTGCTGATGTTAACGTCAGAGAACGCCATCGGTATGGATGTGGTACGGAAATGGTGTGGGCTGGTATTTTGGTATATCACAGGACCCATCTTTCTTCGTCCAAATAAAGTTGATGGGTATCAGGTACAGAGACGAATTTTACATCCTTTTGTCATCCCAAGTTTTCGTCAAATTGGAGCAGCTTCTGTTCTTCAAGATGACAATGCTAGACCGCATAGAGAACGAGTTGTTAATGATTTTCTCACCCCCTATGGTATTGAACGAATGGATTGGCCTGCATACTCTCCTTCTGAGAGCTTGCATGGGATGAGTTAGGCAGACGTGTGAGAGACAATCATAGGCAACCTGATAATCTTCAAGAATTGGTACAATACCTTCAGGCAGAGTGGCAGGCCAATCCCCAGATGATTTATCGACGTCTGATCGACAGTATGCTTCATCGTTGTGTCGACTGCTTACGAGCACGTGGTGGTTTCACTTGTTATTAACAAAGTTATCAAATTTGAGACAGTTTTGTTAGACCTCATTATTCTCAAAATGGCGAATTTCCATCAGATCCTCAAAATAGTTGTGTTTAAAAAGTGCATATGCTTTGCATAACAGACTCAACATTGAGACATGTTGAAATCATTCTGACCAAAAGTGTGCTTAAAAGTTTTGATTTACATGTTCCCTGTGTCTAATAAAATGTCAAACAAAAATGATTGGTTGACCCTTAACTTCTTTTAAGTAGTATAGATTGTGTTTGAATGAGTTGAAATAATGTTCACATTACGAAACAACGGAATGGTTGTGGTTCTTTATTGTTATTTATTTTAAGGTTTATATACCATATCTTATTTTAGATTGCCTCACCTATGTGCAGGAATTATCAATGCAATATCACATTCAAACATCATCAAAATTAGAAGGAATGATAACCTATATCAACTATTTTCAAGCAAATAACACAATAAAGAACCAAATATCATAATCAATAGTCCAATAATCACAGTTGGACGGTTTTTATGAAATAATGCAAGAAGACCTTGAACAGCATCGTATTTTAAAGTAAAACAACTATTTGAATTAAGAGGATTTTGATAAAGTGCCTCATGTTTGTGACTAGTTTCTTGCCCCAATTTTCTCACATTTTGACTAAAAATCTCCCACATAATAAAGTTATATAAAACTGTAAATGACCTTTATTATTCTTGGGCCTAAAAATCAGGAATAGAAATAAAACAGGTATTAGATTAATACACATGACAATGACGACGGCAGTGTGAAGTTGGTTACTTATTCCTTATTCCTTATTCGATATTCAAATTTTCCATTTACTTATTCGAAAAAGTCTTCTGAGGGTACCAAGGAGTGGTTGTACCACCTTGTACCTATACTCAAATGAAAGATAATTCAATGACCTATCCAATGAGGTATAATACATTTTGATACATAGAGGCGGTCGTACCGTAAAGTCACGATAAGCGTTACTGTGTCAAAATAATTATAAACAACTTCTGAGAGTATCAAGGAATATTTGTACCACCTTGTACCCATACTCAAATGAAAGATAATTCAATGACCTATCCAATGAGGTATAATACGTTATATTACATAGAGGCGGTCATACCGTAATATCACAATAAGCGTTACCATTTACCCAAAATGTTAAACAACAACTTCTGAGAGTATCAAGGAATATTTGTACCACCTTGTACCTATACTCAAATGAAAGATAATTCAATGACCTATCCAATGAGGTATAATACATTTTAATACATAGAGGCGGTCGTACCGTAAAGTCACGATAAGCGTCACTGTGTCAAAATAATAATAAACAACTTCTGAGGGTATCAAGGAATATTTGTACCACCTTGTACCCATACTCAAATCAAAGATAATTTAATTACCTATCCAATGAGGTATAATACGTTATATTACATAGAGGCGGTCATACCGTAAAGCCACAAAATGCGTTACTATTTACCCAAAATGTTAAACAACAACTTCTGAGAGTATCAAGGAATATTTGTACCACCTTGTACCCATACTCAAATGAAAGATAATTCAATGACCTATCCAATGAGGTATAATATATTTTAATACATAGAAGCGGTCGTACCGTAAAGCCACAAAATGCGTTACTATTTACCCAAAATGTTAAACAACAACTTCTGAGAGTATCAAGGAATATTTGTACCACCTTGTTTTTATACTCAAATGAAAGATAATTCAATCACCTATCCAATGAGGTATAATACATTTCAATACATAGAGGCAGTCGTACCGTAAAGTCACGATAAGCGTTACTGTGTCAAAATAATAATAAACAACTTCTGAGGGTATCAAGGAATATTTGTACCACCTTGTACCCATACTCAAATCAAAGATAATTTATTTACCTATCAAATGAGGTATAATACGTAATATTACATAGAGGCGGTCATACCGTAAAGCCACAAAATGCGTTACTATTTACCCAAAATGTTAAACAACAACTTCTGAGGGTACCAAGGAATATTTGTACCACCTTGTACCCATACTCAAATGAAAGATAATTCAATGACCTATCCAATGAAGTATAATACGTTATATTACATAGAGGCGGTCATACCGTAATATCACAATAAGCGTTACCATTTACCCAAAATGTTAAACAACAACTTCTGAGAGTATCAAGGAATATTTGTACCACCTTGTACCTATACTCAAATGAAAGATAATTCAATGACCTATCCAATGAGGTATAATACATTTTAATACATAGAGGCGGTCGTACCGTAAAGTCACGATAAGCGTTACTGTGTCAAAATAATAATAAACAACTTCTGAGGGTATCAAGGAATGTTTGTACCACATTGTGCCCATACTCAAATGAAAGATAATTTAATTACCTATCAAATGAGGTATAATACGTAATATTACATAGAAAGGGTTATACCGTAAAGCCACAAAATGCGTTACTATTTACCCAAAATGTTAAACAACAACTTCTGAGAGTATCAAGGAATATTTGTACCACCTTGTACCCATACTCAAATGAAAGATAATTCAATGACCTATCCAATGAGGTATAATACGTTATATTACATAGAGGCGGTCATACCGTAATATCACAATAAGCGTTACCATTTACCCAAAATGTTAAACAACAACTTCTGAGAGTATCAAGGAATATTTGTACCACCTTGTTTTTATACTCAAATGAAAGATAATTCAATGACCTATCCAATGAGGTATAATACATTTCAATACATAGAGGCGGTCGTACCGTAAAGTCACGATAAGCGTTACTGTGTCAAAATAATAATAAACAACTTCTGAGGGTATCAAGGAATATTTGTACCACCTTGTACCCATACTCAAATCAAAGATAATTTAATTACCTATCAAATGAGGTATAATACGTTATATTACATAGAGGCGGTCATACCGTAAAGCCACAAAATGCGTTACTATTTACCCAAAATGTTAAACAACAACTTCTGAGAGTATCAAGGAATATTTGTACCACCTTGTTTTTATACTCAAATGAAAGATAATTCAATTACCTATAAAATGAGGAATAATAAGTTTTAATATATAGAGGCATACCTACCGTCAGAGAACAAAAATCGTTACTGTGTATTTAAAATGTTAAACCGTGAATCAGTACCCAATCGGAAATTCTTCAAATGCATTAAGAAGTGTGTGTATTACTACAAGACAATGTTATGGATGGCAACTTCATTACTCATCTCACAGAACGTTTCTGGACTACTTCTTAGGTACCAAGGTGTATTTGAACCACAGTGTAAGTATTCTCGACTCAGAGATAAATTTATAACCTATTCCTTTTTTGCTCAGTTATTGTATTTTTACTTGTATATAATAATAGTAAACAGAACAACTATGTTTTTTTCTGAATTTTCGGAAGTAACGATGTCTTGCTCACAAAAGAATCTTTGTACATTTGTACCCTATAACGGTATCCACCTGTAAGATTCAAATTTTCTATTAAGTCAGATGTAATACATTGAGGCAGCCATACCCTTGAGTCCATAGAACAGGGCTTACTTTAGAGTTAACTTGACGGAAATGACGACTTGTGAGGGTACAAAACAATAAAAGTACCACCATGTAAGGGTATTCAAATAAAATATAAACATAGAAAACAATTGAAGCAGTCATACCGTAAAAGGTTAAAGACCTCAACAAAGGAAGTAAAATTTTCTGCAGTGTCGGCAGTAATATAGTCTAAAGATGAAAAGAGACATTTGTATCACAATGTAAAGATGTATTAGTACTCATTCGAAGGATTATGCATCTATATCCAATTAATTATATAACGTAACTACAAATAGAGGCGGTCATCCTTTAGTTATATTTGACCAGATGGTACAGAGCACCATGTAGGGGTATGTTAATACAGATATTTTAATCTCCCCCCCCCCCCCCCCCCCCCCCCGCCAAATATTTTCACAATGGAACAACAATTTTTGAGGTTACCAAGGAATTTTTCTACAATCTTGATGTTTACTCAAATAAAAAATAATACGTTTATCTATCCTAAGATGTATGTTGTATCATGGTACATTGTGGCGGTAATCCCGTTAAATAAAACAAAACTTATATGTGACCATAATGTTAGTTGTGGTCAGAAAAAAAACTTCAGAGACAACCAAGCAATACTGATAACACCTTCTAAGTATACCAAAAAACAAGCGATATTTTAACTGTTTTTATAATGAAACTGGTCTCGTTATAATACATAGACGAAGTCACCCTAAACATTAAAAAAACGAAACTCTGAAGCCTCAAAATTCCTTAAATCTTTGAATGGAACATCTTATCATATTTTTATTTTAATGTGCCTGTGTTTATCCGATTACTTCATCAATCAAAAGTGATCCTAGACATTTAAAAGGGTTGATTATTTTGAGCAATGTTTTTAATGAGTCAGAAACAGACCTCCAATTATTATATTCGATTTATTTTGATGACGGACCTTAATGTGCAGACAGGAAACCAAAGCGATTACATCCTTCACAACGACAACATATAAACCTGGCAGGAGGTTTTGCAACATAACCACTTCTTTAATTCTGTCTATGTAATGTAGGCAATCTGAGAACATTTGGTGCTTCCAAATTTCAAAACTCTTCTGACAATTGCATTATCAGAACAAAATGGAACCTCAGCGTCCTGTTCAATAAAAGAGACGTTTCCGGGTAACTATTTGTGCTCATTGGGGTTGCACTAACTAAAGTCTTTCTTTCATGTTTCTTTATTTTCAGTAATGAGTCGATGTCAGTAAATGTTGACACCCATCTCTTCTTATCAAATATTGCTGTCACAGCAAAATGTTTTCGACTATGAAATTTGGATGTTTTACATGAATTACGTTTATAAAATGTATCGATATAATTACTTAAGATGTTTACGGTTCTTATATCTGCAAACACTGTTCAACCTGACAAAAAAAACTTCAATATGAAATAGATCCTTAATGTTAATCGAATGTCAAGATTGTGCAGTCGTTGGCGATGTATAGATTGAAGAAGTAACCGAAAAATCAGTCTTAATCGAAAGTAATACTTCTCTTGAAACATATGGAATTAAGAACAAAAAGTGACCTCTATGAAAATATCAATGATGTGGTATATGCGGTAGTATGTATAATGTCATCTGAAGATTAATGTAACAAGCAACGTTTTGGAAACTTTTCACTAGCGCTAGCTATGATGTTGAATGTAGAACTTTACCTAATGAGATTGTTTTAGAATCTAACTTTGAGGTACATATTGACAGAATTTCAAAAATCTAACTAACTCATTTCGTCAACAATGTCACACCAAATTCAGCAGTTACGAGAAAATTGTTATTGATCTGATGTCATCGAATTAAAAAAAACCGTTTTTGTACCAAATTAAACGTCTGGTAATTGATACATCAGCAACTTTAAATCACAGAGAATCATAGAGTCAATCACTATCAAAACGTTATGAACATAAGTCATAACAATATTGACCAAAGCCATGTTAGAGAAGAATGTTCATTTCTAGCAGAGTGTGATATATTTATCTGTTGTGCCTGTAAAAATGATGAGACCATAAACAATACCGTGAACTGAAACGGTAAATGAAACAAAATGAAGTAATTTATGCCATTAATAATCTGATAGACGTCAAAGCGCAAGGTCATTATGCAAGACCTACAGAAATGATTATATGTGGTAAATCCAAACTCATACCATTTTTACATGTTACGTTAAATATTGTTTTGAACAACAGGAAATTATCCATTAAATGGCCTAGGATACTAGCCTTACCACTCAACAAGAAAGGCAAGAAACATACGTTAATCATTATAGAGCAATAACGTAATATTGTTGGCAACCTTTAACATTTATACTTAACAAGAGGTTGGCAAGTTTTTGTGATAAGACAACTTAGTCTCAAGGTAGGTTCCCTGCTGGATACAGCACAATAGTAATATGATATTTTTGTTCTACAGTATCTAGTTAAAAAATATTTCTAAAACTCAATCTCATTATTTTGACAAAATAGGCGGCGTCATAGAGACATGTGCTTCAAATATTTTCTTTTTTTCTCTCTGTTGTTGAATTGCAAACTTTCAGGAATTGAACGTTCGAAAGTATTCATTTGTCAAGAGGTTTTTAATATTTTGTACTTCTTTTATACTGATGATATGATAGTGTCTTACTGGTGAAACTTTAATTGTTTTAGAAAGATAGATTATCAGAACAGTTAAGCATGAAATGGGGTCTAGATTGTCAATCTAGATTAAACTGAAAATATAGATTTTAGAAATTGGAGTAAAGGTTCTCTGAAAATTGTGTGTTTGGCAAAACATTTATTAAAAAATCACACTAAACCATTAATTTTTTTGGTTAACAGTTTCAAACCCGTTTTGTTGGTGTTGATGTCCTCGTTCAGAAGACATGAAGTTCTAAGAATTTACAATACAAATTTAAGAATATATACCCGTTAATTCACTTTTCTGTTGCGCGGATAAAGAAAATGTTGTCGTACCCTAGTCAAATGTGGGATCATTCAAAATTTGGATCTACCTTTAATAATTAATAATGGCAAACGTGGCGCCATTTTTAAATAGTAAATTACAGGTGGCCTATGTGTGCATCTTAGATGCTTGTAACCTGTGGTTACATGTGTGACATGTGTGTATCTAGGGTGCTTGTATTTGGTTGTCCTATGTGTCCATCTTTGGTGCTTTGATGATTCAATGTGTTCATATTGGGTGATTGTTACTTGCGGTCGTATGTGTGCATCTTTGGTATTACAGGTGGCCCATGTGTGAATCTTGGGTGCTTCTGATGACCCATGTGTGCATATCTGGTGCTTGTATCTGGTAGTCCATGGTGTGCATCTTTAGTATGTGCTTCCATGTGTGGGACAGAATGGTTTCGAGGTCCAAGTTGCAGGGGTTTCAGGTTTATCTGTGACAAAAGAAGTTCCTCTTCACCGAACATATTTCGATCAAGTCGGTGTACATGTCATTATATAGAGGATATTATGTGAGTGTCCATGACATACTATGTTTACGACACGAATGACTAAATATTAGTGTCGTTAACATAGTATGTCATGGTCACGGTACGAATATGATATTCTGTTTATTACCGAAGTCGCGAAATGAAAGGAAGTTACCAAAATCGACCTCCGAGCATATGTCATAGGCGAACTGAGACGTCAAAACATTGTATATGACGTGACGTCACAATGAAAAAGTGATATGTTGCCCTTGGGCATCGTTTGAAAAATATGAACTTCAATATAATTGCCCTCGTAGGTAGTAAATTTAAAGAAATGTCCTAACTCGTAAATATCCTGGGATATGATGTTCCCGGTAATTCTGTGATATAAAATATTGTCATTGTGACCCCTGCATGGTCTTATTGCTAAGCATTTTTACTCTGATTGTAGAATTTAATGAAGGGACTGTACGCATTTTGTCAAGATGCTGTAGTTTTTGACTGCAATGGGATACATGGCTCCTGGTTGCGGTCGAACAGAAGTAGCACCTTATTATCAACACTACACTTTCCGTGGTCAACAAAGTGGTCAACTCACTCACTGAAAATATTTGTGGTCATTAATCCAGTAGTGTGTGCAGTTCCTCTAGAACCAGCAGGAGCCCCCGTTAGCATGTAACCCTTGAAATGCACTCCTGAAGATATTACTGGTTATTGTTTATCATATTATTTATTACGATTTGGACTTTAATTATTTTATATACATATATTCAGATACATTCATCAGAATAAGGCCATGGGGACGCCGTCAAAATGTAACATTGCACATTGGGAAACTGTCCCAATCTACCCCGTTATCACTGTCTCAACCTGCCCCAATGACCCAAAAAGGATCACACGTCTCGATATTGGCAAATTGAGATAGCATGTCAAGTAATTACTTGTTAAAACTTGGCATGATGACAGAACTCTCCAGAATAATAGATATCAAGTAGATTCTGTAAATCATCTTTACATAAGATCATATTACTAAGATGCTTATTTTAATCCAACTATACAAATTCAAATATTACTTCCTTATAACTACATCACATTTCCAGTCATCAGCATCATTTGTCACATGATGTGTGATGTCACTTCATGAAGTTGTTGTTTAACATTTTGGTTAAATGGTAACGCTTATTGTGATATTGTGGCCGCCTCTATGTATTAAAATGTGTTATTCGTCATTGGATAGGTAATTGAATTATCTTTGATTTGAGTATAGGTACAAGGTGGTACAAATATTCCTTGATACTCTCAGAAGTTGTTGTTTAACATTTTGGGTAAATAGTAACGCATTTTGTGGCTTTACGGTATGACCGCCTCTATGTAATATAACGTATTATACCTCATTTGATAGGTAATTAAATTATCTTTCATTTGAGTATGGGTACAAGGTGGTACAAACATTCCTTGATACCCTCAGAAGTTGTTTATTATTATTTTGACACAGTAACGCTTATCGTGACTTTACGGTACGACCGCCTCTATGTATTAAAATGTATTATACCTCATTGGATAGGTGATTGAATTATCTTTCATTTGAGTATAGGTACAAGGTGGTACAAATATTCCTTGATACTCTCAGAAGTTGTTGTTTAACATTTTGGGTAAATGGTAACGCTTATTGTGATATTACGGTATGACCGCCTCTATGTAATATAACGTATTATACCTCATTGGATAGGTCATTGAATTATCTTTCATTTGAGTATGGGTACAAGGTGGTACAAATATTCCTTGATACTCTCAGAAGTTGTTGTTTAACATTTTGGGTAAATAGTAACGCATTTTGTGGCTTTACGGTATAACCCTTTCTATGTAATATTAGTATTATACCTCATTTGATAGGTAATTAAATTATCTTTCATTTGAGTATGAGTACAAGGTGGTACAAATATTCCTTGATACCCTCAGAAGTTGTTTATTATTATTTTGACACAGTAACGCTTATCGTGACTTTACTGTACGACCGCCTCTATGTATTAAAATATATTATACCTCATTGGATAGGTCATTGAATTATCTTTCATTTGAGTATGGGTACAAGGTGGTACAAATATTCCTTGATACCCTCAGAAGTTGTTTATTATTATTTTGACACAGTAACGCTTATCGTGACTTTACGGTACGACCGCCTCTATGTATTAAAATATATTATACCTCATTGGATAGGTCATTGAATTATCTTTCATTTGAGTATAGGTACAAGGTGGTACAAATATTCCTTGATACTCTCAGAAGTTGTTGTTTAACATTTTGGGTAAATGGTAACGCTTATTGTGATATTACGGTATGACCGCCTCTATGTAATATAACGTATTATACCTCATTGGATAGGTCATTGAATTATCTTTCATTTGAGTATGGGTACAAGGTGGTACAAATATTCCTTGATACTCTCAGAAGTTGTTGTTTAACATTTTGGGTAAATAGTAACGCATTTTGTGGCTTTACGGTATGACCGCCTCTATGTAATATAACGTATTATACCTCATTTGATAGGTAATTAAATTATCTTTGATTTGAGTATGGGTACAAGGTGGTACAAATATTCCTTGATACCCTCAGAAGTTGTTTATTATTATTTTGACACAGTAACGCTTATCGTGACTTTACGGTACGACCGCCTCTATGTATTAAAATATATTATACCTCATTGGATAGGTCATTGAATTATCTTTCATTTGAGTATAGGTACAAGGTGGTACAAATATTCCTTGATACTCTCAGAAGTTGTTGTTTAACATTTTGGGTAAATGGTAACGCTTATTGTGATATTACGGTATGACCGCCTCTATGTAATATAACGTATTATACCTCATTGGATAGGTCATTGAATTATCTTTCATTTGAGTATGGTACAAGGTGGTACAAATATTCCTTGATACTCTCAGAAGTTGTTGTTTAACATTTTGGGTAAATAGTAACGCATTTTGTGGCTTTACGGTATAACCCTTTCTATGTAATATTACGTATTATACCTCATTTGATAGGTAATTAAATTATCTTTCATTTGAGTATGGGCACAATGTGGTACAAACATTCCTTGATACCCTCAGAAGTTGTTTATTATTATTTTGACACAGTAACGCTTATCGTGACTTTACGGTACGACCGCCTCTATGTATTAAAATGTATTATACCTCATTGGATAGGTGATTGAATTATCTTTCATTTGAGTATAGGTACAAGGTGGTACAAATATTCCTTGATACTCTCAGAAGTTGTTGTTTAACATTTTGGGTAAATGGTAACGCTTATTGTGATATTACGGTATGACCGCCTCTATGTAATATAACGTATTATACCTCATTGGATAGGTCATTGAATTATCTTTCATTTGAGTATGGGTACAAGGTGGTACAAATATTCCTTGATACTCTCAGAAGTTGTTGTTTAACATTTTGGGTAAATAGTAACGCATTTTGTGGCTTTACGGTATGACCGCCTCTATGTAATATAACGTATTATACCTCATTGGATAGGTAATTAAATTATCTTTGATTTGAGTATGGGTACAAGGTGGTACAAATATTCCTTGATACCCTCAGAAGTTGTTTATTATTATTTTGACACAGTGACGCTTATCGTGACTTTACGGTACGACCGCCTCTATGTATTAAAATGTATTATACCTCATTGGATAGGTCATTGAATTATCTTTCATTTGAGTATAGGTACAAGGTGGTACAAATATTCCTTGATACTCTCAGAAGTTGTTGTTTAACATTTTGGGTAAATGGTAACGCTTATTGTGATATTACGGTATGACCGCCTCTATGTAATATAACGTATTATACCTCATTGGATAGGTCATTGAATTATCTTTCATTTGAGTATGGGTACAAGGTGGTACAAATATTCCTTGATACTCTCAGAAGTTGTTTATAATTATTTTGACACAGTAACGCTTATCGTGACTTTACGGTACGACCGCCTCTATGTATCAAAATGTATTATACCTCATTGGATAGGTCATTGAATTATCTTTCATTTGAGTATAGGTACAAGGTGGTACAACCACTCCTTGGTACCCTCAGAAGACTTTTTCGAATAAGTAAATGGAAAATTTGAATATCGAATAAGGAATAAGGAATAAGTAACCAACTTCACACTGCCAATGACGACATATGTTTCCAATCTCAAGACATTGTTTTTTTAATCAAAAGAAGCAATTTTAAATGGTTGACCTATGCAAATTTGCCTACCTGAGCTAATTAAATGGTGTTTACACAAAAATGGCCATCAGCGTTTTTCACTTCATACTTAAGTATTTGCTTTTCGTCTATGGGTGATATGTTGTTGATAAATTAAATGTTTTGTCACCTAGAAAATAATTGTTTGAGCATAAACTGATGTTTTTGGGGGAATATTCTGTGAGGGAATCTGTTTTAAAAACATGCAAATGCCCCTGAAAATATGTAATGTGTGTTATATCAAACAAGCGATTTTACGTGCATATGAAAACAATCTGGTATTAAAATCTCCCATTTTTGTTAAGGAACTGATCTGATCCAAGGATTGATTATTGTAAGGGGCTGCAAGTGAGCTTCATTTATTGTTTTTGCATACCTTACATAGTATGCCGAGTTATGTAAAATGGGGATTCTAACCATTAGGTAATGGTAGATTGTGGGAATGGATCAAAAACAATAAGTATCTGCATGTGATATGTTTTGAATTGAATTTATGTACAAAATTCCTGAGACAATTGATGCATACACAAACTTCTTGAAATCTCTTTTCTTTGTATGCTTGTAGGTAATTTCATAATACGCACACGGCTGTTTCCAAGAATAAAATTGAATTAAGTCTTGTCGCCTGGTTATTAATCAGCTTTACCAGTTAGATAGTCCTCAGGGTGCAACAGTAGCTCTATATATTATTAACCACCTTCGTTAAACAAATGTCAATGTATTCCCTTTCCAAATTACATTTAAATCTACCACATCAAATACTTTCAAAACGTTCAAAATACTTTCGAGTTACATATATTCCATTATGTAAAATGATATACAAGTTGGTGTATTATAAACATGATTTTGTAGATATCAACAATTCTTCTATTCATCTTTAATAATCAGATTAAAGAAACACTTCAAAATTGTTGATATTAGTAACGTTTAACAGAATGAATACGAACGTAAGATTGTCTCTTTTAAATTATATACTCACGATAGCGATTGAAACATACGTCTATGATTCTAACTTTGTTTTTAGCTATTGGTTATTTCTGTATGTTTCGTCGGATTTGCTCAACATCTTGTACATAAGGAGAACGCAAGGACCATCTGATTTCACTCTAATATCCTTGTTGGTCAACAATAACAAGAAATACATCTTTACAAATGAGAGCAATCCATCCCATCTAATTTATGCATTTTCTGATCCGTTAAACCACCATAGATAATTATTCACAAAAATATTAGGCCTCACACCAGAGAGTAATAATGAATTTAGCAACGCCAACTTCAAATGAATAATAGGTGATTACACAGAAATGGCTACTATTAAAGTTTGCTTGATACTTAATATATTTTCTTTACGACTATGGATAATCCGATTGACCTTTAGAGGATAATGCATTTGGTATAAACTAGTATCTTTTGGAAGTTTATGTAAAAATATATTTGCCAAATGTAATGCTACAGGCCCTTTAAATATCGGTATCAGGGTGAGATACATGCTGTTTGGGGATTTGTGACAGTACATTGTGCAAAGGGAAATGGCAGATATACAAAGTGAGTTACTGGTGGTGGTGGTTAGCTTGGAAATCATTGAGGCTCGAGTTATGCTTCTTGGTGTGAAAGGTTTACTTTAAATTTCTCACTGAATTAATGACCTGAGTAAAAATTTGAGTCCTATCTGTCAGACTAAAAAAGCTTTACAATCCATTGATGATAAACCATGCGTAAGTATGCATAGTAATATTGCATTGTTTTTTTTAAAAATTCGTTCGTTCTATATACATATTATTTCTCCTTAAGTGCATCCCATATGATTAAGTTTTACTTTTACTTTCTCGAAAAAAATCAGCTCATATCTTGTTTGTCAAAACATACGAATCCCTGATGAACATACATAAAATATATCTTTCCTTTTCACAAGAATAGCATATATCTAATACCCTCTTGCATTGAAAAGAGCCTTCGGTGTAAGTAAACCTTTGTCACGAAATTTTACGCTTCCATTAGATGTTTTTAAGACGATGTCAGAGCGTCCTCTGAGAGCTGATGAGTCCCTTATCTATAAAGTGTGTTGGCAGCTTCTCCAGCCATTGTTCAAGGGAATACGTTTGAGAAAAGAGAGTTTTGTTAAAGAGAGCTTTGACTGTCCTGTTTTATGACCAATAAAAAGTAAAATTCCTGGAGCTTCATAAAGCAAAGTTTCATAATAACCCTATCACATTTGATTTAGTTCTTGAATGTTCTCTTAGTTCGTAGAGAAAACGTTAGCTATAATCGGCAATAAACTATACAGAAATACGTGCGTGAATCGAAATGATGAAAACGCTGTAATCTTTCGTATGCATTCAATAACATACGCATTGTCAAATCCCGATTTTCATTTTCAGAAATCTTTATTTTCACACATTTAATACAAATCTTTAGTGAAGTTCTCGATGTCAGGTAAATTAAGGGCATAACATCAAACAGCATTGAGTGGGGATTTGTCTGCCAGTTTGTATTATATAAGTTTAAGTGTATCTGTATCAACGAAAAAAATAAGAATACAGACATACTGTTATTCAAGATCTATGCCACAATGTGATTTGTCATAAATTGCCGAAAATAAGGATTAACATCATATTCTGAATATAACTTCGACAAACTTTGACGAAATATAGTAAATCTCTCAATTATTCTCGACGGGAATTATAAGGTCTTACAGAACGTGCTTCTTTGTTTATAACAGTATATAGTTAGTAATAATGTTTATCCTCTTAGATGATCCGATCCCTAAAGCTGCACAAATATCCAGACACTAGATTTTAGAAGTTCTCTTAGCACTAATATAGTCGCAAGCCAGTGCTATTTTATGGTACATATGTATAATAGCACCAACAGCGGTCAGACATTTTAGGCCTTGTTCTTCACATCTCCACTCTGTGATCATGAACCAATGGCATTCCTAGTTCTCATCTTTGGTCTTTATTCTGTCTGTGACCTTGACAAATCTCTCTCAGAGTTTGCCTTGTCTGGTCTATCTATGATAAATACATAAATATTTATTATCTCATATGTAAGTACACATGTAAATCTTGCAAAACTGAAAGTAGCACATCAAATCGTGTACAGATAGATTTGTTAACTTTGACAAATCATTTAAAACAAATTGTTTCAATAAACATTTCCGAATGCTTTAATCTGTAAGTCATCACAGAATGTCAAGAGTCAAGAGAAATCTTTTAGAGAAATTAATTTTCTTTTTTAAATTTCCAAAGTGTAAGATCACTTTAGATTATGGAATGAACATCGTGTATCACACAAAAAATTACAAGATAATAATTTCATTTGTTAAATTATTATTTTAAAATTCTATTTGTTATTATAAAAAGAACTTCCTTTTAGGATTATAAAAACATTAAATGGAAAATTTATTTCCCGTTTCCAATAAATCTGTTAGTTATAGCAAGATAACAGTGCTTTCTTTACTATTGACTTTAAAACTAACAGAATATCAAGTTAATGCAAGTTTATCCATTCAATAATTCCCTATTTTATTTCAATAAAAACAACTCTTATACAAACTCCTGTCATCTTTGTCGGTAAATAATAGTGGATTGATGATACATACATGTTTCAATATTAATAAATGTTTACCCTTGTTGTTTTCAAAAAAATTCCTACCCTTCACTATGTTTTATTATTGGATGATGTGATGATATGAGTAGAAATGTTTTTACTTGAATTTGCTTTGAATGATTCTTAAAACGTTAGTAACCATGCAACGTTATATATCTTTACTTTTTTAGATATACATTAAAACATTTTACTCTTGAGGACTTTTTTAATTGTCCCAATTTTCGATATGTTTAGAGAACATGAATTCTTATACTAAATTCAAGAAACAGTTTTATTTTCCCTGTATTGTTGATGTAAATGAACAAAAATACTTGTTCACACAAAAGTCTATTCGCAACAATCAATTCATACAAGCTTCTGTCCTGACAAAGACTGTAAATATTCATTGCTCATTCATTGTTGAGGTTGTTTGAATAACTTGATTCTCAAGCAAACAGAGGTCAGGGCATCATAAAAAAGATTAACCTTGTCCGTTTTTTTTTATACAAAAGGAAACAATTTGTTATCAGATAGTAACAAGTGTTTGATTTAAGCCCAAAACGCCTCTCAAAGATGTACAACATTAAGGCCGCCTATGAGGCCATTGGTATCGCTCCGTTCTTGTACAGGTTTTTGTCAAAAGGGCTATTAATTTACTTTTAAAAACCTTATGTGTTTATATTGGTTGCAGGACATGGACAGATATTGGTTTTACAATACTTTATACCATTCTGCATGTTATCTTTCAATCGAAGACCTTTTATTCGATTTTACTTTTTCTTAAAATGTATTCAATCTTGACATGTAAATAAATCTGATAGACTGGAAGATGAATGCTGAACACGGTGATTATTTTGAAGCCAACTCGATTGATCGCATCTACCAACTTAGATTTAAATGATACTTGATGTGTTATTGTTTCATTTTACATGTTTGTCATATGTAATATTTAAAGTGATGTATCTGTCATCTTAGATTTAAATGGTACTTGATGTGTTATTGTTTCATTTTACATCTTTGTCATATGTGATATTTAAAGTGATGTATCTGTCATCTTAGATTTAAATGATACTTGATGTGTTATTGTTTCATTTTACATCTTTGTCATATGTGATATTTAAAGTGATGTATCTGTCATCTTAGATTTAAATGGTACTTGATGTGTTATTGTTTCATTTTACATGTTTGTCATATGTGATATTTAAAGTGATGTATCTGTCATCTTAGATTTAAATGGTACTTGATGTGTTATTGTTTCATTTTACATGTTTGTCATACGTGATATTTAAAGTGATGTATCTGTCATCTTAGATTAAAATGAAACTCGATGTGGTATTGTTTCATTTTACATGTTTGTCATATGTAATATGTAAAGTGATGTAGTGATCCGAAATTAAATAATAAGATACATCCATAATTTTATCTCAATTTAAGTTTTTTTATTCGCTGTATGTCGCTCCTTATCCTAAAATCGTTTGCAAAGCTTCAAGTACTCAATTGAATGCAAAAAAAGCATCTGACTTCCCAGCAGTTACTCTCATATAACTTCAAACCAGAAATACAACATGTTAAAGAAAAATTTGAATGAATCTTTTATAAAGTATCTCAGCTTAAAGTGTTCACTTCATGAAAAGTAGTCTTACAATGAGCTTAGAAAAACGTCTTCAACCTCAACTCCCCAGAGAATGTGTTACCTGCGTGGCAAAGACTTAGTTATGCAAGTTCTACAGAAGGGTTTCAAAAGGGGAATTTTTCACTCGTCGTTGAATTGAGAATAACAAAAATTAACCAATACATATTACCATGAAATCATCTGTCTTCTATTTTCTTCTTTTCAGTTTTTACATTACGACTACCAAATAGTATGGTTATTTGATACCCTATTTTAAAATCATGAATAAAAGTGTTTTTTTCATTTTCTATTTTCATTTCTTTGTGGTCGCAAAGCAGGCAGAATATTGATGTATGCATAAAAATGATAACGTGACTAAATTGACAATGATTAATAATGACAACGTGTCGGTTAACGAAAACGTTTCTTTTGAGACACTTTATGTATAAATCTCTTGATAAATCAAGACAGAAAGTTCAAGAACTACCATCAATACGTCAAGGAATCTCTGAATGTATCTGAATATTCATAGAAAAACGGTCGCTACAAAACACGCACATGTGTCAGCTTTGTTCCTTTACTATCATTTGACTATCGATCGGATGGAATTATATGAATATTTATAAGTAAAAGAATCAAAATTGAAATATTCTTTGCAAGGTGTTAACATTGCATCCTAAGAAGCATTCGATATTTCATTCTCCCGTTTATGTTTATTCAGGTATTGAATCTGGTCCGTGCTCTTACTGTATAAATTACTAACATTTTACATCCCTCAATAACAAACACGTGATAATTACTAGTTTTAATTGAAAATCGATAAAACAGCCCTAGGCTTTAAAAATGCGCAGAAGCCGACAACACATGTCGAAATGATTTGAACACTAGTTATAACACCTATCATACATTTTCAAATCCTGACTGATAAAATAACATTTTTGAAAGACTTACATACGTGACTTCAACAAGTCGCAAAGTGTCCCTTGAAACCCGTACAGATTGGGTTACCAGCGAGATACCTCCTGTGTTGGCCGTGTTGAATCTATATTTTTCTCAAATTTGTAGCAATCTTTGATTACGTTCTGCCTGTTGATATCTTACAAGAAAACGGTATCACATTGTAATGAAATAAGGTTTTGACCATCGAGTTTTCATGTGTTTCTATTCTGACAATAAAAGATATTACATTTGTCCATGTGGAGGCGATCAAAAAGCTTCAAATAAGAGTTACATCTCGAAGATTTAGGGTAAAAAACGCACTCACAGTAATATCAAGGAAAATATGCGAAACGTTATTGATCCATTAAACACCTTCTTCAATCTTGTAATCCGAGCTACATTCTTCCTTAAGAAAAGATGGAGCGCCGATAGGGTCTATGATTACTGAAGTAGTAATTTACGTTAGTCTGATCTTCAGGCATCACACAATACAACATTACACATATACAAACTGCGTGGTTTAAACCAGATATAGTTCCAAGTTTTGGTTTCAGAACAGTGCTTCATTCATTTGAGATAGATAATACGAGATTCCAATTTGTAACAATCAGGCAAAAAAGTCATACAAAGAACAAATATAATTTTACCAATGGAGGTTTGAATTTTTGTATGACCCGAGTATGGACTGTGCAAAAATTTCTGCAGTGGCGTCACGAACTATTGTTTTATATCGTCACAGACTACAAATTACGGGAAGGCACACTGAAACAATCGTTGCTAGGCAAAAGCGATATTTACGCACGACATACAAAGGGAATATTAAACGATCATCAATCTGAAACTTTTTAACGAGTTATTGATTCGGTATAAATCGAGCGTATGCGAGTTTGATACAACATCATTCGCGAGTTTGCTACAATAGTATTGAATGGAAGGAAGTTTAGTATTCTGTTTATTACTAATCCTTACATTCTCGAGCATTATTTCTGACCGAGTGCTGAAACTCCCTTTCTTTGACTTGGCTGCCGATGTGATAGCGGTGCTTATCTTGTGAAGTATAAGCAACACACTATAGTGAAGTCATACGGGCAGCTAGTTTAATGTTGCGGTATAAATATTACACTCCCATATCTATAAAAAAAAATATTTTTTTGCTCATCTCTAACAATATAGGTAATTTACTTTTAAAAATACGTGGGTGTCTCATCCTAGTTTACATTAACTCGTTTGGCATTGAATCTGTCTCGATCATGATTTGTTAAATTACAGACACTTTGGGCATTTGAACACTGTATACATTCATTTATGAAAATAAAAAAAAATCTTAGAAAACAACCAATGGAAATATTAGGGGAAAGTAACTATGATTTAACTAAATATCTGGCTCTTTGATTTAGACATCCATATATGACAATGATGACAAAATCAAATGCATAACATTAATTTCTTCCTTGAAATAATGGTTAAATATCATTGCATTTGTTAACATTTGAAAACTCTGGTGCTTTAGTAGATTATCCTTTCTAAGAACAATTATCACAGAGAACTCTTGAAAATTAGGAGATGGTGAACTTATACTGTATATGGATTATAAAAATGGAATGTCACATTTATTTAACCTTTTGTCTGCAGCAAATAGTGGTAATAGATTCAAAACTGCAATACAAGATTTTCACTCCTACAAATCTTCATCTTTATTAATGCAGCTTCTTTATCTATAAAGAAAACCCTGTGTCTTAACAAATTCATTATCATAAAAGCATTCCTACTGGCTTTGGCCAGAGGGATATATATTTTGTTGAATCAGTAGAGTGTAGGATTCTCACCCGGAGGGCCCGGGTTCGAATCCCTCGCGGACGAGTCACTTTGTGGAGAGGGTGTATGTGACAGGGTAAATTAAAATCATTTTCACGGGCTTAAGCCAGAGGGATATTTCTTTGGCTGAATCGGATGAGTGTAAGACTATCACCCGGAGGTCCCGTATTTGTATCCCACGGGAGGTAATCTAACACTTACTTCTTTTATGCTTGTTAAGGACCATAATTTAATATATGACAGAACTATTTTTTGAAACTTTTTAAAATAATTATAATGGCATAGAAAGCCAAACATCCCTATAACACGAAAGATTAAAAGAAATTTGTAGATGTGATGTTCGTTATGTTGTGTTCTAGTCATAACTGTTAATAAATGTTGAAAATAGTACCTCTGATATACATACTAGTAACAGCGCAATAAATCGCATTTAACTAGACGTAGCATAAGAGTATGTACCCTTGCTTCATCAAATCAGGATTTTGTGAAAAATATGTAAGGTCTTTGAATCCAACTTTATTTTTGTGATTCGAATCCTCGATGCCTTTGCACAACATGAATTTAAAATCTGGTTTCAAGAACCATTTGAGTTTTCCTATCAGTGTACCTGATCTATGCATATATAGCACATATTTACAAATAAAGCGCATTCAAACAATGTCATTCATATAAGTTTCAGGTCTGTTAAGCACCATGAATATCTATTGCAAATGAAAATCAGTTTGTTTCTTAGCACCATCACAAATGCAAGTAATAACATAACCAATTAATTAGCTTTATTTGTACCTTTTCTAACCTTTATACAGTTCTGAATGTCTCTCGTTATCCTCAAAACGTTTTCAAAACATATTTTTTTTAAATAGAATCTAAACTTAGCTTAATCTGAATTAACTGAAGTTATGTTTCTCTCCTTGTGGATCTACACAAATAAAAACATATATCTTCACACATGAGAACATTCCATCCATTCTCATTTGTACGCTTTCGACCCGTTAAAACACCATACATATTTATTGCATAGTGCAGCCTTAGCAAAGTCGTTAAGCCACACAAACAAGGGTCATGACATTAGATAACCATGAGACAGATTGTCTTTGTCGCGTTTTCATTCTAATTGGAATAATTTGAATAACAGATAGCAATGTTTCTATAAACTGATTAAGGTCAATCTCCGAACTGTGAGACTATAAGCAAAGAATGTTGTTGATGATATTGTTGTTGTAGTGGTTGTAAACTTAAACATGCATCACCCATTTATTAATCTATGTGATTGTTCCATTTGCGAGGTTTCACACCTCGTATTTAAATTATGAACAACATTGACTTTTTCATTCAATCATTATTTATAATTCTAATTAATTATTCAAATCGACAGGGTTTTTATATAAGGTCACATCCCTAAATGTACAAAAACTTCGTATCTACATCTTAATTTTTTCACATAAATTTATATATTTTTATTTTTGCTATAATTTGATAACCCTGGCGATTTTCTCAAACTATTTCTAAAATGTCTGTGTTTGTTTTTAAGAGCAAATGTCATGTATGCATTGTAAGTATAGACGTTAGTGAGTCATCAGCTTAAAGATTAAGTCGAACTTTCTCTTGAAAACTGAAATAACCATAATTAAAATTCAGCATGTTGGTCAACCGATTAGAAATTATTAATCAAATGCTATTAAGTTGTTAGTGAGAAATTTCTAAATGTAGAAGTAATACATATCTGATCAACAATGTAAGACCCTAGCTCTGAACGAATATGAGTTTGCTTTGGCAGTTCATTCATCAGATGCGTCACCTTGCGGATTTAAGCTTAGTCAAGCTGTTTTCCAGGGATGCTAAAATTTGTTTTCCTTACGGGTTATTTGTATAAGAAATGTGCATCTTTAGTTTACAAAACATGTTTATATTCAGCATAGTTTCTTTACTTTTCCCAGGTTTTAGAGATTATTGCGGATTATTGCTGTCGTGAGTAGGTTTACAAAACCACGCATTTCACTGATCAAGAGTAAAGGACATTTTAGATATGATATTTGTCAACTTCCATCTCGTTCGTAAAAAATGTTTGTAAGCAAGCACAAGGTAAACAGGCATGTCGTTATCTCTTTGCTACAATAAATGTATAAAGAGGTAAAATGTTGTTTCTAGAAAATGTCGGTTTCAATCAACAAGCATTTCATAACGTATACTAAGATCTTAAAAAACAGTATGCATTGAGTTTTATCTAACACTTATTCAAGGTTTAAATTTATTTCAGCCTCTCATATTATTTCCTCGAGCTCATTTGGATTTCGTATTTGGTTCTTTTCCAAGATATGTCATGTCAAGCTTAACTGTTTCACATTTGGTTTTTAACAAAAACAAGTTTTAATTTACAAGTAAATTTCACATCTTCACATTCACAAGTTTAAAATTGAGAAATTGAAAATCAGGTAACTACTGATGATAAAATATTATTTAATATACGACTTGGCGCACCTCGACAAGGAGGCAAGGAGCATTTTGGGGTTGGCCAACCATGTCGCTCATTCTCAGGCGATGGCGACTTTCGCAAAGGACGCGGGGATGGAGACGGGAGCGAAGGCACTCTACCGCGGTTTCGGCTCTGTGGCTGGGAACATTGCGCAGATGATGCTGTGCGCCTCCCGCATCTCTGCGGGGTTCACGAATCTCAGGCGTGATGGGTTCCTAGCACGGACCAACCTTCCGGCGGAGCTCCGGAACCGCTTGCGGGCCGCATCCGCGACGTCTTCCTCCCTTTTCGATGGGCAGATCGCCTGGGCCCTTCATCAGGGGCAAGAAAGTCAACAGCAGGAGTTGAGCTACAGGCTTGCCGCTGGCGGAGGTAGAGCCTCGTCTCAGGCGCACACGCCCAAGAAGAGGAGAGGGAACACACCCACTCCCACCGGGAACACCAAGACTGGCGGTGTTTCCTTTCGAGGGGGGGGTCGGCAGGACAGAAGCCGTGGCACCAATGCCGGCCCAGATGTACGTGGACGCCTCCACCCAGGGGTGGGGAGCCCATCTCGGTGCAGACCAAACAGCGGGGGTGTGGTCGTCAGCGCAAGCGAGACGCCACATCAACGTCCTCAAACTGGATGCAGTCAAGCTGGCAGTCAGCCATTGGTCGGGCTGTCTCCGAGGGCAGATTCTGTGTGTTCACACGGACAGCTCGGCGGCGGCCTGGGCCATAAACAAACAGGGTTCAACCAAGTCAGACTCCCTTTTGCAACTGGTGACGGAGCTGTTTCGCCTAGTAGACAGTCTCGAGCTCTCTCTACGCGCGGTGCACATTCCGGGGGCCAAGAACGTTCTCGCGGACGCCTTGTCTCGCCCGGACAAACCTCCTTCCACGGAGTGAATGCTGCACCCGAGAGTGTTCGAGAGTCTGTGTCTGAGGTTTGGCAGGCCTCACATAGACCTCTTCGCGACTCGGCTCAATCACCAGTTGCCGACGTACGTGTCTCCCGTACCGGATCCGACCGCGTGGGCTCTCGATGCGCTCGCGTTAGAATGGGAGGGGATGGTCGCCTACGCCTACGCCTATCCCCCTCCCGCCATCCTGAACCACGTGGTAGTGAAGATACAGGAGACACAGGTACTTCAACTCCTGTTGATAGCGCCGTTGTGGCCAGCCAGGGCATGGTACGTTCCCCTCCGGAGAGCGTGCCGCCTAGACCCAGTCCCTCTCCCTCTGAGGTGGGACCTTCTTGCGAGCAAACCGAGCGGGCGGGTTCACGAGAACCCCCAGGCTCTCCAGCTTCACGCTTGGTTTGTCTCCAAAGGGGTCTGAAGGGGGCGGGACTTTCCAAGTCCGTCGCCGAGGCGGTAGCGACCTCTCAGAGGTCCTCCACTAGGAATCTTTATGATGCCCAGTGGGCGACTTTCGCAACGTTTTGCGCAAAGGAGGGGTACGAGGTCCAGACAGTAACGGTCCCGCAGGTTGCTGAGTATCTGGTATATCTACGAGAGAAGAGGAAGCTCAAAGCTTCTTCTATTAACACGAACCTGGCAGCGATCATGTCAGTCCTACGGAAGCGTGATCCCCAGGTTGACATTGCGGTCCTGAAGGAACTGGTCAGGACATACCGGAATGTGGACGGGCGGAGGAAACTCAGGCCCCCAGAGTGGGACTTGGCGGTGGTGCTAGACCACCTCAAGTCGGATCACTATGAACCTTTGTCGGAGACGACTATTCTCCGTCTCACCATCAAAACAGCCTTTTTGGTTGCAATGGAGTCCGCAGCCAGGATTTCAGAGCTTCACGCTCTCCAGGCGGACCTCTTGCGTTTTGATGTGAGAGACGGGGGGTCGGTCACTCTGGGGTTGGCACCTGAGTTCATCTGCAAGAACCAAGCCGCAGATGAAAGGGGTAGAACCTTTTCGTTACCGTCCATTTCCGGCAGCATAGATCCGACGGATGAGGAAAATCGCCTCCTTTGTCCTGTCAGAGCCCTTCGGATCTATACCGAAAAGACACGGACACTACGTCAAGGGAGGAGGAGATTATTCATTCCGCATTCCCAGACTAGTGTCCGGGAGATAGACAAACGATAGCTCAGTGTCTATCTCTGCTCGGCGGTGTTGGATGCCTACAAGGCCGTGGGTCTCGACCCGCCAGCGAAGTCCAACCTGCACGAGATCAGAGCCATCTCGGCTACGATGGCCCTCCACAGCAACATGGCGGTGGCGGACATTATGGCTGGCTGCTTCTGGAAGTCAGGCCTGGTGTTCGCCAACCACTATCTTCGGGACGTGTCCAGCGAGGACATAGAGGGGATTCATCGGTTGGGCGCACAGGTGTACGCCCAACAACGAGCTCTGTCGGCCTCGTTCCGAAGGAGTCATCCCCCCTCTCGTTGAACAATAAATCTAAGGTTCGACAAATTTAGTTGCGTGGTTGTTGTCTTTTCCTTAGTTGGCGACCATGCGGTTGCGGGACCCCTCGCATAGCGAGGTTTGGTCCAGATTAACCTCTCCGGTTGACAGGTGAACCCCATCGGGGATCATACTGGTTATATCGAACTATGGTTCACCAACTTGACTCTTTGTAAGACAGAGCTATCCCACTTGGTGGCCTCTCGCTCCCCTCCACCACAGTGGTATTCGGGCATATTGTTAACTATCACGGAGAGTATATTAAATAATAGTATGTTTTTGTTTAAACATCATTATTTATACTCACCGTTGATAGTTAACAATCGTAAACTCCCACCCGACCTCCCCTCGGTTGCGTTCGGCTTCGTGTCTGTCCGTCAGAAGAAGCAATTACCATATAGGGTAGGCCACCTGGTGGGGGCACTGAGTGCAGCTCACTTGAGCGATAACTCTGTCTTTACTCTGTGTAAGGATTGTCGGATTAAGACAGATTAGGATAATTGGGCATATTGTTAACTATCAACGGTGAGTATAAATAATAATGTTTAAACAAAAACATACTATTATTTTGGTATTCGTCCTTAATTAATGTATCGCACATGATAATTCTTTACATTTATTTTCTCACAAAAACATATTTTCTCTAGCCATGATGGACATATAGAAGTAAATAAAATCCTGATTAACATTCATGTAAGATGTCGTGCTTTTCAACCAAACGACGTGTGTCTAATACCCTCTTGAATGGAAAAAAATGCCTGTAGTGAGGGTATAAGTGAAGCTTGGTCAAGGAATGTTACATTTCCATTAGATTTCCTAAAGAAGATAACAAAGTGTCCCTTGAGTGCGTAACAACCCATTATCCATAAACTGTGTTGACAGTATTACCAGCCATTAGCTGGCGGAATACATTTGGGAAATCCTTGCATAAGATATTTTGTCATGTTTTTCAAATTTTTGAAACTTAAATAACATAGATCAAAATCCTGTTACCACAGTATTACAAAAAAGATTTAAATCTCTCCAGCTAATTGGGTAATGTCTAATGTTTTTCTACTGTCTTTAGAATCTGTGATGTGCGCACAAAGGCAATAAAGTGCATTATTTTGAAAGTTTGAAACATTTGATTATCCCTGCTTCTTTTGCATATCTTATATACAATAAATCTAGAAACATACATGGTTGCCCATATTAAAGTGTCGAAATTATTATAATAACTAACCGGATGTTTCCTGTGATCTTAATTTCAAACAACAGACAATTTGTTAAAGTTTCGAAATCATTATTATAACTAACCTTTTGTGTACTGTGATCTTAATTTCAAACAACAGACAATTTGTTAAAGTTTCGAAATCATTATTATAACTAACCGGTTGTTTCCTGCGATCTTAATTTCAAACAACAGACACAATTGTTAAAGTGTCGAAATCATCATTATTATTATTACTAACCGGTTGTTTCCTGCGATCTTAATTTCAAACAACAGACACATTTGTTAAAGTGTCGAAATTATCATTATTATTATAACTAACCAGTTGTTTCCTGCGATCTTAATTTCAAACAACAGACACATTTGTTAAAGTGTCGAAATTATCATTATTATTATAACTAACCGGTTGTTTCTTGCGATACAACAGACACATCTGTTAAAGTGTCGAAATTATCATTGTTATTATAACTAACCAGTTGTTTCCTGTGATACAACAGACAATGTTGCTATCACTGCCATGTACACGCATAAGCTAATAGTGAATAAAGCTTTCCCATCTATATAGCGTTGGCCAAACAAGATCAATTTGAATCTTAAGGGAAGTTCTCGAATTTCAGGAAACTTCTTGTCGTGACAACAAACTACCACAGCAACTAATTATTCTGTCAGTTCTACTTGTATGTAATGTGTTTCATTGAATCGAAAAAAATTAAATTGATATTGCCAAATTACTGTTTTGTTAAGAGGTGTATGTATGCTGATAAGTGTAATAAACTTCCTTCTTCTGACAGGTTTGGCAAACATTAACAGATTAAGTAACATTATCATATATAAGAAACAGAAACATTCTTTTCTCTCTGCGTAACAAAATTAGTGTTTAATATTGACATTTTTGCGCAAAATGACAATGTACAGTGCGTGTCAAAATTTGTGAAAGGGCTTTCGAATAGAAACAAATAACATGTTTTCTAAAATTTATAAAACGTAACTTAAGACACACGTTATGAATAAATCTCTTGATAATTCAGACAGGAAATTCAGAAAAGGGGATCAATATATCATAGAACCTCAGATGTATCCGAATATTCATGGTAAACCGATCGCTACACACATGCATGTCTCGCCTTTGTCCCATCACTACCATCTAACTATCGACCGAAGAAATGTTATAAATATGTATGAGCCATTTTCAAAATCAAAGTAATGTTACTAGGGGTCATGGTAACATTACTTAAAAAGGTTAAAGGAGAATTTCCTATCCAGTATTTTCAGAGACGTTAAAGAGACTTATCTAAATTCTCTTATCTTGTTTTCACAACAATGTTTGAAACTAATATCAACTTTCAAGGCTATGTTATACGAGATCAACAAAACGCTCATTGGCTGATGGGATAGTTCTTTAAATGTGTGAATTGTCTCTTACTGTACAAGGTATTCAAAACTCGACATTACTGTACAACTTATTCAAAACTATTTGATTATTTAAACTCAATGCTTTGAATAGATAGATAGATAGATATAGATATTGGTATGATATAGATATAGATATACGTATGATGTTAATAAGACACGTTTCTATACTTGCGAAACAAGATATTATTTATGATGATATAAATTCAAAACATTTAATATAATCATTACCGAATGACAATATGATTACTAATTTTCAATGAAAATCGAAAATAGCCAAATAAATGTACAGACGATGAAATCACATGTCCACTAAATTTGAATACTTACCTATCCAGCACTTTCAAGACCGTTTGAGTTATGATTATCTTAAATGTATTTTTATATTGCGAAATAACTTACCTGCATGGGTAAATTGTGCCCCTTAGAGATACTTGCCTCTTTCGTCGATTTCCTGTTAGAGTTACTTGTCCTTTACATGTTTTCAAGGCGGTATAGATGAGAAAATTAAATTGGTGAAGTTGGTAGAGGTTCAAGAAGTTAGGCCTTAATTGAAATCAGCTTGTTCAAGGATGCTTTGAAGTAAGATTGTGCAAAAGGCCCATACGATTATGGATTATGTGTGGGCAGATACTTTGGGGAGTTTAAATCACTCAAAAGCATCACTGATCTTGGTCATGGTGTTTAACTTCATCTTTGGGCGAGATAGGATAATTGATAGTTAATAGAAAATGTGGACCTACCCGAGTATCGGTATTCTGAAGGACACGAACGACTCGAAAGAGGTTGACATGAAAGACTTCCTTGGCTACCTCTAGCATATACAGGATATTGAACGTCTGTCTTCCAAATACTTGGTGTGAAGAATACTGCTGTATTACTACGAATACAGAACAAGACATTTCGAGGGGCGGTTTTGTTAAAGATCGCTTATGCAGTAATTTGAGGGAATTTAAATTGGTTTCTAAGAAAAACCTGGCCACTGTTAATTATCAAATTGAAAATCCCTCACAGCAATTTGGGAATCAGAGACTTCTACCCCGCTTACGAGGCCCATTCACTGCAAATGGTGGTGAAGTTTGTCGAAGATACAACTCTCGAACCTGTTTGTGGGAGGATAACTGTCGACTGGCCCAAGCCTGTTTCGGGGTTTCACAGAACGGGTCACGGCAGTCAGCAACGCTACAACTATATTTCTTGTCAACGCCCACAACAAGCCCCGCAGAATGGCTATTGTTTTTGCTGCTTGTCGGTGGTGTTGTTCATGCAAAAATGAAAGTGTTATTGGCCCTTTTGCTCTCTTGAGATTATTCCCATATGCCTGGTACATCAATGTTAAACCTTGCTTGATTGCATTACTTCTTTTGCCGCGACATAACAACTTCTTTCTTATTTCATAATTTGAGTGAACATATCACATTACTGAGACAGACATGTCACTTGAGAGTGGACGTTATATTTCCTTTAAATGGTCAAAAACTTCCCAACTCAGAGAAAAGTACTTTATGCTCTCTTGAGATTATTCCCATATGCCTGGTACATCAATGTTAAACCTTGCTTGATTGCATTACTTCTTTTGCCGCGACATAACAACTTCTTTCTTATTTCATAATTTGAGTGAACATATCACATTACTGAGACAGACATGTCACTTGAGAGTGGACGTTATATTTCCTTTAAATGGTCAAAAACTTCCCAACTCAGAGAAAAGTACTTTATGTATTTCTTCCAGATCTATGGAACACTCCCTTTAATCCTGTACTAATTATGTGTTGAGTTTCCATGGTGATTGTAAAAACATGTCCGTTGTTATGTAATAACCATGATTTGTGTTTGAAAGGTTTCCTGCAAAGATTTCAGACCATCCTTTCCGACGAAGTGAAGCCTTATGGTCTTTTCTGAAAAACACAGAAAACTGAACCCTTGTACACTCTTGGTAGCGCTTTTAGCCACGTAAGTTTGAGTGAATTTTGTTTTCTCATGTTCTAAGTAATGACTTTTTTCATCCTTCACTTAACTTTCTTTTCACTGGGCTCGGGTATTTGTTGTGCTTCATGTGTTTTGAGAGTGTTGTCATCTTTGAATAAAACTTGCAATTGAGTATTCATTGTTCTGTTTTAAGTAGATTTTTGTTAGTCAAATACAATTGTTGCCACGACAATCACGACTCTATAACTTCACGTTGTTGCTGTTTTTTTTAAAGTGTCATTTCGTCCATGCTACGAAACTAAAGATTTCTTTTTGCAAAATATAACATCTCCAGAGGATATATAGCATGTAATTACCCAACCCCACTATCCACGAATCCATTTGAGAGCAATGGATTTATGTAGCTTTTAAACTGAACTTAATTGGAGCAATCATTTAAGAAATCCTTTTACAGATTAAAAAGATTAATTTTTAAGTTTTGTTGTCCTTTTTTGCGAGTAACAATTCGTGCTATTGAAATTGCTAATTATTTTCATTTGCAACCAATAAAGAATCTTCTAGTGAAGTTTCAAACTTATGACGTAACTAGAGTTGACAGATTGCTTTTTGTAATCCTGATATCAAACCAACAGACAATTACATTCTCACTGACATATTCTTTTCTCATGATAATATGAAATAAATATAGAAGGGAAGTTTTCGAATCTCAGGCAACTGTATGATATGACAATAATAACGTATTAACCTGTCAGTTATGCGAGTATGTTTTGTGTATCTTTCAGACAAAAAAGCTTGAAATTCAAAATTACTGGATTGTGAACTTTTATGCTGATAATTTAAAAATTGTAACAAAGTGACAAAAGATAAGAAACTTCCCTATCTTCTTATCTTGAAGTGTTTATTTGATATGTCAGTCATATGAAACAGGACAAGAGCTTTTGTCGATGTTAATGAAATTTACTCAGAGGCTTTCAGAAGATCGAACATGATGTTTGATTGTTTTCATGGACGTATGGAGTCAAAAATAGATCAATCTTAAAGGAAACTATTTGTCTTCAGTCTTCAGCTTTAGACTTTTTCACAGCACATTATGACTTCTAAATAGGACATGTTGTCTAAGAGAGTTTTATGAAACATTGCTTTCAAGTTTGAAATGAAATAAATATATGTTAAAGAGGTACTTTGATAACCAGTCCATGTACATTTGATAGTGCGCGAAATTTACGCACACGTAAATTTATAGAGAATCTCAACCAAGTGTCTTCTGATATCACACATATTAACACGCGTTGAGAAAAGTTACAAATATTTTAACTTGCCGAGGATATTTTTACGAGTGTTGATATAATTATAATAGATGTCAGGAGACACGAGGGTAAGATTCTATTTACCATCCAAAATCATTTTCATTTTCGTGAAAAATGTATATTTCTGAAAACGACGCTACTCTTAGATTCTCAGTGCGGCCATGTTATAGCACTGTGACGTCATCCTGTTTATGACGTCGTAGCATTGTGATGTCATAAACATGATGATGTAGAAATATTTTGTGATATAATGAACTTGACTTTAACAAGGCATTGTTCAAAATCTTTCACAAGTGATATCTCTTTGGAACACAGTTATTCAAGTTATTGAACACAGTTAAACAAGTTATGCAAATGATGCAGTTGCTAATTTTCATTTAAATCTTTTATTTTGGCGTTACTAAATGGAATTGTGAAGTTTCATAAATTAATATAGGGTATTTAACACGTAACAAAGCAGAATGAAGTGTCACGGAAGTCACAGAGTGTCTCTTTAATTACCCATAAACAAACTAGATTATGTTATAATGACTACTTTCTCGAACTTTGCAAAATCAATTTGCAAGTGATTGTGTGGAAATATATCGCAAAATAACGATATTTTTGCACAAAAGCACAAACTGTTTGGATATTTGTAAAGGATTATCAGTTTGAAATTGCCATGTTATATTCAATTAAAAGATAACGTTTCTTTGGACATACGTAAGGTTTAGATCTCTATTCAGAAATTTCAGGAATGAGTATCAGTAGGTCGAAGAAACCCTGAATATATCTGAATATACGTGGTTAACTGATCACTACACACACGCACGTGTCTCTTCATTATTCAATCACTTTCATTTAACTATCGACCACAAGGAATCTTATAAATATGTATAAGCCATTTTCAAATTCAAACTTATTTTGCTTGTGGTCATGATAACGTTAATGAGAGAGGGAGATGATTGTTTTCGTCAGCAGTTATGCAAATACACCGCAAAACGAAGTTTTCGGTGGATATTAAATGACTTCCGTCCTTTCGTGCAAAGTTTTTTTTAAACCTTTTTAATGGAACAATCATTTTGTGAAGAGGTCTTCATTCTTTTTGTGTACTCTTTTTTTTCCTACATTCATTTTTGGTTGTTTCATTAGAAACATGAAATTAGAATTTGGTTTCCCGACCAACACTAAAAAACCGGAAGGTCTAGTTCACTGAAACTTGGTATATAAGATAATCATAGTTTGTAATAGTGCCATCTGGGATTTCAAATTTTTCGTACATCCATTTTTTGGCTTAGGTTCACCAAACTATATTGTGCCTGGTGATATTTCGCGCCATTTTGAACATCAAGTTCTTTATGTGTGCCCATTCTTACAAATATAAACATCATAGGTTTCCACATGAAATAGAGTCCAACACCCTCAAATCCAGGTTAAATCTCTCACAGGAATATGGTCCAATACACAGAAAGGAACTAAACATTAAATCCTCATAAAAATACGAATGGTGTTCTAGTTGATCTGTTGACCTAATAAACGCCTTCTTTAAGCTCGTAATCGGAGCTCGTTTCACACTTGAGAGTGACGGAATGCTGATACGAATTAAAAATTGGAATTTCACTTAATTTTGATCTGCTGGGGAAAATGATACAACGTTAGTAATCTACAAACTGTCATTAACATTTTTTAAGAATAAAAATCGAAAATTTTAATTATTTCTTTGAGGTGTTGTGTTTTAGAGATATACAAACTTGAATGTGCTTCCCCATGTTCAGGTACCCATTTATACAGATGGGTAAATCACGTGAAATGTGAATAAAGTGCCTTGCCCTAAGACAAAAAAACATTATATGTTCTATGTTATAAACGTTTGGTGACTCCATATGGATTCAAATATACATATATGGCACAACAGCAAGCCCACACATATACCAGTGTTGTTGTGGTTTTTTAACTGATTGAGAAGCATTAAAGTCCTTGTGCTCGTCATATGCATACCATATCAACATGACGTTTTCAGATAGGGTGCAAAAACCACAGTAGTGATTTTCTCATCACGATCCATCTGGATCTACACAAACAAGAAAATAGATCTTCACACATGAGAACAATCCATCCATTCTCATTTGCACGCCCGTTAAAACACCATAAATATTTATTGGACATTCTCTTAGCAAAGTCGTTAACCCTCACAAACAGAGGACAGGACATCAGACAAAAATGAGACGGATTGCCTTTGTCGCTGTGTAGGGTGTTTGTATAGTAATTGGAACAATTTGAATAACAAATAGAAATGTTGTTTTTGGAACTGATTAAGAGTCATCCAGATAGTGTGACCATATGCAAGTAGTGTATTTTTGTTGGTTTTTGAAACTTAAACATTCATCACTCATCTACTGTTCTTTTGATTTATGTACATTTGCAAGTTCATTCTGCACGAATATATCTTTTTCATTCGTAGGTCATTCAAAATTCAATCTATATAAATTGCGTCTTTTTTATGTTTTAATCAATACCCCTAATTTAACGAAACTTGGTATCTATATCTATTTAGATTGGCGGGAATTGGATTTGGTTCCATTTAGATTCTTCTATTACTTTTTTTCACATTTTCAATTTCAATACAATTAAACAGCCGTGAATGGTTTCTGAAATTCCTTTAAAGGTGTCTGATGTTTTTGTTTATAAGAGCAATTGCCATCCTCTACATATTAGCTTTCATCAAAAAAGCCGAAAAAATACTCAGTTTTCGAGATCTACATTGTAATTCAGACATTAGTAAGGCATTAGTAAATAATGAAGCATAGCAGTTGTTTGAACACTGAAATATATAAAGTATAAAACATTTCCCATTGTCATGTTTTTTGCAGTTGGAACTGAGAAAAGTTTAAATGTCACAAGTAAAAGTAATGTATCTCTTTGCTAGGATTCAATAGGCAGCGTAGATTGGGATTTAAGCTTATTCAAACTTTTTTCGAGGGATGTTAGAAATTACGTTTCTTTGTGAGTTCTTTGTATAAGATATGTGCATCTTTAATTAAAAAAACCGTGTGTATTCACAGCATAGTTTTTGTATTTTTCTCAGGTTCTAGATAACAAGCGGATGATTGCCTTCTAAAGCAGTCTTACACGAACCACATATTTCACAGATCGAGAAAAGCAGAATGTCTTATCACTGCGAGCTCCATCTGTAAATGGCATTATTGAGCGACAATGTCAATTTCAATCAGATTAGTCACAGAATTGTTTATGGGAGAACAGGATTTAACAGATATCTACCACTTTTTGTAAAGGGTAAATATTTTTTTCTCGAAAATGTCAATCTCAATCAACAAACATTCCATAACGTATGAAAACAGTGTGGTTTGAGTTTTATCTGACACTTATTCATTCAGAAGGTTCAAATTTCTTTCAACTTCTCATTTCATTTCCTTATTTAAATTCATGTGTCTAGTCCTATTTTCCAAATTTTGACATATCGCACTGGCAATTTTCACATGCGGTTTTTTTTTAAAATATAGTTTTAAATTAAGCATGTGAACATCAGGTTAATAGTCATGATTGACAGTTATATTGACAAACGTTCATCATTGGTGTATCGCACATTCTAATTCTTCACATTTAGTTCTAATATATAAATTAACTTATCCTAGAAATGATGAACATTAAGGAAGAGTATTCCTTCTGGTGAACATACATAACAGAAGTCTTGTATTTTAAAGAGACGACATGTGTCTAGTACATTCTTCTATGGAAAAGTGCCTGCAGTGAGGGGATATGTATAAGATTGGTAAAGAAATGTTACACTTGCATTAGAATTCCTAGAGAAGATAAGAAAATGTTCCTGAGTGCTTAGAAATCCGGGATCCATAAACTGTGTTGACAGTTTTACCAGCAATTGTCGGGCTGAATACATTTGGGAAATGCTCTAGACATCCCTGCATAACATATTTTCTTTCATGTGTCTTTAATTTATGAAACTCAACCAACATAGAGAAAAATTATGATAATATGATATTGCTGAACAATGATCCGTATCATTAATATCATATATTAGGAATAACTTTTTTATTAGATTAAGTGGGTTCTATTTTCCATGTAAGGAGTTAATCTGATTCACTACATTACTGAGCTTTCTAGTAGTCATGAGAAACAGAACTGATTCGTTTGTGTATGACGTCATACGAAAAATGGCGCTGTTCAATGTTATATGTTTAAAGTTTGTAGAAGATAGCCTTTTGCCTACGATTGCATGCGTATGTGAATATTGCAAGACAAGGCTAACTTAATTGTAATTTTATTCAAAGTTATGTTCTTCTTCACTACGGCAGATATTTGATAACATTCCAAATCAAGTGGAATATTTACAGTCGTCGATCTTTACAAGTTATTTAAGAATATTCTAAGATGGTAGCATGAACTTTTGAAATCTTTACTAGTGATGTGAGTGCGTCAGGAGCGACGCGCTGTTTTTTTAAAATGCGTATTTCCATTTTCCAGTGAGTCATTTTCGCAGGTTTTGTTGGTCAGGGAGAACATGCACTAGACAATGAATCATGTGAACCTGTGATAATAAACTATAAGTGAATAATGCTTCCCCATTTGCATAACTTTGGTCAAGCAATA
The DNA here is from genome assembly GCA_921293015.1 of Phorcus lineatus. Classification (NCBI taxonomy): domain Eukaryota; kingdom Metazoa; phylum Mollusca; class Gastropoda; order Trochida; family Trochidae; genus Phorcus; species Phorcus lineatus. Next base: position 3,269,980 of record OV121082.1, on the reverse strand, counting down.
TCACTTCGAAAATAAATCTTAAGTGAAGTTTTCGAATTCCATGTAACTTTTGTTCCTAACAACAGACGAAGACGACAAATTAGTCTGTCAGTTCTTCTGGTGCGTAATGTAATGCGTGTCATTCAAACAAGAAAATCTAAAGTTCATTTTGCTGAATAACTGAATTTTAAACTGGTGTATAATCTAATAACTGTAATGTAAAAAGGGCAAATGATAAGGAACTTCCCTAACCTGACAGTTGGACAGACTATGACGATATGCAGTATATGAAATGTATTTTCCAAGATTTCAAGAGATTCTTCATAATTTTCCTATCTTGAAGGGTTTATCTGATATGACAAAATTTCAGTTACGGAATAGATGAGAAAAGCTTTTGTCACTGTAGGTGCAAATTATGTATAAACTTTCAGAAGAACCTTGAAAAACTCAAAGGAAGCTATTTGACTTTAGTTTTCAGGTTTAGTGTTTTACATTGGTCATTAGTGACTTATAAATAGGACATTTTCTCTGAGAGAGAAATATAAGACTTTGCTTTAAAATGTTAACGAGAAACTCCGTTGACGGTTAGACATGTTTATAGATATGTCTATTATTATTAATAGTGTCATTTGATCGACATACTGGCTGTTGATAAGTAGAATAATCTCATGTCTTGTAGGTTCATATAGTGTGACTAAATGAACGTTTCTTGTCGCCATTTCACGGAAACACGCTGATGCACCATTTGCTGGTGTGTGTCGATTACTCAAACGTAACAATGGACATTTATTCAAATTTGGATTTACATTTATCTATTTAACTATATTTATGAATTTACAGATGACTTTTCCTCAGTGGTACTTTTTCCATTTATAGCAAACTATATGGTAAATGGCATGGAACTTTAACTTTCTATGCACAAGGGCAATCAAGCCATTTGTAATAATGAATAATGTCCCGATTTTTGCAAAATAATGTACCTTATTATTTTGTGGGGAAAACTATATTGCACAGAGGAAAGGTCTGTATGCTACGGAAGCATCCTAGTGCCACAGTCAAAACTTTTTTATCCCCTAATTAGGATATACCATCACCTAATTAGGTCTTAATCATCGCCTAATTAGGACATAACTATCACCTAATTAAGGGAAACTATCTCCTAATTAGGAGATATCAAGTCCTAATTAGGACATAGTAACTCCTAATTAGGAGTTAGTTATTACCTAATTAGGACTTAATCATCGCCTAATTAGGACATAACTATCACCTAATTAGGAGAAACTATCAACTAATTAGGAGATACTAAGTCCTAATTAGGACATACTATCTCCTAATTAGGAGTTATTAAGTCCTAATTAGGCGATGTGATCACCTAATTAGGACTTAGTTATCACCTAATTAGGAGATAATTATCACCTAATTAGGAGTTAGTATCTCCTAATTAGGATTTATTATCACCTAATTACGAGAAAGTATCAACTAATAAGGAAATAGCTTTGTCCTAAGTATGACTTAGTTATCTCCTAATTAGGTGATAACTAAGTCCTAATTAGGACTTAATTACCACCTAATTAGGAGTTACTATCTGCTAATTAGGAGTTACTTTCTCCTAATTAGGTGATAGTATCAACTAATTAGGAGATATCATCTCCTAATTAGGCGATAATTAAGTCCTAATTAGGAAATAGCTATGTCCTAAGTAGGACTTAGTTTTCTCCTAATTAGGTGTTAATTAAGTCCTAATTAGGGGTTACTTATCTCCTAATTAGGCGTTAATATCTCCTAATTAGGTGATAGTATCTCCTAATTAGGAAATAAATTTTTGTGGCACTAGGGTGCTTCCGTAGTATGCTACTACGTAGTATGCCATGTAAAGAAATATCAGAAAAGGCTTTTTGATAAAAGGAAATATAATATATTATAATATATTATCTACAATCAAAGGATTATGCTTCTTTTGACACAAGTCATGAATGAATATTTTGATATATCAGACAGGATATTCGGAAAGAGCATCAAGACATCAAAGAAACTCTGAATGTATCTGAAAAGTCAGGGTAAACCATTCGCTTCAAACACGCAAATGTCTCTGCTTTGTTCCATCACTATCGACCAGAAGGAATCTTATAAATATGTATAAGCGATTTTCAAAATCAAAGGAAATTTGGCTAACATTGCTTCAAATGGTTTAAGGGGCATTCAATATTTTTCTACAAATTATATTTATTCAGGTATATCCATTTGTCTCTGGTCAGTTCTGTAACTGAAAATGATAATCGCAAATAATAAGTATTTTAGATAGGTTCAGACAGAGATAAACTACATAAGAAGAAGTTTGAATTTCTCGTATCTGGCTTTAAGACGAGTGTTTGGGGGAAGATTTTACTCTGTCACGAGGTAATGATGCTTGGATGTTTTTGAAGAAACAAATCTTTGATATGACATTTCTTCAGATGCGTAACGATTTTCCTTCCAGACAATATATTAATAAGTATATGTTCATGTATATTTTTGGCACTCTGTTACGTATTTATTGTTCACTTTTGATTTGAACCAAAATATGATGAAGATGACATGAATTCAGTACAGTTTACATGATCATGGCCAAACGACATAGGTAAAAATATCAAGATAATTACTAGTTTTAATTTTAAATCACCAGTCCGCAGATTCAAATCATATCAAATTCTAGTCTGTGTATATAACTGGAACTTGTATTATGATTTTAGGTGCGCTTCGTTCCACTAGTTGGTTATCGTGTTTCACTGTTTCACATGTTTCATTCTGTTTTGTCATTGTAGAGTTTCATACAAACCTATAGTACTCTATCTGGATTAGCAAAATAACCTTAGTACATTCAAGGACAAGTGGTATTGTCAACTTTCCTTTCTTCCTTTTATATATAGGTATATAGCATCATTGTGTATTAGATTTACAAAAACTACGAAAATCTGAACTTCTCCAATAGGGAAAAATATGGTATAACTTATTTAGCTTAGACAGAAGAACTGATTATAGAAGAGAAATAAGCAACAGACACGTTGTGAAGGACATATTCTTGATGTATCTGGCATCTCACATTTACTTCCAAGAACAGTAGCAACAATGAGTTCCCATAACTATTTTGACCAGTAAAGCCTTGTTGAACCTTATGGCATAATAATTGATAATTTACAACCCGGCGAAACGTTGTACCTGATTAACTCAAATAAATGGAAATAAGAAGTTTTCCTGTAGATTTGCAATAACTGCAGAAAATACCAGATTATGATAACTTTATTGATATATTTATATTTTCATTTCGGAAGAACTCACATAAACTTTTGAAATTGCGATATATCACATTTTACTAAACATAGCAAAATATCACAGAAGAAATACAATTAACGTGGTGTCGTAGTTAAGGTGCTTCAAAAACCTGATAATTTGCCAGCTTACAGGCTCCTGGTAGTAGGGTAGAAGCTAAGTCAAATTTGAGTAGTTGTGAAACATGCTGTCTTCCTTCCCTTCACCGTTTTTCCGTCTGCTCCTTTACCCTTCGATCCCTTTCTCCCTTTTCACAGGTATGACACATCTCTTTTGGATTGTTTTATTCCACGTATTGAATGAAATATTGTTGAAACACGTTAAAGTGACACAGAGTATGTCTCATGAATTTCTATGTGGCTTAGATAAGAGCCAAAATACCATTTGCCGTGCCAAGTTCAAATATTCTCCCTAAACTTGCATCTTTATCTCTATATAGCTTAATTTAGGATATATCCTGTCTTCAATGATATTTTTAAAAAACAGCCATATATATCTAAATATGATAAATCCTGGGTCCAGATTACAAGTATATAACTTAAATGACCTACTCAACAATACCAACCTATATTTGACTCTGCCTGCTGTAGATCAGTTTCCAAAATTACGTTTGAGTCAAAAGCGGGTGCCACTGTCAGGTTTTCGATCACAATTACAACTTAGACCTGTTAATTGTCTCTATACTGAACTAATGAGCTCTAGGTTGGTGATTTCCAGAAACTACCACTAATTCTTGATAAATTAACATCATTAGTAAAGTTTGACATATTTGACTCCAATAACATACTTTGTGTCCCTTTAATAAAAACAATTAAAAAAATTCTACAGCCCAAATATCTAAATTTCAAAGCCCATACATTTGAATAATAACCCTGAAGTAGTTGAACTTTTGATGTCCTTATTTAGTGCGATATGAATGTGCAGGTATGTAATGTTCTGTGTTCAAGTACCCGTATGTACAGCAAGATTAACTGATTGCAATGTGGATTCGTGGTTAAGAACATTTACATAATCCAGCATAACTCAATAAAACGGTTGTAAAGCATCACAAACAAAATGGAAATTCGCTTGGCATCAATCAGGGTATTTGGTTTCCATCCTCTCACCCGATTGTTACCAAGTAGTGATTATAAAGAGTTGAAAGGGATTTATTATGAAAAAGATTCTAGGAAGTCGTTGATTTCAGGACAAGCCCAGCTAACCAAACTAAATTGACGGCAGTAGTCAACGTGAACAATACCTTACACATACAATTTTCAGATATAAATATCCTATATTACAAATAATCTGTATACGTTTAGGCCAACAGGTATGACACTAACTGAAAATGAAGAAATTCTAAAACAGTTCTCTATGAAAGTATACAATAACTTTAAAACTAATACTTTTAAATGTTATATTTTAAATTTTGTTATCTTTATATATGCATTTTGTTTTATATATTTCTATAAGTCTTCTTGAAACCCGAAATACTTCTTCATAGGATTTCAAATCCAATGCAAAAACCATCCGATTTCAACAAAGTAATTACGACCTTCTGGAACTACACAAACAAGCAAAATAAATCTCTTCACACATGAGAACAATCCATCCAATTTTGTTATCTTTATATATGCATTTTGTTTTATATATTTCTATAAGTCTTCTTGAAACCCGAAATACTTCTTCATAGGATTTCAAATCCAATGCAAAAACCATCCGATTTCAACAAAGTAATTACGACCTTCTGGAACTACACAAACAAGCAAAATAAATCTCTTCACACATGAGAACAATCCATCCATTCTCATGAGTGCGCCTTTTGACTCGTTAAAACGCCATAAATATTTATTGCACATTGAAGCAAGTCGTTAAAGGGGTGCAAAGTATGTTGTTGTGTTCAAATATGTCAAACTTCCTAAATGGTGTTATTTCATCGACAAATATTGGTTGTTTCTGAAAATTAACATCTAAATGATTAGACTATATTGACAATAAATAGGGAAAAAAATATTTATGATCAATGATTAAAACATTAATTTGAAAACTCATTCATAGCATAAACAACGAGAAATATAGGTTGTAGTGCTAAGCAGGTCGTTTAAGCGATAAACGTGTAAATGGAACGCTGTATTTCGACATATTAACTTTTTTAATGGTCGTTTTTTATTTATAATCGAAAACAAGAAAATTTAATATTTTTTGCATTTAAGAGATTATAAGATGCAACTTTAGACAGGCGATTTGAAGTTGCCTTAGGTAATATGATATTTTGGCTGTATTTAAGCCACAAATAAAATTCATGAAACATACTCTTTGAAGTTTTGAAGCTTGAAGCCCCACATAGTACGTGTCATCAGATAACAGACTGCCTTCGTCACTGTGTTGCTTGCTTATATACTAATTGTATTGATTTCAATAACAAACAGCAATGTTTTTTGTGAACGCATTCAGAGTCATCGCCGAACCGTAAGACCATATGTAAATAATGTTGCTGTTGTTGTTGTTTTAAATAAAAAATGCATCACTCATTTATATCCGATACATATTGAAGGTTTCAGACCTCGCATTTTCATTCATTACGATAACGGCTTTTACGTTCATCGGTCAGTTGGAATTCTTTTTTCTTTTTTTTTGATTGGCTAATATCCCTAATTTTAAAAAACCCCACATGGTATCTAGATCAATTTCGATTGACGGAGGTTGGATGTGGTTTCCCTTGGCGGAAATTGGACTCAGATTCTTCTTAACTTTTATATATTTTCAATTTCAATACAATCAAGCAACTCTGGCTGTTTTCTCAAACTCTTTTAAAGGTATCTTTTTCTGTTTATAAGAGCAATTATCACACTCTGCATATGGAACTTTAACCATAAACCTGAAAAACCTGTTTTCTATCCCTGCATTTTAAGTAAAGACGTTAGTGAGGCCATAACAAAGAATTCAAGCCAAACACTGAAATATCTCAGCTTTAAATTATGCGTTTTCGTCAACTAATTAAACATTATCCATTCTTTTGTTGTTTTTGGTTGTAAATTAGAAGAATCTCAATATATCCCAAGTAAAATATTATATTTGTGAGCTAGAATGTAAGACGGTAGCCCTGAACGATTGTATTGGTAGCTTTACCATCGTCAGGTATATCAGGTCAGCTTATAAGCGTCAGGGCACAGGGATTTAAACTTATTCAAACTATTTTGGCGGATGTCAGGAATTCCTTTCTGTATGGGCTTTTTTAAACTGAGATATGTGCATCTTCAATATATATGTGTATACTCAGCATAGTTTCTTTACCTTTCATATGTTCGAGAAACAAGCGGGTTATTTCTTTCCCAAGTAGTGATACACCACTTACAAACCTCCAGTGACGTCACTCCATTGTTCTCGCCTCTCTGCCTCGGGCAATTATCTTAAATATTTCCCATCAATTTATTTCAGTTGGGGTTTTTTTATGTCATAGTGTAGACTTACTATACTTTTGAAAAATAGCACTGATTTATTTCCCATTTGCAAATGTTTATGGAGATAACTGTCTCGAACCCGCATAGTTCACACCCCAGAACGCTGAACCCGACGCCCTGACTACTGAGCCAATGTGACAGCTCTGAAGTCATACTTAGGTTAGTTCATTTTGTAACAAAGGTATGAGTTTGAGTGGTTTGATATTTTATATTATTATGTTTATTTTAAGGTAAACTAAGTCTAAGAATATCTTTGAATCATTCTTAAAAATCAAAAGTGACTTGAACCGCGTGAATTACATGCTTAAAACCGGACGAACGCACGTGCTTCACGTGCAGAGCGCGGATGTGCTCTCAGTTTGCTCAGTAAAAATCAATGAATCCACTTTTATACTTATTATTGAAATCATTTTGTAACTACGATTTTTCTCGTTTCATAAGTTAGATCAAAATCTCCCCCTCGGTTTTGTTTGACAAAGTAAGCCCTAAGCCCTTTCCAATTTCCTTCTGCCGAGTGCTTACTTTCTCAGACAAAACCTCCGGCTCGGTTTTGATCCTTAATATATTTGCTGTATCTAATGTTCTTATCACAGGAACAAGGGGGATTTCTTTGAATGGCATTTTAGTAACGACATGGTCAATTTCAATCACTTTTGTAACAGAGTGGAGTACAAGATAAAAAGATATATTAGTATATACCATTTATCTATCGAAAGTTCCCGTAAAGGCTAAAAATGTTGTTTCTGGAAATTGTCAATCGCAATCAATAAGGATTTCATAACGTATACTAAGATCTTGAACAGTTTGGTTTGAAATTCAATTTACATTTTCATTTAGAAGGTTTTAAAATTTCTTTCAACCGATATCAACCGATCTAACAATAAATAAACTTCCTCTAGCCATGATGGACATTAAGAAGTATAAGCTCTCTTGATGAACACACATAATAGATTCTTGCTTTTTCATCAAAACCACGTTTCTAATACCCTCTTGAACGATGATTCATTCATCCATGTATCAAACTTAAAGGGTATTTTGTCTTTCCTCTGTAAATTTGAAAGTTTAGAATACCAAGTTGTCGTTTACTGTCTATTGCGTGTGTCATTTCCGAGCAATAATCATGGACGCAGACAAATGTCAAACTTATGAGTTAATTTAGTCAACAGATTGTTTCCTTTTATGATAATTTTCAGACAGTTAGGGTATTGTTACCACATACAATGCTTGCCTATAAGTTAATAATAATTTCCGTGTATATATCTTAGGTCAAGCAAGATCACTTTGAACGTATATATGAAGTGAATATCTCGGATCTCAGGTTACTTTTGTTCGTGACAGCAGACCAAACTTACGAATCATTCTGTCAGTTCTATTACCTTGTTTCTGCGTTTCATATAAAGGAGAAAACTTCTCACAGAATTATTGTTTTGTGAACGAGTGTCTGTCCGCCGATAATTCAAGAATATGATAAAAAGGTAAATGACAAGGTATCTCCCTATCTTGACACCTTGACAGGCTTTGACAAAACACAGATAGATTTATGTAATATCATTGTATTTTTAACGATTTCGAAAGCTTCTTTATAAAAAAATTTTCTTGAAGTGTTTATCTGATATGGCAAGATGTCAATTATAGAATAAAAGAGAAAACTTTTGTCGATGTTGACGTAACTTACGCAGAAGGTTTTTTAAGTTCGAACATGATGTTGGTGATCGTTTTCATTCATATGAAATAAATCGTATTAAGTGAAAACTTAGAAGAACTTAAGGAAACTGGTTGTTTACAGTTTTCAGCTTTAGATTTGTACCAGTCATCCAGACTAATGTCTTGACCATTTGGTCTGAGAGAGTAATTTGAGATTTCTTTGAAATTTGAAACAATATTTGTTTACGAGACATCCTGTGAGTTGACAGAGTCACATATGCTATTAAAAGCGTCAACATGTCGATAAGTAATGACTGATACTGAATAATTTCCATTTTGAAAAATGTTACGTTATGCAAGACATAGAGAAATAGAATAGTTTTGTTCTGTTTAATGTTGTGGTCATGTAAGTAATAATGGCAAACTATTTTGAAGATTATAGGCTGAAATGGACAAGGCCCTATAACCAAAAGATTTATGCCGGGGTAAGTGGAGAAGAGGCACTTGTCACAGGACCGAGGTGATCCACTGGGTTAACGGGCAATCATACTGCTGCTGGTGCATATCCATTACTCAATAATTCTAGAAAGTTATTCAAATGATATATCTATACATCTGGAAAGACGTATTGTACCACCAATCTTGTATTGATTTCGTCCTTAGTAGTGGACCCATTTGAACACATGGGATGACCCAGTTACATTGAGAGCTCGTCTGGCCAATGCATTACCCAAAATAATGGATCGACAGACAGCTTAGTGCCTTGTTCAGTAAATGAAGGGACCTTTTGCGGCAACCATTTGTGCTCTTGGGGGTTACACCAAATACTGACTTTCTTTCTTAATGTTGCGTCTATGGTCAACCTAAGTCACATTCACCTCTACTTATCGCTCATTGCTATTAGACTTAAAGTTTTCGAACTATCAGGTGTTTCAATTTTTTTAACAGGTGTATATAAAACTGCTGCTCGCTTTTCATTGAAAACTACTAATGTTGCGTTAATAGATATAAGATACACGAATATGAGATTTATTTTCAGTTAATATGAGAAAATATGGTATTTGGCAGTATCAACGATAAATAAAAATTCATTGAATTCACGGAATGTCTTTTCAACTATCTGTACACAATGGAATTCTATGTTAATGTATGACCACTCTCCCGATTCTTGCAGTGTTTGAGGCAACTGATCTTTCTTTTGGTAGAAAGTATTGCCCAGAACAGTACGCTATGTTGAGAAACACTTGAAAAGGTTTTGCAATACAAATATAACCATGTTGTCTACTATCAAACGTTAACATTAGTTTTGACACACATGATGTATAAATGAGAAAGGAAATTCGGGAAAGAGCATCAATACCTCAAAGAACCTCTGAAAGTATCTGAATATTCATGGTAAACCGATCGCTACACTCACGCATGTCTCAGCTTCGTCCCATCACTATCATCTTGCTGTCGACCACAAGGAATCTTATGAATATGCATGAGCCATTTTCAAAATCAAAGTATTGTTTACTAAGTGTCACGGTGACATTACTTTCAAAGGTTAAACGCGTATTCGCTATTATTGTACATATAATGTTTATTCAGGTATTGTATTCCTTTTGCGTCTGGTCAGTGCAGATGTCTGATGCAGATCCGGTTTGATCCCTTCAATTAGAATAATGTATTATCTCAGACACGATCAGAGACGACAAGAGACTGCAAAAGAGTGATTTGAATTTATCTTATCTGGTTTTGACCACAACGTTTGAAGCTAAAGTTACCTGTGTAACCCAAGACTATGATAGATAGGTATTAAACTATTGCCATCTTCTTCTCCAGAGGCAAAAACAGAGAAAGCTGAGACTTTGTTTACAGACTTCTTAGTTGATGGGGTTTTAAATTCATAGTTATGGTAACCCTGTAACCCCTAATATGGCCACACGGACCACGTCCTAAAACCTATTTTCGTCTTCTTCTTCTTCTCAAGAAGTAACAGTATGTCATTACAGTATTGCCAGTTCTGGGTTACGACAACTCTGCCTAAAAAGGCACGATTTTGTTAAACTGATACTGGATCAGTACTTATTCTACACCGTTAGCCAGTACTTAACTTTACCAGCCCGTGCAAAACCAGTACCAGTCCAGTAAAGGCATGTGTGTTTGGTGATGTGACATTTCCTTAGATGTGTGATGTGTCGCCTACCATCCATTGATGTATTCAAAAGAACAAGACACATGTATTGATATAGATTTCGGTACAATGTAAGGTACGAATAAAAATATGATTTGTGATTTGAATAAATTCACATAATTTATAAGAGAAAAATATTATGATTTCTAATTTTCGATGTAAATCAACAACAAAGCCTCATAAATATACGAAGTCAAACACAATTGTCCAGTTAATTGGAATACTAATCTATATAACAGTCTCATCTCCATACTCTCTTTAAATTTCCAAAATTCTGTTAACTAAAATTGATGCACACCATCGTCAAGTTTTCAATCAAAATCACTACTTTTTACCATTACACATTTTAATCATCCTATTAGATGGTACTGTGGCACATTTTTGGAATTCATATTGCTTCAAAGTTATGCAACTCAATATTGTTTTTAAAAGAATACAACTTCTTATACGTGTGTGGCATCTAATTACTCAACCCTTGTATCCATGATTGAAGTAAAGGTGTCGCGTATATAGTGAAAAGTGCATGCGGTCATTTTAGAGTGAACAATTTTTAATCATTTGAGTAAGGGAATTTACTTAGCTTTCAAACTGAACTTGGAACTATTATTAAAGAAATGGTGTACATCTGGACAAGCCCCCAACCTTTATTTTGTACATGCTGAAATATCAAAATTTAGGCATCAAAATCGAAATCAAGAGTCATTATCAAGCCTTTGTGACTTTTACTTGAGAAACCTTTTGAAGTTCAGCTGAGTATTTAAGGGGAGTTTATGATGATTTTAGATGTGCTTCATTTTTATTTTTGTTGTCAATATTTTATCATTGCCAAATCTAGTTAAAACTAGCTGTATTATTACACATCCTTAAGTAATGTAGGGCTTAGGGGACATAATCATTGTATCTTGTTTTAACTAGATTGGTCATTGCCTTGTTTAAATATTTAGTTTGGTTTTCCTGTTCAGTTCCATCATATTTAGAGACAATATCAGAGAAAAACATTGTAACAACATAATGGCTGACAAACTTCATAAGTTTTCTTGACAAATGAAATGAAAAAAAAACTAGAATATCGTTAAAGTTCAAAATAAAATCTTTTTAGTCAAATTGTAAAATTTATAAATACAAACATCACATTCAACGGACACATATCAAGTATTAAACCATAAAAGATTAAAATATGTGTTAAATTCTAATGTTTGTTACTGGAATAATACTTTATTCCCTTTCCTCTTTAGAAACTTCAACAACAAATGTAACTGTCTACAATATCTACACACACTCAATTACAATTATTTCCACATTTTGTTATAGTAATACAAAAATAATATCTGCTAGTGGAAATTCTGACTAGTCAATGATTCATAGCAGTTGATATTGAAAAACAGGCACAGTCTTGTGAACAGAAAGTAACTGAAATCTAGTTAAATAAATGTTGATCTTCAAACAAAATTTCTAGAGAAATCAAAAGTTTAACAGATTGGTGGTAATAGGACAGAGTTTTTTCTGAACATTTGGTATCTAAGCAGTTTGCTCATTTTTGTCAAGTCATAATATTCATGTTAACCAACCAATTAACAATCCAGAATATGTATCAAATTGACTTATGTTTTACAGGAAAAACTGCTGCTCAGCAAAATCAGTGGTAAGACATAATTCTAGAATAATGACAACCTAAAAACATTGTTGATCCTAAAATATCTTATCTAGTCATTTTCTTCTTGTATTTCTGTATTTTGTATTTCCAACTGGCTCAAATGCGAGGTCAATATATTTTGCTCCTAGCCTTCTTATCTTTCTTCTTATTTCATGTCTCTTATAATAATTATCACAAAATATCATAATGAATAGGTTAACGTAAAATCTGTCAAATCAACCAATATTATACAGAAGATTTACTTTTCAAATTATTGATTAACCACTATGCATACATTAATATTATCAATGTGTATAATAAAAATATCAAAATGAGATAGAACATACATGAATATGAAACCACGACCTGAACTGAATAAAACTTGAGTCTCTATAATTGCTCATTTACATCTCCATTAAGCTGGTGTCCTGTCTTGTACAAATTGGAGTCATTGAAATTTTTGGGATCAAATTCTTTCCAAAGTTTTTCAAATTCTTCAATATAGCAGTTGACAAAATGGGGATTGTTTGATATGAGGAGATTTTCCTGGTTGCCGGTGATCGCCTTTCTGGACCAGTTGAAGGAGCCGTTGATGAGAACTCTCCGGTCAACCACTACAAACTTGTGATGCATGAAGAACGGTGAATGGTCTGTCCTCACACTCATACCTTGAAACATTAAAAAGAGCATGAACGTTTAACATTCATACATGCTAAACTGATTGAGATGAAACTGAGAAAACTTGATCAATTGATATTTGATCAAAAACTGAAAATGTACCGCTGCTTTGTCACATAAAGAATTACATGTCATTTGACACTGTCTGAAATCCACAAACCCCTGTATAGCAACTTATATCAGAAAACTTAAATACAATACCATATTACATATTGTATATGTATTTGTTCACTAAATTTATATTGCACCTTTTTTTTAAGACACCGCTGTTTTTGCTGATCTAATTTGCTAATGAAAAAAAAACAAAATACTTTTATTACTAACCTTCTTTTCTAAACCTCCATATTTGAGAACCAGTCATATCCACTTGCTCATCATCAGTTATAACTCTCACCTTCTTTCCCTGTTTATGCAGTTTGATAAGAATGTCTGCTAAATCTTTACAACATATCAGAAACACACATACATCCAAACATTGTTTCGCATTCCCCAGCTGACGGTATAGTTCACTAAGTGATGTTTCCTTGTGTGAATAACGACAGTTAATGTTGCTGCATCCTATCCTGGTTTGGAAGAAAGCCTTGCACGCTACTTGTTTATCTGGGAAAAATAGAACTTTCGAAAATATCTTATTTGTGCTCCTTGAAGTGTTCCTGGATTTCAACCACCTAAAGCCCTGGTATATGAGTTCTGTCAAAACACCAATAGTAAGAGTTGTCCCAAACACAATTGCCGCTTTCATTACTGTCGAATGGTCAGGCATTATCAGTTCTTTCTCTCAACACTTTTTCCACGTTAATACGGGGATTCCCCTGTTCGGTTAGTAAAAAAATGACCTCTGTTAATTACGTATTAAGCACCTATTTAAATGCGACATGAATTACTTTTTTGACTAATTAAATTATTGCCAATTTTATTGCAATATGCAAACATCATAAAGCTGAAATTATGTTTATTATTCGTCAATTACAGTTGTTCTCCAAACTCTCAGAATCTAATTTCGTTTCCTTTAAACAAATTCGAAACCTATCGACTTCCGTTTACCTGTTACTTCCGGTGTGACGTCCACATCGACAATGACAGATACAAGCTCTGTAAGTTTCTTCCAACTCTTCATTTATATTTACTATATCGTGATAAAGGTGGTTATTTTATTATAGAAGTAAAACAAATCGGTATAATATTACAATAAGTCTAGCGATATGATAACTGTTACAGTTGTTCGGTGCATTTCTGTTCGGTACCAGCACCCCAGATTTCGTGGACTGATCGATTTTATTTTTTGCGATGTTTTTTCTAAAGGTGACAGTCAGAACTTTTACTTTTTACAAATACTGATGTATTAGACAATTGTATCTTCACTACAAAGGATAATTCGCCCGGGTCCTCCCACCCTATTTATTAGATTCATGATCATTTTTCAAATCATGTCAACTGCTGAGTGATGTTGTCTACAATCTAGTAGTTGTACATACCGTATCCCTAAACAAGTTAGACGATGTAATACTTGTCGTTACTATCTCAGGTAGCAAGGCAAGCTAGACCGAGGCAAACATTTTTTTTGCAAAATATACCAGCTCAAGTTAAACCTGTAGAATGTTAAATGGCAGTGCAGGGCTCCAGAAAAGATGCATATCTGCGTAAAATACGCATGGGTAATTCAGATGTACATACTAAAAAATGAAATCAATGAGTGGCAGATACGCAGAACTTTCCAAGAATACTATTCAGATATTTGTTTACAGGAGTAATCGTGACTTGTCAAAATAAGATTTTATTTCTGCATATCTGATCTTCACATCTCGAATAGTAGTCAACTTGATGCCAACATGTTTGAAAAGAAAGATTACCGATTTTATATTTCATCAAAATGAAATCACGAGTGAGATGTTTGTTTACAGGAGTTATCTTGACTTGTCAAAATAACATTTTATTTCTACATGTCTGATCTTTACATTTCGAATAGTAGTCAACTTGATGCCAACCTGTATGAAAACAAAGATTACCAATTTTATATTTTGTCGAAGAGAAATTACGTTTATTTACAGATTAAACGTGTGGAAAATATAATCAACAACTAACATCGACAAAGATGTTAACTTGGAGGATCTTTAAATGACAAACCTTGAAATACTCCTAGTTTTTTTCCATGTGGTAATTTTACTCCTCAATTTTTATTTTGAGAATTGAAATACCCCTGAGTCCAAATAATTATCTGGAGCCCTGCAGTGTTTTGAAATATGGTATTCTCAATCACTGAAACAATTTTCAGAATACATTTGTTGACATTAGGACCAATTCCCTGTTCTAAATTGATTTCCTCCTCAAACCCTCCACTTCTGCCTTTAAATATTCTGCTGGAAGAAATTGTAAAACATGTAATTAAATTTCAGGATATCTTTACAAAGATTTGGATTGCTTTCCTTTTATTTTCAGGCAATAATGGAAGAATCAGATGTTCCCCTTAACTTTGGGGAAGAAGATGAATTAGATAGGCGGAGACGGCTTAAGTGAGCAATGATGTGAAAGTAACATAATCATTAGCAAACAAGGCAAAATATTGACTTTGTATAAATGTTCATATAGAAAATGTAGGAGAAATACTCTTTGTTGAAATACTTATTAAAATGTTTCTATATATATGTAAGACTCGAATCCATGGCAGGCCTCAAATCTGTGGCGTATTTCCAAATCTATGGCAGATTTTCAAATGCCTGACATTTGTACCTTTTTTGTATTTTTCTGCAATGATTAACCAAACCTTACGCTAGACAAACTTACCCTAAAATTCGTCGACAGGAATCCAAGGGTTACAAAAGATAGTCTTTCAATATCTTAGGGCTAAAGAAGACAGACTCCCCGAGGGCTAAAAAAATCCAGCAAAATAAACACAATTGATGTGGCATGAAGCCGCAAATGTCTTATTTACATGTAAGGTATTGTTTAATGTATCTTCGTAATTGGGATATGGACTCTTATCATTTCGACATTATCCGTTTGCAATATCTCTCTGTGACTTCCCTAATTATTACGCTAGCGACGCGATTGAGTCTTACGAGGGGAACAGTTAGGTATTATGACGTCATCGCATAATGACGTCACTTAGCATGACGTCATTAAACAGTCTAACAATCAAACAAGCCACAGATAAGGAAACCCGCCATAGATTAGAGACCCGCCACAGATCTGAGTCCTACATATATAAACATATATTAAAATGTAAAAGTTTGTAGAGTTATTTATGTGTGATGATACGCTGCCCTCTCTACACAACTGACTCCCAGGTAATATTTTGCTTTCAGGCATCCTGTTGCTGTTGTTTTCCACATGGCCTTCAGATCTGGAGCAATTGTAGCCTACCTTCTCTGTAGATTGTTCAGTGACAGTTTCATCACCAACTTTGTTGTGATTGTGTGTCTTCTCTCCATGGACTTTTGGACAGTGAAAAATATAACAGGTAAAAATGGAGCAAGAGAAATCATGATTAATCCAACTCCATTTTCATAGGAGATTAACATCGTTATGTTGCAGAATAATGATAGTTCTAAATTTCATTTACAGAGAATGTGTGTCTTCTGTTATTTTTTCTCATAAAGGTGGCGGATTATTATACCATGTTATTAATTAACTATTATTTGTGTCACAATTAATCCGTATTTGAAGACCATATGTTTTGGCAACAATGCCATTGAAAGAAAACTTGACCAATATGATATCTAACATTGTAACTTTTTTTCTCAAATGCCCAAATTATGACATTTTCTTGTTTTTGTTTGATAATTAAAAAAGACTTTACAATTGTAGGAAGTCTTAATTCAGTGTCGTATTTACATTATATTAGTTAAATGAATAACTAAGCAATAACAACCAATATTCTTTGTTAATAAACAAGTTTCCAAAATTACGTTTGAGTCATTGACACACGTCATTGTCTGGTTTTCGATAATAAATCTTGACTTTTTCCCTGTTTATTGTCACTTTGCTAACTGATAAGCATTGAGGTGATAATTTTCAATAACAGCCACTACTTGTCGATGAAATAGCACCATTTTGTAAGTTTGACCTAATTGACCCTAACAATAACCTTTGTGCTTCTTTAAAAAGGAAACTCAACCAAAAACCGTATGTCTTCCGACCCTATGACAATTAACTGAGCCTATACACATATATGTAACGTTAAAGTATTGCTTCAGGGAAGGTAATGTTGTTGAGTCTTTTGTTGACAGGAAGGCTTCTAGTTGGATTAAGATGGTGGAACTATGTCGATGATAACGGACAGAGTCATTGGGTTTATGAATCACGGAAGGTGAGCATTGCCATCGAATCAAGAACACAGTCGCATGAATTTTTTTTTTTTTCCTAATTGATTCAAAAACACATTACAAGATCTCATGTAAATTATCAACTTAAATGAGATCTTGTAATGTGGTTTTTTCCCCATCTTCCATTCAGTAACAAATGTTATTAATCAGTTTTAAAATGTTCATATTTCCAGGATAAAGGGGGCACTAAAGTGTCGGCTCTGGAGTCTAGAATCTTCTGGTTGTCTCTTGTTGTCTGTGAAATCATCTGGGTTGTTTTCTTCTTCGCAACATTATTTACATTAAATCTCAAATGGATTGTGAGTATGATTTTTCAGAAATTCAGTATTTCAAATGAAATTTATTGAAGAGAGATTCCTTTTAATTGATATCAGATATCTGATGTTCATATCATTAATTTATCATAAACATCCATTCTAAAAATCTAACTTATGTAGGATGTTCGAGTTTATGTAGGAGGTATTCATAACAGTTCCCTTTTGACAAATCTATCTTGCAAAAAAAACTCATAAGTTTCTAAGATAACTCTATTCAAATGTTTTAATTTATTTAATGAATTTGATTTCAGATGGTGGTGATAGTTGGAATTATTATGAATGGTGCCAACTTGTATGGCTACATCCGATGTAAGCTTGGTTCAAAGAAGAAACTCAGTTCAGTCGCATCAAACTTCTTGGGAGCTCAGTTGTTTAAATCTGTAAGTAACTCAGGAGTGAAAACAGTAACTTTTCTTTAATCTGGAATGATAATTGCCACTTTTCTACGAGGGGTGCTGCACTCGTAACACACATTTTGGCTGGTAGGCAGCAAGGTTTGAATTAGCTGGTGATTGTGACTGGTGCAACTGAATGTCATGCCAAGTTGAAGATTGAAGATATGTGCAAGTTAAACATGACAAGTCTGTCTTTCTTCATAAAATGATTTACATTTGTATAAAAGGTCCTGTAAAATAATGAGTAAACCTTTAACGTTACCTGATTTATCAGTGATTTATCTATTTGGTCAGACTCTACTGTAGTGTTACTAGACAATTGCCATGTGTTGACAAATTGAGTTCTTGAGGCATTTTCATCCTGTCGGCAATGACATCATTCTATTAAAGATACATGCCAGCTGGATAGTGTGATCCCAAATATAAGACTGTTGCAATTGTTCACTATCTGCAATAGTAAAAAAATTTGTAGAGTTGAGTCAGTGGCTGGAATCGAACCCACACCCTCGGAGTCAGGCGACGTTGCCAACATTGACAATACCAGCAGCTAACCTACTCGCCAATTTCACCTTATCAAGGCCCTCACAACACTTGACCCGAAAAACTACAATAATTTGTATCATTGTAGATGGTGTCATCCCAAATATAACACTGTTACGTCATTCTACACAATAAAGGCATCTTTTTTTCAAAACTACATTTTTTGTTCCAGATGTTGTCATCATCAACTAAGCCTGCTGAGACGCAAGCACCACGACAAGACGTATAAATATAGATAACAAAACAAGTTTATAGACTTTATCTTACCTATCAGAGGGGCCAAGAACACAGACAGTAAACTTAATGAGATGTAATAGTGACACAGCCAAGCTGTACCACGACTGGCACGTACTGTTTTCTTGATCAAGGTTGAAAGAAAGGAGATTGTGTTTTGGATGACATGACACAAATCTTGCATCAAAGTGTTCACTCTTTGGAATATGGAGGCAATGGCTACATTGTTAAAATCACTTTGCATAAATAGTGAATGAACCTGTTGCATGAAAATTTACATTTCTCTTTGTGATATTCTTACATGATGTTTTAGTGTGTAACACATTCTCTCAACATAAGAATTCGGTTGAATTGATTTCAGTAGTTCAACTTGAGAAATCCAAAGGAGTTTTGAATTCTGTTTGTTTTGTGAGAAATTGTTTAAGGGATATTTGTTGTTTTACATGGAAGAAAAATGTGGGTCTTGAGGAAGAACTTTGGGATGAACTTGGTTATAACAATTACTCATGTATATTTTGTACATATTCATTTCATTGTACATACTGCATTTCTTGATGCATAATCATGATATGATTCTCTTTTTTTGCATCAAAATACTGTACATGGGAAATAACTTATTTTGCCTAAAATCTAATAAAATGTATGTTAAAATAATGCATGCATTGAATTGTTACTCTAAACCTGGTATGCTGCGTATGGTTGAAATATTGCCAAAGCTGCGCTAAGCAACAACTCATTTACTCTAAACCAGGGAGGTCAAGAATATTTTTTAATTTTTGAATTATTTTTATCCGGAGGATACACCCAGATTGCTTCCTCTGTCATCATGATTCATGCTAACTCAGAAATGTTCCTTATCTCCTTAATCAGCAGCAGAGAGAGCACACACCTGATGAAAGAATGACCAAGCCATAAGCCAATCTTTTTTAGATTAAGAACTATTTGACACGAGGATGATGCCCAGTTGAAGACTTTAATTTCTTATAAATACAAATAGTGACTAGCTTCCATTTCTTTTCACTCAGTTCCTATGTTCAACCTTCTCCACATCTGGCTGTTTCCTGAAGGCTTGCCAGGGATGAGATTGTTCCTCTAATTGAGTCTTCTGTAGCCAGGTCTTGTAGTACTTCATGAACTCTCGGAATGATGATGAAAAATATTCAGAGGATATGAAGTCATCAAACACTTTTCCTTTTTCCTGAAATGTAGAATAGTGATTGTGAATAAGAAAATCTTTCAATTCAATATACATTTGACGATCAAGCATTTTCTAATTGGTTATCTTAAAATTTCAAGAATTATAACCATTCCCTTTCAAGAACATTAGACTTTTTCAAAAGATTAATCTGAATGTCAATCGGAAAAACTATGAACAGTCAACCACTGAATCAAAGTCCAATGTTTTCAAGTAAATGATTACTCTCTGAGACAATTCCTTTCTATACAGTCTAGTAAAAAAGTTTGACAACATTTCTACAGTTTGAATAGTATAGATGTCCTCTGAAAAAAAATCTTGAATGAATGTATAATTTTGTATGTGAAGAGCACATAAGACCAAGTTCAGAAATCTATTCATACCCTATTAACTTGAAAAAATTGAGTTAATATTGCATCAAACTAAGGACTGAGCTTACCTAACCATTATGACTTCAAATCATTCGACAACACAGTATGGTATAGTTTGCTGTGTACAATATGTTAGATTGTTATTCATAAGAGAAGAGGTTCCTACCACTTGTACCACTTTCTGTATTGCAATGGCGATACTTCGTTCTAGGACTTCAATGAACTTTTCATTAGGACTCAGTCCAAGATTTTCCACTTCCTTCAAGACGGCCAGTTTGTATCCAAAGTCGAGATTACTTGCATAGGCCAGGGTGCCGAGGATCTCTATATTTGGGGCAATACCACTCTGCTGTGATACCAAATAAATTTGTTAAAAAATATTTGGATTATCATTTGATAGATAAAGACAAAGATGAAGAAATAGTTATAAGATTTATGATAATTCCATATACAACAACTGTATGAGTTTTTGGAGTTTTTTTATTTTTTTAAATTTGTTTGGGGGGAGTTGGTCCTAAAACAAAATTCAGAGAATTGTTGCCATGGGTAAATAGCTAAAATAAATTGAAACCTTCAAAAGGCACAACTCCTCATAATGATAGTTCTATATATTTGAGTTCTACTTCCACAACAAAGTTATAAATATATTGACATTGAAAGCGTAAAAAATAATGAAGTTAAGACTAAGAAAAGGCACAACATCTCATGATGATATTACCATATACTATATCATTGAGTTAGGCCTTGTGTTTTGAGTACTGGTCTGGAAAAGAAAAGCCTGGATGCAAGCATGCACACTGACGGATGGATAGGTGGAGGTCATTTCTGTATCTCCTGCAAACTTTGTTGTCAGAGGATAATTATCTTAGAACTAGAAATGAAAAATAAAATTTTCCTTTTCTAATGTCTTAACCGCATTAGCCGTGATTGCCCGCATCCTTTAGTGGATCCATGTAAATTACAGTTTACCACTTTCTTCACAACCCTTGTGGATAAGCGCCGCCCCATTTAGTAACTAAAAATGAAGCATCGTCAACCTGCACTTGGAACAATTGCCCACAAGAATAACCTTCCTTTTTCCAAACATAAAATTACTTAACCTTACCTAATCATAGCACTATCCTGTCATTTACCAAAAGAGAACTATATAATCTCTTTGAGCAAGTGACACTAAAAGTTTAAAGCAAAACTACAACTTCACACTGAGGAACACCATCTTGATACTCACACAGAGACGAATGGGTTCAAATGTAAGGGAGGTAACTCACATCCATATCCTTGAGTAGCTGCAGTCCATCTTTCTTGTTGCGACATGTCATTGCAAGACAGCTGAATGTGTGGACGTCTGGGAGAAGACGAGCCTCTGATATTAGCAGGAGCACAGCCTGTTGGATATAGACTATTCAATAATCATGTCTACCTGATAAATCACTGCTGAACTTCACAGCAGTGCCCTGTTCAAGAACACAATTTAGCAGAGACATGTGAATGTGGAGCGTCCAATAGCAAAATACAATAGTCCAATACAGCTTTTGGATAAAGAAAGGATGCTGACTGCTCTACAGAGTCATCTGCCATCCTCATTCTGAACAGAGCACCATTCCATGTTGACCCTATTCACATGTTGAGAAATAGATTTTATAATGTGTTTTTTCAGTAGCTAAGTAATGGTTTGAAGGGTGTATTTTTAACGGGTATAAATGCTGGAGTCTTTCATCTACATTTATGCAACAGTTTGAATTGAACTTACAAACGGTTTCTAAGTCAATGAACAAATGCATTATGGAATCTATTTCTTTGAAATTCAAATTTTGAAATTAAAGGAATGTTAAAATTACAAATAGATGCAATGCCAAAACAATTGATAAGACTTTTCAGCAACAGTTACAACAACAGATATCATAGAAAAAAAGAAAAGAAGTCATCTTGATTTCCTGACTTATCCATTAAGGTACCGTATGTCTCAAGTGCTCCACTCACTCTGGCCCCCTCTGCATCTCTCCTGAAACACCTCCTGCGTATCACTGTGTTAAAGAAGGGAATATCAGCTTTCACACCAAGGGACTCCATCTTGGCTATTAGTGCAATTTCTGCTTCATTAGTAGATGGCGCCACTTCTACCAGTTGCGAGAAAGTCCGAACATCAGGTGTAGCTTGAACAGACTCCATGGCATCAAGGAAACCTACCACTCCACCAATCACAGCTAGTCTATCTTCTGGATGTTGCAACTGTCTCACAGAAACAACCTGACTCAAATCACAGTGTGGATCAAGGAGGTTTGGAAGAGTTTGTGAATGAAAATCTGATCTTAGTACACTCTTGTCATCTTCCCACCACTCTGACAAAGAGTTCTCTGGATTTGGGACTGTTGTTGATTTATCTGGAGAATCCGATTTTGACGATGCTAATGCTGTTTGTTTTTCAGCTTCAATAAATATATCTTGTTGCTGACGTTCAGAATGATCCTCCAATTGTTTTGGGAGATTTTTGTCTTCTTGTTTCTGATCAATTAATGCATTGGCAAATTCTGCGTTCCCTACTCCACATTCTCGAACACATCTCAGAAGCAGGTTGTACAGGTGGAGGTCCGGAGTGACCTTGAACTTGCCCAGAAGACGCCATACCTAAATACAAATAAGACTTATGAAAATTTCAAAGCATCAAATCAGTTCATAAATGACAAATGTTCACATCACAACTACAATGGAGGAACTATGTCTTACAAGATAATGATCTACTCATTCAAGATTACATTTCAGAGGAGCAAATTCAACCATAGTCTGGACTTTCATTGCAAGATTTGGGTTGGATTAGGCTTCCAAAAGGCTGTGACTAGGCCAAATAAGAAAGGCTCTAAAATATCTGCATATACTGACGTCCCTCATCCACAAGCATCAAGCATTGTGATAATCATAGTACTTTACAGACAAGAAATGTATCAAAGTATTCAGACTTCACCTCCACAGCATGTTTGAAGCCAGCCCTCCTGTCTGAGATACACGCCATGAGGAGGAAGCTGAAGGTCTGGGGTGTTGGCTGGAACCTCTCCAGCAGCTTGTCCATGATCAGGAACACAGTCCTAAGTTCCCCGTGCAGTGCATACGCCTTCATCATTGAATGATATGTGATCAGGTTTGGTTCGTGACCTTTATGCTGCATCAGTTCCCTCAACTTATCTGCCCTTGACAACCCATCTTCCCTCCAGGGGGAGTTGGCACAGGCATTGAAGAGGGAGGTGTAGGTAAGATCCACTGGTTGCAAACCCATTTTCTTCATCTGCAAGTATGATTTGAAGATGAACAGGCTATTGTAAAGGAAATATGACAAACTGAGATACTGAAAAAAGATTGGCAATGAATTTCACTATAAACTATCTTCCTAATTTGCATAAGATCCCTAAGAAATGGTTTTCAAATCAAGATACAATTTTCAGTTTTCTTCAGTTGATTAGGTTGAAGGTTAGATGTACTAACTACTTAATCAAAATAAGTGTTCTTGCAGTTGGAAATCCTACACTATCATTAGAGCAATGTGCACTGAAATCAGCCAGCCTCATTCGGACTCTGCAAACCATTATCGGTATTGTTCTAAACTATCATTCCTGGTGACACAGAAACACAGTTGACCTTGTTGAAGAGACTAAACGCCTTCTTGGTGTAGCCCACTCGGCCCAGTACTGCAATGAGTGCGCTGAATGTATAACTTGATGGCATAACTCGGTCTCTCTTCAACATCCAGTCTTCTAGAACTGCCACCGCCTCCTTCACCTACAAATGTAAATCAAAATATCATTGTATCATATAACAAAATATCATTGTATCACATTGCAAAATATCATTGTTGCACATAACAAACTATCATTGTATCACATAACAAAACATCATTGTATCACATAACAAAACATCATTGTATCACATAACAAAACATCATTGTATCACATAACAAAACATCATTGTATCACATAACAAAATATTAGCATAAGGTATCAAAGGGGACCATGAGTAGATTTATTTGCTTCTTTTAAGGAGCCACTCTGTGATTTTCATAACAAATTATTTACCTTTGATACGAACCTAAATGTCATATGTGGTGATATAGAATCAAAACATCTTAACTTTTCATGTCCAAAAGACATATATATGTAGGACTCAGATCTGTGGCGGGTCTCTAATCTATGGCCGATTTCCTTATCTGTGGCGGGTTTGATTGTTTGACTGTTTCATGACGTCATGCTACGTGACGTCATTGAGCGATGACGTCATAATAGTTCCCGTTCATAACTGTTCCCATCACAAAGCCCTAGCGAAAAAATTAGGGAAGTCATAGAGGGATATTGGAAACGGATAACGACCAAATAATAAGTCAATATCCTAATTACGAAAATACATTAAACAATACCTTAAGTAAGATAGTTGCGGCTTCATGCCACATCATATTGTGTTTATTCTGTAGGATCTGTTTAGCCCTCGATGAGTCTGTCTTTTTTAGCCCTAAGATATTGAAAGACTATCTTTTGTAACCCTTGGATTCCTGTCGACGAGGTGTAGATATCACGTCCAACATACATGGATACTAGTTATATAACCTAACAAACGCTATCAACTCCTAACTGCCCTCCTGGCTGTTTTAGATAAGTCTCCAAAATTACGTTTGACTATTTGACGCGCGCCACTGTCTGGTTTTCGATCATAATTGCGACGTTCTACCTTTATATTGTCACTGTAAAAAACCAATAAGCTTTAAAATGTGTCCTTTTGGTAACAGTCGATACATTGCGATCAAATGACACCATTGATTAAGTTTGGAATATATGACTCCAACAACTCACGGAGTGGCTCTTTAAAGTTTTGATGCTTGACTTTTTACACTAATCAAGTCAAGCGGTCATGAACAGAACAGAACAGAAATTTTATTCTCGAAAATCACATATAGTGACACAGAGAATTTCGCAACTGTAGAATTCAATGGTGTATAATCACATTTCATTAGGTAAAGAAATTTTTCAATACTAGGGTTTTTACAGAAATATAAAATAGGGTCTGCTGGACAGTATAATAAAAGTGAAGTTCGTTGCAGACAGTTGATGTACAAAATTGGCAGGTTCTATTACATCTTTCAGTGCAGGACCAACGTCCTGTTTCAATTGGCAGTCTGTGGTTTGATGGTCTAAATTCAGTTAGCCAGCATCTATAGTAATAAGGTAGTTGTAACAATAAAGGTTCTAAAATGAAAGATTGTTTAAATACATTACATAGTAGTAACCTTTTGAAGATTCAACCGCTGAACGCCACCAAGATTGTTTAAACCGATCAATGAGGATTAGTTGTACATTATTTCTAAGCCAAACAATGCTAGGTACAGACTGGTAATATAATATAATCCAGTATCCTGCAGGATATGCTTTACACCTAACAACAATGGACAATTTTAAAGTCATCATTTGAAGAATAAAGATAGTACATTACATTGTAAAAAATGGCATTTAATTTGCCTTTACAGCATATAATTTGATAGTTACAGACATTTCAGTCTTGATAATAAAAATGTTCTCTTACCATTCCTTTCTTTCCATATTTCTCTATCTTGAGTCCGTACCAATCCTGTGAATGTCTCCTGTTAACTGTGGCAAGTCTGATGTGGGGACTGTCATCATCGTCTCTGTCATCTGAAAACCTTTAAAGAACCACTCTGTGATTTTCATAACATATTATTAACTTTTCATATCTAAAAGACATATACAGAGAATCTTACCCAAGTGTCTTCTGATATCAAATATATCAACATGAGTTGATAAAAGTTACAAATATCCGAGGCTTGCCGAGGATATTGTACTTTTATCAACGAGTGTTGATATATTTGATATCAGAAGACACGAGGGTGAGGTTCTATTCATCATCCAAAATCATTTTTCATTTCGAAAAATGTGTATTTCTGAACACTGCACTACTTTAACACTATCAGTGGAGTGATGTCATAGCATTGTGATGTCATCATGCTTATGATCTCATAGCATTGTGATGTTATTACTTGATGATAACAAAAATTGTGATGTCATCAACTTGACTGTAATAGGGCATTGTGCAAAATCTAGTCAAAACGATATCTCCTAGGAGATTTTTTATTTGCAAGCCTGCCACACCTTGTGATCTCCTGCCACACCCATTTTTGGGGGGTAAGACAATGAAATTTACACATCTTTGTCTCAGTCATACAAAGATCATAATTTTTCTCAAAATTTTTATCTGAAATTGTCTGAAAAACAAAGACGACAGAATATTTTAGGGTGGGTATCCTGCCACGCCAATATTTGGAGGGCAGGCAAGACCAAGTCTTCAGACTTTAATCTCCATCGAACGAAGATATCATTTTGAAAATTTGATATTATTCCTACAAGTTTTGGTTTTCATAAATCACTATAAATATGCACCCCTGCGCTGAATATAGCTTCGGGGTAGGGCAATGAAATTTATAAACCTTAATCTCTATCTAACAAGGATGATAATTTCAAAATTTAAGATGCCTCGCATTTCTTGAAAATAAAAAAAATAAGATTGTAGGGTGAACACCCTGCCACGCCCATATTTCAAAGAGTGGTCAACACAAAAGTTACAAATTTGAGTCTTCATGTCAGAAAGATGTTGCTCTTAAAATTTCAGCCTCTTTTATCAATTGGTTATGGAGAAGAAGATTATTTTAGATTGTAGGGAAAATGCCTGCCACAACCTCATTTAAGGGAGGGGGAGGGTTTTGGACTCACTCCCAAATGTACAAATTCAGATCACCTAGGTACAGGGTACATTCCAAACACAATTCAGTTTTTTAATTTCGGCGGTTCTAGTGGATAAGTCGAAAATGTGAAAAGTTTTTGGACGACAGACAACGGGTCATGCCATAAGCCCATCTGATCTTTAAGATCTGATATGCTAGTAATGTTAATAAACAAACCTTTCATTGTGAGATCCTATTTCTGTGTTAAGTGACTCTTCTCCAATATTCTCCATATCACCTATTGTGCCAAAAATGTTCCGTTGATTTCTCATTTTCCTCCTTGACATTCTCTCTGCTGAAGTTCCCTCAACACCTGACCAGTCAGAGAAAGAATTTTCAATGTCCAAATTTCTAAATTTATTTGCTTTAATTCTGGATTGTCTTGACCCTTGTAATCCTCTCACATCAAACCAGCCCTTATCATCTTTGTTATCCACAATTTTGGCTTTTACCACACGTCTTGAAAGTTGACCAAAGGAATCAGATTCATCTTGAAGGTTAGACGTATCAAACTTTGTCTTTGGTCTGAGCTCATCCTCTGTAAAAACTCTGCGATGAAGTTTTGTAAATGTTTCATTTTCTTTTTTCTTGCGATGGATGTTCTGTTTATCTTCAGTTCTTGGGTCATCAGTTTCTGAGCTTGTATACAAGAGTCGACATGCAGTACAGTGTCGAACCAGGCTGTTCTGCTTTCTCGATAAACGTGTTGTCAGATGCCCAAAAAACCTTGCAACCTGTAGATTGTTCATTTTTAGAGATCAGACCAAGAACTGAAACCAAACAAACAACTTGTCATTTCACTCAATACAAGTATGTTTTTTTTATACCAAGGTTGTATTTCTAATGAAATAAATCTTTCCATTTAAAAGAGGAGAAACAAAAAGCTGTTAAAGGTGTGACATCTTTTATTTCTTTAAAAGATTCAAATTTAAAAACGTAAGATCTTTAGGATAAAGTTCTGTTGACTTTTGTTGCTACTTGCTTTTTTGGAATTACGTGAAAATTAAACTGCTTTACGTATACTTATCAATCAACAGATTAAACATGAAACTAATGGATTGTTGGAAAATGAAAATATTTACAATAAATGTTTTCAGCTATGTCTTAAGTTATGCTGTAACAAGTAATTCATGTTCTTAGCAGTGAACATAGGGTTCATTTCACAATGTTTGTCTTTTGAATGAATATGTTATTCTTTGTCAAATTGTAGAGTAAAATTGTCTTAGTAATGAAATTTATTTACAAATGAAAAAAAGAGTTTCATAATTATAATGTATTAATGAAGTGTGTGTATCGACAGGAATGTCCCCTTAAATTCTGTTCCTACAAAAATTTTACCCCAACTTTACTCTCCATTTACCAGTACTGATAGCGGTTTGAAATATTTCCCCACCAACTGAAACCCACTCCCCATTCACACTTTCTTTCCTCCTCACTGACTTGTTGTTAGCGCCTACTCTAAATAGACAGTCAACCTCTTCTATTAACACTCGTTCAACTTGCTTTACAGTCAATCATCCATAAGAAGTTAGGCACACATCCCTGTGTAGAAGGGAAGATGCATTTGCATGTGTAAATGAAAATCATATATAATCCATCTAAAATATAAATTGCTGTTTTCTTGATAATTCAAAATTCTATTTTTGACATCGATATATTCATGATTTTTCTACTGAGCTATGCAGTTGGATACGCGGTACGTAATACATATTATGTGAGTAATAATTTAATTATCTAGATATGATGATCTGTGAGCCCAAAATATTAAAGGTATCACAATTAAAATTCACAAACTTCTGTCATTGTAACATGATACATCTGCAGTTGATGTTTTTTTCTGAAGGGTCGAGTATGCTTTCTTAAACTTGTATGCCGATGACGGGAAGAGAATCCCTTGATAATTGATGTGTTAGATATCAGATGGTCATTTAACCTCAATCATATTAAATCACATGGGGCACATGTTTGAGAGGCAGCCATTTTACTGGTTTGTTTTGATCTCGCATAATCTCGAAATACGATATCAAAATAATTACTTTAGATAAATAGTAAAAATGAAATATTAATATCTTAGATAGGAAAAAACATTGAAAAGTATTCATAAACAGAGAAAACATGACAAAAGTATCGAACATTTGAGTACGTTTGAGGGCGATTTTCTTATAGTAAATGCGATTGGCTGGTCAAGTAGGTCATCCCTGTAAACATCACAGCCATTGGTTGAAATTCATATATGGCCTACTTCAACGTTTGCAGTGCAATAACAGAGAAGGTGATCACAGAAGATTGCCAAATTATTTTCCAGATCATACCTTTCATCCTCAATTAGATTGTAAATATGTCGAGTGTAAGTACTTTACATACTAATGATTACATTGAAGTATTTTTTATGGAATTATTATCCTCAGTATAGTCGCCGTTTCTTTTGTAAAAATCATCCGTTTTGTTTAGCTTGGGGTGTAAATTTCAAGCTCTCAGCTGGTTTTGTTTTTTGTCTGTGGCTCATTTGGGAGCAAACCAATTGAATCAACTTGTAAATATTGAAGAATCTATTGGTGTAAACTCTCTGTGGAAGACTTGCTGCTTTATGAGGGCTTATTTCCCTAATTGCGTAATCAAGTTGATGAAGAAGAACCCTATGTGCCCGGACTTGTTTTGTAATCAAAATATTCAAAATCAAACATTTGCCCGAAAAGTAACCGTATTCCCACTAAAATATCCCTTAGTCTCAATCATTAATGTGGCGTTAAACACCAACTCACCTCACCTCAATCATTAATGTAATTCAAATCATTTTTATTTTCTCAATCTTTCACAGATATATATATCATAAGTAATTCACATCATTTTTATTTTCTTCAAGTTCAAAGATTATAGGAGACTCTTTACACTTCAAGATTCTTTGCTGGTTTGTTTTTGGGTTGTTTTTTTTTGTTATGCATATAACGGATCTATGGAACTATAGTTTCCTTTGTAACTCATTTTCTCTTTGTTTTCAAGAGATCAAATGTCGAAAATCTGTCACCACAAATTATCCGACAAGTGTCAAAAGAGCTGAGCGATCTTGCAACAAAACCTCCAGAAGGCATCAAAGTGTTTCTCAATGAGGAAGACATCACAGACATCAAAGCAATCATTGAAGGGCCAGGTAAGAATCAAATGTTTTGAATATGTCAGCATCTTACCTGATAGCCTACCCATCCCGTCTCAGGGTAAGACGTATAGCTGACGCTCCACTCTTCTTACCCTGGGTGTAAACCCCAGCAGAAACTTTGCGCCAAGACCTATGATTCAGCCAATCAAATACTTTTATCATGATGGTGTGCGATTAAGTTTTAGCCAATCAAACTGCAGTTGGCTTTCGCTCTTCAGCCAAAAGTTTTTTAACCGATCAACAGTGGTGATAATGTCCGAGTCCAATTTTGTGTTTATGTTTAGTTTATTGTTACATATTTGTAATAAATCATACATCCAGTTATTAGGGATCGATTTCATTTTCCACCACTTGACCCAATACCGTATCGTGGTGTGGTGGTTTGAGTGCTTCGGAGGATCGTGTAGCTATGCCAGCCGGAGCATACATGCTCCTGGCAGGGCACCCAAGCTGGATGGGTAGAAGCCTGACCAAATTTGAGTCGTTCTAAAACCTGTTGTCTGTATCTAACTATGCCTTTTCCCTCATCCTTTCGATCCCTATCTCCCTAATTTGTCCACTCTTTTGGATGTTTGTCATCCACATGTTAAATAACTGGAGTATTATTCAAAACACTTTCATCCCAAACTCACTCACTTGCTCAGTTTGATTTTCAAAGGGATGGGCGCCATCATATTAAATTGTCGACTCGCCTTTCAAGCGCAGTCATTGGTTGATTATTTTTAGAAAGTTTGTTCGTCATAGCTCTCGGTGCAAAGTTTCTGCTTGGGTTTACACCCAGGGTAAAAAGAGTGGAGCGTCAGCTATACGTCGTTCCCTGAGACAGGACAATAGCCTACCATATAGCTAATTACTAATTAGAGACACCAAGGAAAACCTTTGTTAGAATAAGAATCTATCCAGATATTAACAGTCATATTTGGCACATACTGTTTATATTGTTAAGTAGCTCATTTTACTTATAAGCATGTCAATTGGACACAGAATATCGTCTTTTTAACATATTAAGGATGGTTTTACAAATATCATAAAAGAAAACATCATAATTTTTGTCATCCTGCTTAATCAGCATATATATGAATCCGCTCTCGCTCCTTCCTAATACCCTGATCTCTTTCAAGCCAAAAACCTCGTATCACTAGCTATGTAACCAGCTAATGAGGTGACTCGCATTCAGCAACAGCGGCACAGTCCGAATGGAAAAAATCTGTTGTCTCTGAGCTAGTAGCTTTAAGCTCCTTTATTAACATTTCATTGGCTGAAAAAATAACAGTTGAGCATAGCCAGGAATATCAAGCCGCCAGCCATATGAGGGATGAGATCAGGGTATTAGGAAGGAAAGTTTTGACTAGTTGGTAGCTAAGAAATAACTTTACATTTTCCATGGCAATAGTTCCAATATATCGTCTCGCCTAATAAAACTGGAATCAGGATATATTGTCTTGGCACTAAGGCCACAATACACCGGTCTAGTAGAAAGATAATGCCAAATGAGTGGAAACAAGTTTCATGTATCCCAAGAGAACAAAAAGATTGCTGTAGCTCTGAAGAAAATTCATACAATAGTTTAGGATTATTTGACAATAATGTATCAGTTTATTTGGGAAGATATGTTTTAAATTAACTATTGAGAGAATGACCTGTTATTGATCTTATCATTTACCCAAATGGTTCTTACTTGATGTTTCAGCTGGAACACCATACACAGGAGGTGTGTTCCGAATGAAGCTTGTCCTTGGCAAAAACTTCCCCACAGATCCCCCAAAAGCCTATTTCCTCACCAAAATATTCCACCCAAACGTAGCTACAAATGGCGAGATCTGTGTCAACACGCTCAAGAAAGACTGGAAAGCAGAGCTTGGTCTGAAACATGTTTTACTGGTGGGTTGTAGTGTTGATAGTTGTGTGGAGTCCAGCATGAGTCACATTTAATCAACCGTAGCTTCACTTTCACTGTATAAAATTTAAAAAAAATCTTACAAGGGTTATGTGAGAATTTGCAAAATTAAAAAACACTCCAGCTTAAGCAGTCTCAACTATTCACTGTAAAAGACATCATAAATCATTGAGAATTATATATATCTTAGAATTAAAGATAGATTTTGTTTTGTAATGCTTTATCATTACCACTATATTTGTACCCTTATGCTAAATGATCCGTGTGTATGTTGCAGACAATCAAATGTCTGTTGATCGTGCCGAACCCGGAGTCTGCTCTGAATGAAGAGGCTGGGAAACTGCTGCTGGAACAGTACGAGGACTACTCTCACAGGGCGCGCATGTTCACGGAGATTCACGCCAAACCCCCAAAGTGAGTGTAAATACCGAGTTCTTTTATTGCCCGGAAACACTTGATAAGAGTTTATAAGATTTGAAAACATTGAATCCTTGATAATTATAAATTTACAAGTGTTACGCTTATTGAGTGTGTAGTCTTAAAATGTTAAGTTGTATTTCCATACCATCCATTTGATACCATCAAATGTTGCATTACCAAGAAATGTCAGCAAAGTTCTAATTGGAGATCGGGGTGGGATAGTGCAGTGGTTAGCGCGATCTGCTTAGTATTCAGGGGCTCTGTAACTGTATCTGCAGTAGAGAACTGTTCTACATGAAGAAAGGTTTGGGTGCAATGCTACGCTAAATTTCAGTACAGTACCACCCATGGTTTGCTAGGTTTCACTGCAATGGATAGCCACAATAGCATTGCAGGCTTTTCCTCTTGCAGTAATACTAGAAGCCATGATGTGAGTGAAATACTCTTGAAATCGACGTTAAAACCCAAATGCCTCATCTCGCGTTACTGCAGATCAAACATGCAAACTTTATGCTCCAATGGTGCACTACTTGACTTTGAATGCATCAATTATAACAAAGGATTTGAAGTTGTCAGTAGAGTCATAACAGACGACCTCTGGTACAAAGAATCTTCAGCTTCTATGATGACTAGCTTCAATGTATTGTTCGTTGTTTCTAACAAGGTGATAAATCAATTTGTTCTTACAATAAACTCGAATAGTAAAAATCACCTATTCAGGGCTCCAGATAAGATGCGTATTTGCGTAAAATATGCACAGGTAATTCAGATATACGCATCAAAAATAAAATCGATGAGTGACAGATACACAGAACTTTTCAAGTATACGATTCAGATATTTGTTTACAGGAGTAATCGTGACTTGTCAAAATAACATTTTATTTCTGCATATCTGATCTTCACATCTCGAATAGTAGTCAACTTGATGCCAACCTGTGTGAAAAGAAAGATTACCGATTTTATATTTCATCAAAGTGAAATCACTCAATTTTCTACAGATTAAAGGTGTGGAAAATATAATCAACCACTAACATCAACAAAGATGCTTACTTTGAATGTGGATCTGAAAACGATAAAGCTTGAAATACTCCTAGTCTTTGTCATGTGGTAATTTTACTCCTCAATATTTATTTTGAGGAGTGAAAACCCCTGAGTCAAAATAATTATCTGGAGCCCTGCCTATTTCTTAGCAGTACAACCAGCAATGGTTATCAACAGCATTGATCAACATTTCTATTGTAAATTTGTACATTCACAGGTTAACTGCCGATGTGTATAATCCTAAAGAAGACAAACTGAGTGATGGTCCCATGGCAAAGAAACATGCAGGAGACAAAAAACTTGTTGACAAGAAGAAAAAAGAAAAGAAGAAAGTGTTGAAGCGCTTGTGATGTGCTTCACTTATGGACAGACATTTTGTGGGTTGAGTCCACCAATCTCAGTACTGCATCATCGTCATTGCATCACCTTCCTGTGTCGTCTTTGTCAGCGTCACAAACCTAGCTCTCAAGCTCGCATGGTTTAGTGAAGGGCAGAGAGTAAGTCTGTGGCGGGCAGGCGGGGTGGGTGGGGTTAGATCTGTCCAGTGTGAATGTTGGGCCTCAAGATGAACACTTTTATCTCTGATTACTCTTTATTTGGTCAGACGACTCATTGGTTAACAGACTTGCAAGTTCAACACTGTAAGAGACAGGTTCATCTTGCAAGAGAGCTTTTCTCTGTCAGTGCCTACTTGAAAGTATGTTAGCCAATTCTTTAGACACAAGATCAAAACACAAGGTACAGTTACACAATAATCTGTCTGAATATCATGCTCAAAAGCAGTCTCAGGATTCAGTCAGGTTGAAGTCAGTCGTAGATACTATCATCTGCCTCCATGTTCCAGCTGCTGGGGCATTGCCACTAAGCTGTCGCATTGCTTTGACAAATCATGTATGCATCGTTTATTGCAATGATGGGTTGTTGCAATGTGACTGCTTAGTGACACACGACCCCACAACATGAACAGTGTTCTCACGGCCCGTTGCTCATTGCTGTGGAAACGCTAATTGTTCATGTGCTCACATCTACCTTCCATCTGTCATGACAACTTTATGCAATCATGCTCCATTGACATCACTCTCCATGACCCGAGCAAGATGGTGCCAGACATATATATAGTGCTGAGTTGACACTTCTGTATTATCCACAATCATCATTCAATTCATCTTATATTTCATCTGGTATAGTGGTCACAGAAATTGCCGCAATTTCAATCCAATCTCTATTTAAAGTAAATCCAATTCCATCTTATGATTTTGGTTCCTTCAGCATTTAATCCATTAAAGAGAAGCATCTGAATTAGTTTGCTCAAGATTGCAAATTCTTCACTTCATCGGCCCTGTGCCAGTAAGTTATTATGTCATGTCTCCCACATTGCCCTCCATTGTCCCAGTAGCTGGAACCTGTGGTGTTTATTCTCTCAATGAAATACTTCGATACTCATGTGTTCTCTTATCCCTTGTCTTATTCGTTATGTGACATTTTGTATTATTTATTACTCATTGATTTTTGTTTTTAGTTCAATTGCAGATTCTGACTACCGGTTTTTATACCGGTATTGTACATATGTACACTCAATCTGTGAATATTGCTCTGTTTAATTTATGACAACAAGTCTTATGGCCCTGTGTGCTTGCATGCATGTAAATGTCATTGTCATCAACTTTCATAGATCATGCAGACATTAAATTTGTACATACACTTTAACAATGTTATGTTTTGTTTGATGATAGTCATTATGAGTTGCAAAGTTTAACACTGAGGATAATTATTGCCCCAATCAAACATCAGATTGATTTGAGCATTTAGTTTTAGCTGCATCTTCACATTACAGCCTAAACTGCAAAGATAGTATTCCTGAATTAATGAATCTACACAATATATCACTATCTTCTAAGATACCAGCTTAAATTCAGTTTTTGGGGTGCAACAGTTCTGCAAAAGACATTACAGATAGAGCCATGGGCATGTATACAGCATTTCAGTCCTCTTGCTTCTGGAAAGGTGATCCAAATGTTTATGGGAGTAGTCCCTGTGACCTATATTTGGTGGCCACAGGGTCCCCAAATCTAGAAATCAAGATCTGATAAGCCAAGGAGTCGATAAACATTAGTTTTCTTGACCTTTTACTCCTGGTAAAGAAGATGAAATTGTTTTTAGAGCGTTGTCCTCGTGACCCTTTTATGGACACCAGTTTCACCAAATCTATGTATAATAATCCTCGCAAGTCATGGGGTCTGTACACAAAATTTAAGTTTTTTTGACCTTTTGCTTCTGGAGAAGTAAATAAGAATAGAATGTTAATGGTTACCAAAACTATGAATTATAATTCTCACTGGTATTTAAGATTATTATAGTCAATGGTTCTAGCTTTCTGGTAAAAGCTAAATTTTACCGACAGTCGCCATGCAATGTTATTTGGGCTTCAAGCTGTCTTCAGGTCTGATGAGCTGAAATTGTAAACAGTTTATCGATGCCATAAATCCATTTATAGGCTCTGCAGCTCTCCAGGTTCTAAGGTTGAAGACTTTACATGTCAAAGAAATAAGAAGGCTATGTCCATGTGATTTTTATTATGGCATGGGCAGTCAATTTATTGCTGTTTTCTGAAGGAATCCTACTTCATGTCCTGTAACAGAGAACTTCGTCTGCTCTGATTGATCACTTTAACTTCCTATTTTTTTCGGAAAATAAGATATTTACCTCAATTTTCTCTTTCCATGTATATGCGTGGAAAAAACCCGCTGTTTTCCATTTTCTACCTACTTTTATTTCGGCTGTTTACATGGAAACACAGCCTAGCTGTTTATTTCGGGACTAGAATTCTAAAACCATAAGGCCTAGCTGATAAAACTTGTTATTACCCATATGGTTAATCATAAGTGATGACATATTTTCAATATGAGCACATGTGCACATATCACTTTTGCCTAGCAACGATTGTTTCAGCGCGAGTTACCGTATTATGTCGTCTGTGACGTCATCAAACCATTGTTCGTGATGTCACTGAAGCGGGCCGCCGCAAAGAAAGCAGGCCGCTTTCCGTGTGTTTTAAATGAAATAGAATCGGTAATAAAGAAATTAAAACCCTCGGAATTGTGTCATATGACTTTTACGAAACTCGTGCGAACTTGTGTATAACCCTCGCTCTCGCTCGGGTAATACAAAAATTCGCACTCATTTCGTAAAAGTCATATGACACACTTCCTCGGGTAATAATCTCTATTTTTATGTAGAACAAACATTATGTGAATTGTGCCTTTTGGGGTTTTCATTTTCTTCCTACTTATATTCTTAGCCAGTTTCATGAAAACATAACTGAGAGTTTCAATTCGAAACAAGAACTTAAAAACCATAAGGTCTTGCTCATTGAAACTTGGTATATAGAACAATCGTTATGTTTAGTTGTGCCTTTTGAGTTTGTGACTTCTTCAGAATGTTTTCTTAGGTTGTTTCCATAGAAATACAAGTCACGCTACTGTTTCAAGGTTGAACCTTTAAACCTTCACGCTAAGCATAAAGAAACCAAGGATCTCCAACAATCATCTTCTGAAGGATAAAAGTATTACCAGTTATCTGCTCAGTTTTCAACAAAGAATATATAACAAAGAGTAATGTTTATGAAAGATCAAATGAAAGAATACAGCCATTCGTCATAAATTCACAGTTTTGAAGCTCTCGGTAAAATCCTGAAAACAATCAAGCAGGCTAAATGTTTTCTATCGTTTAATATATTTCACACTTTTGCGACTTGGAAGGGTATACAGCCGATTGCTTGTTTTCTTTGAATTCGCAATTTTCAAAAAAAAATTAATAATCAATATCATATACGTGTCCATGACAACTGAAAACTTGTGCCAAAATATTGGTACATCCCTAGCTTTGTTTGTGAAATACTTATACTATTTAGGGACTTGTCTAGTAAAGATAATATGTCATGGACTCTCCACTGTGTCCGATGTATTCATAGCTGTAGACTTTGTGCACATCAAGCACACCCGTGAGACAATACCCAAGGCAATTCATGATGCAAATCACACAAAATACACAGTGGACATATAACGAGGTAAGCTTAAGATTGCTCTATGAAAAGCAGAGAATAGCATTAGCAAATGCATGAAAACACAGGCGCCAGACTGAATGTACAATATCATGTAGGTATATATACATATAACTATATAACATAAACAAGGTCTGACACTGTCGTGTCTGCAATAGGACCGGAAATGCGAACTGGGATCTGTCTACGAAGTTTACATAGGGTAACCGAGCCAGAAAACAAGTATAATCATCTCCGGTCCTTATTGCAGACACGAGAG
This sequence comes from Phorcus lineatus, assembly GCA_921293015.1. Taxonomy (NCBI): domain Eukaryota; kingdom Metazoa; phylum Mollusca; class Gastropoda; order Trochida; family Trochidae; genus Phorcus; species Phorcus lineatus. The sequence continues at coordinate 3,232,150 of OV121082.1, read as the reverse complement.
TGTCAGACCTTGTTTATGTTATATAGCTACATGTATATACTTACATGATATTGTACATTCAGAGTCGGGGGCCTGTGCATGAAAAGTAACATACATGATATTGGGCTCATTTTAAAGCTTATAAAAAGGGCAATATTAAACTCATTGACGAGTTTAACTCTTTCTCCTGGCCAACCACAGTTAATTACTTGTTTCATTAAATGAGTTCGACCTCAGCGCTCACTGCTCGGTATTTAGGCAAAGGTCAATCTGACTTGCACATAGCTCCCCTTTACATTGTTTTCAATTTTTTTTATTTTGGTAACCTGGCAAGAAGATTTTAAAGAGGATACCCAGTCTCGCCTAAATGAGAGGCTGGTTAAAGACGAAAATTACAAACTTTAGTCTCAATAGAACAAAGAGTTTGTTCTGAAGTGTTTAGCTTCATAAGACAACTAGTTCGTTTTTTGTTTCTCCTGTAATAGTAGCTACAGTTGCTTAGCCAATATAGGCTCATTGGTAACCTTTTTGAACACGATGATACTGGGTGTAGAGGTTATGCACCCCTCATTGCACATCATGGTACATTGTTATCAGCGGCGTCCATCCGTACATTCGTCCCAAATTCTTGATAATGCGATACCTCGTGAACCCTACTATTCAAGGTCTTCAATTTTTTGTCCAATCTTTCTCAGGGTCTCTATTGCACTTTCACCACTCTATAAACTTTGTTTAAGCTTAATATCTGGAGAACAAAATATTTCCATCTCAGTCTCCATCCAACAATGAAGACATTGTACAATTATTGACTTCGCTTTAGGTGAATCAAATGGATTATCGTTTGACAGTTTTTATCAATTATATCAGTTAACACCCGTTTTTCAAGTTACACAGAGTATGTTTTATGATTTTTCATACTGCTTCAATAATAGCCAAAAGGTCCATAGTGAATATAAAACCGCCTCCCTAAACTTGGAACTTTATCTCTAAAATGCCAAAATCACGATATTAATGTTCCGGCCTTTTTTCAATGAAAATATGGAATCGGCAATATTAAAGTCAAAATTCTTGGTCCCATTTACATATCTATTAGTTAAATGACCTACTAAACATTACCAACCCATATTGGTATTGGTGTCTTCTGTAAATAAGTTTCAAAATTAAATTTGAGTTATTGGCGTCCGGTTTCAGATCACAAATTACGACTGAAACCTATTAATCATCGGAATGCTTACTCTTATAAACCATCACTAATTCTTGATAAATAACTTTATTTAAAAGTTTGACATATTCGACTCCCAAAAACATACTCTGTGCCCCTTTAAGGGATGGGGGTGATTCCAAAAATTACCAATCTGGATCCCCTAAGTGAAGGGAACTCACAACGAAATATCATCCTGTCTCAGGGTAAAACATATACACTTGAGAGGAGCAAGAACGTATACGTTTTATCCTGAAGCAGAATGAACAAAGTATCAGATCTCTGGTTGTAGCTCTACTGGAGAAGTTGAAAATGTGAAAAGTTATGTATGAACTTTTCTATAAGAGTGCTTGCAAACTTCACCAGGTTCCCTCTCAATATCATGTAAGAGCACATTATTTCGTCTTTATCTGGAATGAACATCTTCTAACTGTTCCTCTAGGGAATACGGAAATTAACTTTTCATCTGTCAACGCCAAAATTGTTGACTAACAATTAAAAATGATGCAACTACAAGCTGTTCAAAGACTCCTTGATGTAGAAAGCTACCATGCCCTTACCTCATCTCATCAAATATATTGCTATATTCTGTTGCAACAACTTCAAATCATTGATAGAATCTGGCCGTCATATAAATACCCTGCAGTCGAAGAATTTTAAATACAGTTTCAACTGAAAACGCCAAGTTTATCGAAGCCGATGTTGAGTCAAGTAAACTGAAGTATAAAAGAAAGAACACACCCAAAGATATTCGTATTCTGATATGATTTTTGGCAAAATAGAATTCTTAATGTTTCATCCAAATGTAACGAGTTGAAACAATGAAAACACAACTGAGGCATATTATCATTTGACGAAAAAGTGATTTTTTTCAGAAATCACGATTTTTTTCATTTGTACATGAATTAAACCAATCTCATTGAAATCAGCTCGAAACATGTCCCTCGGACCTCGCTGCGTTTCTTGATCGTGTCAGACGGCCTTGACCGCCAGACTGTGAAAAGCGATGAATTCGATCATTCACTATATACTCATGTTACGGAAAAAAACAGAAGAAAACGCCACGAATAACAGCAGCAGAGCTAGAAAGAGTCATCGGAATGTCACAAGTGGGGTTTTCGAATAGCCAGATTGCTAGGACGTTTGGTTGCATCAGAAAAACGGTCATTCGACTCTTAACCAGATTGGCCAGACATTCGATCGTGCTAAAAGCGGAAGACAGAGAGTGACAACTCCCGCAATAGACCGATATCTGCGCGTACTACACCTGCACAACAGATTCGTCACAATGACGTCAACGGTGTTGGGTGTTAGGGCACCATATCAGCAGGAACTCTTGACCTTGACCCGCGAACATCGCCTCAACCGTATCTGCTGGGCAAGTAGAGTGAGTCGCTTGCAACGTTGTGATTGGGCAAGCGTGATCTTCAGCGATGAAAGTCGATTCAGTCTGTTCTAAGCAGACGGCAGAGGGAGAGTATACAGACGTTGAGGCGAGAGACAGGCTGCAGCATGTGTCCAAGAAATTTTACCCGATGGCGGTGGCAGCGTCATGGTCTGGGGCGGGATCTGCGGCGACCAGAAGACAGATTTGTTCACAGTTCGTCAGACCCTAATTAAAGCCCAGAGATACAGGGATCACGTTTTACAGCCTGTGGTGGTCCTATTCATACAGCTGCAGCAGCAAGGGGTGATTTTTCAACAGGATAACGCAAGACCATATACCGCTAGAATCATCATGTACTTTTTAAACCGCATTCTCTCCTGACAGAGGTAGCTCCGTCATAAATTCCTATACAACCTCTGTCTTAATTCGAAGGTTTCATGTGCACAAAATGTAGAACGCTGATTGGATGCAATCAAAGTTAGTTGTGCAATCAGCGACGCCGTTACAAAGGTTATCATTCAAATCGCCTAAGTTATTTCCGTAAGCTTTCCAAAAGCTAAACTTTATTCGAATATGCGCCTTGCACTTTGAGTGGTCTTTACAGAACACAAACGCCTCATTTTCCGACAGGCCTGTGTGATATCAAATATGTTATTCATGCATTCGTTGTTTTCATTGGCTGAAATATAGGTAGGTAGTTTCAGTTGCAATATTGTCCCGCTAGGGCAAAGTGCCGGCAGGCCGAGAAACCTTCGTATTAAGACAGAGGTTGTATAGGAATTTATGACGAAGCTACCTCTGTCGGGAGAGAATGCTTAAACCGACAAAACAACCAGGTTTTGCCTTGGCCATCACGCTCCCCTGACTTATCACCGATCGAGCATCTATGGGACATTTTGGAAGGCGACTTGGACGTCGCCCACAGTGGGTCGCCATACAACAGCTGGAACAAACACTACACGCAGAGTGGCAACTTATCCCGAATGACGTCATCCGTCTTACCTTTTCCATGAGAAGACGTGTCTATGCTTGTGTGGATACTAACTCCACTATTTATGAATATCATACAACGTATGTCGCCTGGTCTCTCCATGTAATTTTCGAAATATACCCCAGTGGACACAAACAGATATAGATAAGTGATGTGTTGAGCAAAACACTCTCACATGTCCTTGCATTGTTTGAAAACGGTTCACTATTAATATTTAACGTTTTAAATGTTTGAAAGTTTGTCCTGTTTTCTTTGATAACCAAATTCTTGTACTTTCATTTGTATTTCAGTTTATCATCAAATACGGAAAATGTATAAATCAGTAACTATATCTATGAAAGTCCAACATTGGATAAATTAAGCTATCTCATGCAATCATCGTAAAACATATAATCCAAGCCATAGCTGTGTTCCTGTACAAAGTCTTCAACTCTGAAAATTGTATTAATGCATGCAATAGCCATCACCAATCGATTTCAATACTGTATTTGGTAATACTGTGATAAATCTGTCTGTTATGTATGAAAATCAGAGTGACGACGAGCAATGTTATAAGAGTAAATGGCTTGGTGCTCTGATGAGCCAGAATGGTGGATTTTTTTTCAATTTTCCCAATTTTGTACCAATATTTCAAGGATGTCCCTTCACATGTTGCACCGAATGGTTTTCCATGAATATTGTTTCAACATCATTTCACGATTATTGATAGTTTTACTTCGTCATCGACATTACAACTCCTATACTCAGCTGTACAGAGCTCTTAGATGAATTTGTTTTCTTTTCCTATAAATAAAAATTCTGTAACAAGTCACAATTATCAACATCCCCCACCAGATTGGTTCTCAATATAACTCATAATCTTTTCCAAGCCGCTCTGAATCTAAGAACTTAGACGATCCTGCAGGGACTTGTATCCAATACAATGCAGTTGTTAATGTGACACAGAGTAAGTTGCAGAAATTTTGTATTTGGATTAAATAGAGCCAAAATATCATATGAGCTGAGTTAAGGTCAAATCGCTCATCAAAAGTTGCATCTTTATCTCTTAAATGCCAAAATTATGACATATTCTTGTTTCAGATTAGGAATTTAAAAACGGCCATATGAATCGCCTATCTATCTCGCACCTTTATATCCCAAATTCCCAAATTGTGCAATTTTTATGTTTTCAATGATAAATGATCATAACCAAATAAATGTTAGGACGTCAAAATTCTGCATACATTTTACATGTATATTAGTAAAAAGTCCTAATCAATAATACCATTCCATAATTACATTTGTGTCTTCTGTAAATAAGTTTCCAAAATTACGTTTGTGTCATTGACGCGCGTCATTGTCCGGTTTTCGATCACAAATCGAAATTTTAACCTGTTTTATTGTCACTACACTGAACTGTTAAGCACTAAGATGTTAATTTTTGGAAACAACCACCACTTCTCGATAAAACAACACTATTTATGAAGTTTAACATATTTGGCTCCAGCCACATACTCTGTGGCCCATAAAACTTCTTGTTTATAAATAAAGAAAAGCAACAAAACAGTCGAATTTTTTCTGAATATTGGTACATATTTGCAATAATATTTATGAGTCAATATTGAGATCTTGATAATATGTCAAAATGACCTTTGATCGGACAGTTTTGACAATGTTTTAATTTAACTGACAAAGAATCAAGAAACATGAAGAAACAAATGATCAACACGTATGACAAAATGATTAATTTAGAAAACATGCGATGTCTGAAATCACTTTGATAAATAATTCAAGAGAGGGATGCATGCGAGAACACTACGGGAAACTGTCTGAAGTTTGGGCAGGAGTGTCCGAATCTCCGGCAAAATGATATAGACCGTTTTCGGTAAATATTGAAATAATTATACATAATAAGTTCGAAATAAAATAAAATATGAAAGTTTTGATATATTGGTCTGTTGACTGTTAATTTCTTCAGATGGTTGTGAATTTATACAGTCTTTCAAAATATTTGAATAATTACGCTGTTTGAACCTCGCCCAATTTGCACTATCCTCCGAAAACTTGGTTTGGTGGCCAAGCAGAATTTCAATACATGTATATACATGCATATAAATTAGGAGCATACTCAACATGTACCACAGAATACCAACATAAATAGGTGAATGGTTTAGTGGAGACATAGCGAGTTATGAAATTTCATTTAAGAAGATATTACATGAGACAGGGCAATGATGTTTCTTCTTAGTGTAAAGACATTTTCAGTGTAAACACTTTCTCTCTCAAAACAAGTAGCTTAAGGATGTTCGCTCCTCAGTCACAGTGACAAAACTCAAATAACCTTAAATCATAATGTTCTTATATAATAAACCAAAATGAAGCGGCAATTTCTCAATTTTGATGATTTCTGATTAAATTTTCATCAAAATAAAGAAACGTAGTATTTTTATAGTATTTTTATAATAGTACGTTTTTGATTAAACGTAATTATTTATACTTACCTGTTGACTAGACCTACTATGCCTGCCTCCTCTAGGCATGCTTTATTTCAACCTTCTTACCACAGACGAAACTTGAAACAGTGGAGTAAGGGATGCGTAAAATCCCCCTCCAAGGGCGGTAAGTCAGTGGTCTCGTGACGTCACTCCCAGAAGCCTTCACTCTCCGAACAGGCCCATAAAAGGCAAGGCAAGACAGACCAAGCGGGGAGGATGGGCGGGACTAGTGCGTAGGTCTAGTCAACAGGTAAGTATAAATAATTACGTTTAATCAAAAACGTACTATTATTTAAATACATATCTGTTGACTAGACCTACTATGCCTAGAATTCCACTGCACGGAGGTGGGTCAGTAGATATATGGGAGAGACGAGACCAGCGACAAGCCCTGAGTGTAAGCTAACCTACGAGTCCTCCACCCTGTGGTGAGGACAAGGTACAGCCCGGGAGACACTATCTCTACCGCTAAGCGGATCGAAGAGACAACCCAGCCACTCAACTCCTGATTAACACTGTCCCCGACCCCTATGGGGGAAAGTGTAAATAGGAATAACCGACAAAGAACAAACGATGCGAACCGAAGTTTGCAAGGAGCATCGAAAGACACACGGGACCCTCCTCCTAAGAGGACTGTCCCCTTCTCGGTCTGATCGGGTGGACCACCTTCGCCTGAGCGAAAACCTGCGGACCCAGCCTTGAGATACCTTCGAGATCTGATGTGGAGAGATCTCGTAGGTAATGATTGGCGAAGACCTCTGAAGAACGCCAACAACACCCCGCCATGACGTCCTAGACCGCGATGTTACAGTGGTAAGCCATCGTGGCTGAGACTGCTCGGATCTCATGCGGGTTGGAACGCGACGGGGATGGCAGGTCAGAGGCCTTGTACGCGTCAATGACTGCTGACCTATGGTATACACCCAACGCTCGCTTGTCCAGCTCTTGTGTGCTCCACGGCGAGAGAGGCAAGAACAGACGACGCCTGCCACCCCTCCGCCTGCGTGTACGCTGCACGTAAACCCTCAACGCGCTAACCGGACACAGCGAGAGATCTATCTCTCCCGATTCAGACCCCAGTGCCGGAATAGAGTGTGTACGGCCCGCCTCATCAGCTGCTTGGTTTTTGCAGACGAAGTCCGGAGCTAAACCAAGTGAGGCTGATAACTCCCCCCCCCCAATCGTAGAAGGTCCGCCTGTAACGCATGGATTTCTGAAACCCGAGTTACGGAGGCCATGGCCACCAGAAAAATGACCTTGATGGTGAGAGGGAGGAGGGGAACGTCGGAGAGCGGTTCATACCTATCGGAGCGAAGGTGGCTGAGCACGACAGCTAAGTACCCCTCGGGTGGACGAAGCTTAGTGTCGTCCCGCTTGAGGACCGACACATCTAAACCCGGCGACCTCTTCTTAAGTACAGAGAGGATAGCCAACAGGTTGGTGTTAATTGATGACGCCTTAAGATGCCTGGTGTTGCGTAGGTACACCAAGTACTCTCCTACCTGAGAAACGGAGGCCTCCGCCGGGACGAAACCCCGCTGAGCACAGAAGGAGGCGAAGGCCTGCCACTGGAAATCATAGAGTTTCCTAGTGGTCTTCCTATTAGAGGTAGCTATGGCATTGGCGACACACCTAGAGTAACCACTGCTCCTTAACCCTCTCTTAATACAAGCCACGTGTGAAGGCAGAACACCTGAGGGTTCTCGTGTCACCTTCCGCTTGGCCTGCTGAGGAGCAGATCTCTCCGTGACTGAATCAGAACAGGGTACTGATTACAGAGACGCCGGAGAGGAACTAACCACGGTCGGGCTGGCCACCAGGGGCCGACCAGAAGAAGTCGAAAGACCCGAGTTGTCCCTATCTTGGCTACCACCTGAGAGAGGATGGCCGGCGGTGGAAAAGCCTAGGCGTCCATCCCCTCCCACCCTAACGAGAGCGCGTCTAAGGCCATCGCTCGAGGGTCTGGTACTGGGGAGACATAAGTCGGTAGCTGATGACTGAGACACATCGCGATTCAGTTGCCACTCCGTTGGGGGAGGGGCATCAGGTCACGACAGCGCGTCCGCCAAGATGTTCTTGGCCCCTGGAATGTGGACTGCTCGGATGTCCAACTCCATATCATCCACTAGCTCGAAGAGCCGGAGCGACACGCGAAGCAGAGACTGGGCCTTCGTGGACCCCCGCTGAACTGTCCGTGTGGACTAGTAGACAGGGGCTTCGCAGAGGGACTAGCCAATGTTGAATGGCTAGGCGGACTGCATCCAACTCGAGGACGTTGATGTGCGAGTTCTTCTCTGACTGAGACCAGACTCCCGCCACCTGCTCATGACCCAGATGCGCCCCCACCCCTGAGTGAAGGCGTCCACGAACAGGTGAGCTGAGGGGGGACGAGGCCGAAGAGAAACCCCGGAGAAAACACTCTCGTCTACCCGCCCCAAGCTAGGAAGCGTTGCAGACCTGGAGTCAGAGCTATGGCATGACGACACCGCGCCTCACCGATGTGGGGGCTCAGGAACACCTGTAACGGGCGGAGGAATAACCTCCCCCTGCGGGTCAGGTCCTGAGCTGATGTTAGCAACCCCAACACTCTCTGCCACTGACGTAGGGAGAGTGACGCATCGAGAATGAGATCCATTAACCAATTGTCACAAGCCATCCGTTCCCTCGTTACAAACAATCGGAAAGCTTAGTGTCTAGGAGAGCCCCTAAGAACTTCTGACGAGTCGCCGGGATTAAGTCCGACTTCTCTAAGTTCACCTACCATCCTAGACGACGGAACAGGTCTATCGTGAACCTGAGCTGTTCCAATGTTCCAAGGTTAGTTGGAGCCGGTCCCGTGACAAGGGACGCTCCCTTGGAGCACCGGTAAGAGGAGGAGGAAACGAGACGGGAATGCGGAAGCCCTGACGCAGTATTCGACAAACGAACGGTTCTAAACCTAAATGCTCCCAGTTGCTGACAAAGCACTGAAGCCGACCCCCCACCGTTGGAACGAACGGAGTAGAAAGCTGAGGGTGTGACCACGAGTCACTTCCTCCGCTTCCCCTTCTGAGGGGTACGGCCTTCGGCCCCAGGATGGGGGGACTTGGGAGATTGCTGACTTATGGATCCGCGGCCACGACCTCCCCGCCGAAAGTCAGTCCTGGCTTCCTTAGGGGTAGATTGACCCTGATGGTAGTTAGCCGCCGTACGTTTGGGCGTCTTCTGACTCCCCGCGAGCCGACTCGTGAGGTCTTGTTGTTGAGCCTCCTGTCGTGTTCTAAGTACATCGGGGATACGACCCCCAAAGAGAGATTCCGAGTTGGCTGGGGTTTGCCGGAGGAAAGATCTCTGGTCGGGGCAGAAAGATGCAAGTGATTGTCCCTATGCAGACTGTCCCTATTGTCCCTATGCTAAACGCGACGCCGATAGCATGATCTGCGTGAGGTCAGCAGCCACATTGCTGAAGCCTTTGAGGAGCACCAGGTCACCCGACTCAATGCTGCACGCTTGGCGCAGTTGAGCACCGCCTGACAGGTGAACGTCACGTGATTCCCCAACCCCAACACTGTGCGAGCCTCTCTGTCGAGATGCGTGAGCTGCGTATCAGTAACGCGATGGGGTGCGTCGGGGGAAATCAAGCGAGACGAACCCTGATCGAGAGCAGGCGGGACAAGTTGAAAGGGAGCCAGACGCAGTGGCAACTGACGCCGGCGCTTGTCAGACACTACTAACGGTGGTAGCAGACGGTTAGGATCAGCAGACGAGATGACATGCTTCATATCCTCCACGGCGTCCAGCATGAGCCTGTAAGGAGGAAGAGCGAGTCGCATGGGAGGTGTGTCCCCCCCCCCCTATAGAAAACCCTTCTGGCCACCGATGAGCGAGGTCCGGAGACGCGGACCTGACTGAGTGGTCCCTCCGCGAACGAAGCCACTGCAGTCAACATGGCGACTAAGTCCACAGCCGGAGGGTCATCCGATGACCCCGTACCTCCGCATCTGACACTATACTGATGAATGGAGGGTCGGATACGTCCCCAAAGCGGGCCTCCCAGCCATCCAAGTCCGGAGAGCAGTCACGAGTCGGTGACACCACCGTGACACGACGCGTGGGGGTGTGCGAGGGACGCGAAGACGAAGCCAACCCGGAGGCCCTTAAGAGAGCGTGACACGAGTCATGTGACAAGCTGTCCCCCTCTGAGTCTCGACCTATCGTAGTAGCGGGATCCCCTATCGGATTCTGCTCTTCCGGAAACTACCTGTGAAACTCATCCGTCCGTTCGGTGATTACTACATCCTCCCAATCGAGCGTCCAGCAGAGAAGATACCATGTCCTTGACGGACGCAAGAAGCAACTCCGGTTTGAACTTGTCAAACTTAGCTGTCTTCATCTTCTTCTTGCTCTTGGGAGTAGTGGGTTCGACGACTTTAAGCCTCAGCGGGGACGTACACCTCTCACCCTCCCGACACGAAGGGGGTACAGAGAGCGACGAGCCCCAGAGCGAGAGCAGGAAGAACCACGAGGTGAGAGGGAGTCCCTCGAACCCCTACCGGATTCTGCTCTTCCGGAAACTCCCGGTCAAACTCATCCACCCTCTCCTCCGGAGAGTGTTGACGAATATGAGAAAACTCTCGATCGCGACCTGATTCACCTGTCGGAGCTGTTCGCTTCAACTCATAAGCCCTATCAGTAACGGACTTGCGAATGAACGAAACGTAGGCCTTGAAGTCTGAAGAAGAGAGAGAGAGGGGCACACTCGTTGCAACGAAACCCCTCCTCACACAAGTCCTTACACTTCCTACACAGCAAGTGCGGGTCCTTGTTAGCAGACTTCCGACCTCCGGATTGTGTACAAAACGCAGAGTACATGGCGAAGCTAATACGGAGGTAGTCGACAAGACGAACAAGGCGAAACCAGCGAGTGAAGACCGGAGTCAACAACGGCATGAAAGCCGGACCAGGTGAGTGACAGTCGAGTCACTGACGTGCGCTAGACGAGGTGAGTGACAGTCGAGTCACTGACGTGAGCTAGCACTGACGTGAGCTAGACGAGGTGAGTGACAGTCGAGTCACTGACGTGAGCTAGCACTGACGTGAGCTAGACGAGGTGAGTGACAGTCGAGTCACTGACGTGAGCTAGACGAGGTGAGTGACAGTCGAGTCACTGATGTGAGCTAGCACTGACGTGAGCGAGACGAGGTGAGTGACAATCGAGTCACTGACGCGAGCTAGCCGAGGTGAGTGACAGTTGAGTCACTGACGTGAGCTAGACGAGGTGATTGACAGTCGAGTCACTGACACGAGCTAGACGAGGTGAGTGACAGTCGAGCCCCTGACACTAAGTAGTAGCAAACCTTCCCGATAACTAACCACTCAAAACACAACAAGTGCGTAAACTCACAAAACGTAGAAACGACGAGACGCTTAAGTGAGAAAACCCGCAAGTCAAGACGACGGAGACTATCGGGAGGGCCGAATACCGGAGGCTCAGACACCGGAGGGTCCGACTATCGTAGGGTCAGACTACCGGAGGCTCCAAAACCGGAGGGTCCGACTATCGTAGGGTCAGACTACCGGAGGGTCCGACTATTGTAGGGTCAGACTACCGGAGGGTCCGACTATCGTAGGGTCAGACTACCGGAGGATCCGACTATCGTAGGATCAGACTACCGGAGGGTCCGAAATCGAAGCACCCCCGAAGACGAAAGACTAGTGTCAGCCGAAGGTGAAAGCCAACCGAAGCAGACGACGAGCTGTCGGAAGACCCACCTGACACTAGACGACGAAAGAACTGCCGGAGACCGTACGAACAAAGCAGTCACCCGACGAAGCCGGAGGGCGGAGGGTGGAGGCCGTACGACCCAAGCAGTCACCCGACGAAGGAGAGAGAAAGCAAGAGACACGAGTTGCACGTGCAGAGCGTGCAGCTTCAAGCTTGGTAGCGCCCAACCCAGCACATGTCAACAAGGTCACTCACGCACTCAAACCTACAATAAACAACAAACAAATATAACGCCGAGCGTGTAGATAAGGCGTAAAAACAAACCCTTTAATTGAATACGAAGTAAGGTTAGCAAAAGCAGCGAAGAATAACGCTAGAAAAGCCCAGAGTCGAGAGCGAAAACATAAACAACTGTCTTGCTCTGCAACTGAGAGGAGAGTGAAGGCTTCTGGGAGTGACGTCACTAGACCACTGACTTACCGCCCTTGGAGGGGGGTTTTACGCATCCCTTACTCCACTGTTTCAAGTTTCGTCTGTGGTAATAAGATTGAAATAAAGCATGCCTAGAGGAGGCAGGCATAGTAGGTCTAGTCAACAGATATGTATTTAAATAATTCACAATTTTGCTGACTCAGCAATTTTAGTTGTAAATATCATTTGAGCAAGTTCTCTATCTGTTTTTCTCAGAAAGTAGATGTTGTTGAATGAATATGACTTGTATGTATGCGTTCAGTTATATCTTTAGATAATGAGTGGGAGAAAGCATGTTTTTAGTACAAAAGTAGCTTGAATGTTGATAATTTAATTGAAATGTTTGAATACATGATGTGCCGTAGCAGCTAAAAATCCACACTGCCATATATATTTTATACTTTTTTCTGGAAGAAAATTATGTTAACTTAAACATGTTTTCATATTAAAAAAAGTTTAATACAGGAACTAATTTAAATTTAAGATTTCTCAAAAAAGGTCATCATTTCCCCATTGACTCCCATGTTAAATCTCTGACTGACATAGGGATCTTTGTCTTAAAATATCTATAAAAAAACAACACTAACCCCCATTTTTTTGGGTTGATATTTCAAGTAAATACACTAAACTTTTGAAAAAAACAAGTTAGAAAAAAAGTTTAATACTTTAAATTTAAGGAACGGACATCCTTAAGTCATAAAATTCTGAGCAAACATCTGTTTCAATACATTTGAGAAAGGAAAGCCTGAATGAATGCAATCAAAGTTTGTTGAGCAACCAGGGTCGCTTTTTCAGAAGTAATCTTTTGAAAAGCCTCAGTCATTTCCGTATGCTTAGGAAAAAATAAATTTAATTGACTGTTCACTTCATATTTTGACCCCTCTTGACAAAACACTGTTATGTAATATGGTGACTGGAACATGACATATGCCCCCATGATAACAAGGAATTTTCAATTCAAGAAGCATTTTCATTTACTGAAATTTCGCAGATAGTTTGTGTCCCAATATCAGCTTGGAGCTCAAGATCTGTTCATATTCAAGGGGCACAGAGTATGTTGTTTGGGTCAAATATGTCAAACTTCATAAATGATGTCATTTGATCGAGAAGTAGATGTTGTTTCTGAAAATTAACATCTTAATGCTTATCAGTTCAGTAAAGTGACTATAATCAATTTACAGTTGATATTTGTGATCGAAAATCAGACAATGGCGCGCATAAATGACTGAAACATAATTTGGCAACTTAATCATAGCAGACTAAACAACCTATGTTCGTTGGTAGTGCTTAGAAATTTATTTAACTAATATACACATAAATTGGGCTCAACTTCTTTACCTTTATAAGGCCGCTTTTTATTCGCAATTAAAAAAAGGGAAATACCATAATTTAGGCGTTTAAGTGATAAAGATTCTAGTCTTCTGACACTAAAAATTTGTAAAATTAATGCGGACAGTCAGTTTTCTTTGTGTTTAAGTTTTTCATTCACCATGCCATTCATTGCATTTCCGGCTTCTTCGGGTCCATAGATGCAAGTAGAATGAAAGCGTAAACAGCAAAACAAATTTGGTGATGTAAAATCTTTAATGCTATACATGAACAGAATATTATGAAATATTTAAATTTGCACACAATTAAGGTGGTAAATGCACCACCACACTTTACTTATCAACTAATTCCATTTGAAGCAATGTTGAAGTAATAAAAACAAACCTTGATAACTTTGTGTATATTCATGAATCTTTATACCTTTTACAGTCCGATTTATCTAGACTGCATAATTAAGTCCTGTAAATCTGACATTACCTACAGCTGGCAAAGGATCTGGCCATCTTTAGTCAAGACAGCAGCAATGCTTTCAATGTATTTCTGTGCAAAGTCAAACCAGCTACATGTACAACCTACAGTAATTGATGTTATAGCTAAAACTTGGTAGGTTATCTATTTTACAAGCATAAATGTAGTTCTGTTTCAGGACTCAAAACTTCTCTCCTCAATGAATGTAAAGATGGTGGATGATGTGTTCCTGTAAAACTGAGGAATGACGTGCGACTAAAAGCAATGGGTTATCGTGATGAGCTTGACGAAGATCGGCTGTATCGTCTTCGTCTTGATGTGGGGGAGCGTGACCTTGACCGTGAGCGTCTTCTGGGTGGTGATCTGCGCCTTGGAGGAGATCTGAAACAGAATGTGTGAACATTACCGGTGAAAAATACTAAGAACTGAAATTTGAGATTTGACTTTTTAATTAACAACATCTTTTTCACAATGAATAAAGAGTCAGATGAAGTTTAATATTATTAGATGAGACGGAATATCAAAACTCTGCAAACTTAGATACAGAACACTGGAGAACAATGTAAATACGCCTACGAGACACCTCGTTATTCACCTCATAAGTCAGCAATTGAACAATTGTGAGAATCAATTTATCAATCAATATTACAATTTAAGTTTTACAAATGAATAGATAACTGTATAACAGACAAGTTACGAGATAATACTTAAACACCAACTTCCCCCTTTAGGCTTAACTTGCGGCAGTCTCAAACTAATCTTATCATAAGCCTTATTCCTATGTGTATCAACTCATGGTTTATCTGCCATCTCTTATCTTGAATGTAAGTTATCTCAAACTGGCTTTCTGATTTGATTATCAAGTAAGCATGCAGTATGCTGAAGGGCTGGCACAGAGAAGGAAGCAGGTCCTTCATTAACAAGCAAAAAGCAAAAGTTCTGCCTTTTAATGTTGCTGTTTGACAGTCTCCTACCTCCTTCGCTCCCTGTATCTGGGGGGAGACTGCCTCCACCTGGGAGGGGGGCGGCGGGGAGGGCTTCGTCTCGGAGGGGGACGAGGGGCCGGTCGGGGGGCAAGCACAGCTGCTGCAGTTACCTCCTGGCCATCTATTTGACCTGTTGGGAAGAAAAGTAAGGGTTATGTACATGTATATTGTATATGTGTTTATTTGAAGCACAAAATATTTATATAAGATAGTGAACATTCTAAAAATACTTGTAGCTTTTGTTTAATTTCTGCAGAGCCAGGAATATTGGCAGGGACTTGTGCTGACTTTTTAAAATGATTACAAAATGATGTTGTTACACGTTTTTCGGCGATTCTGATTGGACGAGAACTCTCAAAAACATTCAACCATTTATGACGTCACAATCTTACAGAACAAATTGACGCAACGGCTAGTCCGGTTGTGACAACAGAGCGCTACTTTGATTCTTTTGCAAAATAAGAATTGTCCGCGTCTCATAACTGCGTTGATAACCAGATAATACTTTCTTCCCCTAATAGAAACTATTACCTTCACCAAAAACTCTTGATTTTAATAAGTACAAGTCCTGAAGGTTGACAGCTCGAATCCTTTCACAAACGGTAGCCATTTTGAATGTCATTTGATATGCTAATGAGGGTTATTCCGAAAATGCAGACTCGAGTTAAGACAAACTTTGATTGCAAGAGCGTCAATGCTGATGAAAACGAAATTAATTCATCTTCCGTTTTAGTTCATGTATTTCTCAATTTGAATTCCACCATGTATAGTCGTGTGTAACAAACTGCCAACTAACGTAATGTTCACAGCAATTATTCAAGATTTGTTTAAATCATTCAGAAAGTAGAAAGGAGAGAGTGGAAGTAGAGTTGATTTTGTAATTATAAGGATTGTTTTACATTTTTTGTGCCTCTATTGATGTATAACAGCAAAAAATTGTATAACATCGCTACAGTACGCTACGCGATGTTATACAATTTGTTGCTGTTATACATTGATAGAGGCACAAAAAATGTAAAACAATCCTTAAGTGTTACATTGAACCAAAGAAACTTCAAGAGTAAAACAATGTGCTCTTGACATCATAACCTAAACATTGTTTTGAGTCGAGACCCTCCTCCTACCTCCATCCATGTACTTGATGGCCTTCTCTGCTTCATCAGGATTCTCATACTCCACGTACGCAAAGCCTCGATGATACGGGTGAACTCTCTCCATGGGCATCTCGATACTCTTGATGGTTCCATACACGGCAAATATCTCCTGGATGTGCTCCTTGTTTACATTCCGAGTAAGTCGCCCGATGTGAACCTTTGAAGGTTTTGGAGTTGGACTGCGCTTACGTTTGCGTGGAGATCTAATGGAAAAAAACATTAGATAAGCTAAAACATCCAGGCCTTGGGATTTTTACAAGGTTCTGATTCAGTAAGTAAATAGCTTCGCTTAATATAAACATGTTTGGTTGAGGCATTTAAATAACTTTGATATTGTTCACAAATCTCTTCTTCATTTTGATAAAAATAGGTTTGGCAATATCTTTAAGGACATCAAGATTCTTATGATTGAAATTCTATTAGTATGTCAAAGCATAAATAAATAAAATGTATCTACCCCTAAAAGAATGCTTCCAAACAATGAATTGCCATAAAACATGTATAAAGAAAATGCTACTCACGAAGACTTGCGCCCGCGCCCGGGACTGCGACTGCTCCCTGAACTACTGCTGGAGGAGGAGCGACTGGAGCTGGAACTACCGGAGCGAGAAGACCCTGAGGAACTGGAGCTGCCAGAACTTGAGCTTCCAGACGAGGAAGAGGAGGAGCCAGATCGGCTTCGGGATCCGGAGGAGCTGTTTGAAAGGATTGCAAAAAAGTTTCTAAAACAGCAGGTTTTTTTGGCAGTGCTCATATTGGAAACTCTTGTGTACTGAATGGCTGATACATTTCACTGCTCAATCTAAATATTTCGTGGTCAGCTATTTATTTATTGATATATTTTTGCAAACATGACGCTTAGTAAAGGGTTGATAGCTTTAATAGATACAGGAAAGCAGTTAGGAAGCAAATATTCACATCACTTTTTACTGGAGAGGAACTAATTATCTCTCATAGACGAGATTCACTGTAGGGGTTGCAGGTGAAGGTTAAATTCATATCCAACAATATTTACAATCTTATGCCAAAATCTTCCCTTCCCTTTCCCTTCTATGAATGTGACCTCAAAGAGAACTCACGAGCTGCTCCCACTACTGCTGGATGCTGCTCTCTTCTGTCTATCTCGGCCTCGTTCTTTCTTTTCTGTTGGGCCTGTTTTCTTCCTTTCACGGCTTCGACTCTGACTACGAGCCCTGTTCAAACACAAACAAAGAGGTGAAACATAAAGTTTGACCTGATGTGAAACATATAGTATGACCTGATTAATTTTTTCAAGTTAAGCTACTAGGGTATTGTATGAATCGTACAAAATGGTGTTTTCTAAACGATTACGAAACTTTAATATTGATGAAATATCAAATACTGTAATTGTACTGTGACCAGTATTTCTATAAATAAATTGCACAGCCAGCTAACCAGGTGTTCATCTCTTTTATTCCAACATTAAATTCATTGGACATTTATGATGGCAAGTATTCAGATGAGATGTGTTGATTGTGGTAAAAGACCGTGGGGACTGTAATCTTGTTTCTTTTAAATCTATTAAAAACTCGGAATGAGTAATTCTGTAAAAAAAGCACATGGTGCTGTCAAGATTTTCTATTTTAACTCTTGAACTGAAGATTGCGAAGGGGAGGTAATTTAAAAAATGAAGTGACATAAAATCCTTTATGTAACAGAACAGTAATCAACAAAACAAGCACCCTCGCTGAAATGCTCTTGACTACTTTTGAGACAAACAGCCTCTTCTCAAAACTTACCCTGCATAATAAACCTAGGTAATTTCAATGAAAACATATGACTATTGCCCTTTCTTAGTTATTCAGGTACACCTCTTTCATTTATGCTGTCTTTTTAATTCAAAACTAAAAATCAATAAATGTTTATCAATTTTGAATACATTTAGATAGCAAAATCACTTTCTTTTTGAGAAAACTAGAATATCACGACAATTAAATCATTTAATTGAATTAATTGGTTATATACTTCATTAAGTGCTCCACTATTTTATTATTTTAAGCACCAAGGGTTCATATGATACTTATCGTTAGAATTGATTTACAGTACCAAAACAGGTTGAGCAAATCTTAATAAAGAATTTAACATTTTTCAGATGTATGGCCAGTGACCCTATTATCGTATTATTGCTATTATTGTGGCAAAATTAGTGTGCTGACCAATGATATTAATGTTTGCAAATTAGCAGCAAAAGGCATAATAAATAATTAAACAAATGCAGAGGTATAAAAAAAAGGCAAATATTCTAATATCAAGTTATATTTTCTTCCATTTTCACTGATTTGAAGTCTTCAGTGTTTATTTTCATTTTGGAAATATTACTGTATGTGTCCAAATAAAAAAAAAAATCTCTCCTCATAGAATATTGCCCGTTTGGCTTGTACTTTTGTTTATAAATAGTTGGATAGTCAATGATGAGACATGTGCAGATGGAAAATGCATTGAAAGTTTTAAATGTGTTGAAAGTAACATTCCATTTACTACAAAAACATGAACCAAATCCAAAAACTAACCTTTCCACCAAATATAAAGAGGATATTAAAAGGTTTAGAATAATTTGTAAACATATTATTTCATGATTGAGATAGAACTTAGTTGAATACAATGTTCACATTATTCCAAAATAACTTGAATGTTATCAAAATATTTATTGTAAAACAATAACCAATTTGTTGTCATAGTACCCAAGCTTACCCTCTAAAAATGGTTGCCTGATAAAACTAAGACAAGGCACTTTTGAACAATATGTTTTTCTTCTAGTTTTCCAAATGCTTTTATCCAATCTTAATATCAATCAAAATTACATTTAATTTCTTTATGATAAAATTACTTTGTTGATTTCATTCACATTATTAATTTATCAATTAAATTCTAAATTACCCCTATAATAGGGACATATCTGTTAAAAATTATTGCATGGGCATTACATTTTCATCATACGTCTAAAAATATACGGTTGCAGTTATTGTTAACAAAAACAATGCGTATATTGTAAAACCCACGATAATAGGGACCTCATTCATATTTGAAAACAATGTTCAGTGAGTTTAGAGAAGATAAGATAAGATAAGATAATCTTTATTGTCCCAAAAGGGAAATTTGTTTTGTATAATTACAATTCTCCAGAATGAAGACAAATAATAACATAATATTAAAAAACAATTCATGTCAAAACAGTTAAGATAGACAGATAATTTACTTAAAAACCTAAGATATCACATTCATTTGAATAACTGATATTAAAGTGTATATTTTTGCGACAACGATAGATCTTGTTTTATCTAAAATAAATATTCAGTAACCCAGCAGCAACTGAACATCACTTCAGCACTTGAATTTCTAAAAGATAGCTCATACACTACAGAGTGAAGCCATTTGGTCAATTGGAACACTTTTGAAGACGAGACTGACTTTCTTCTTCTAATTCTAATTCAGTTTGATCGATACTTACATCTTAGAAAAACAGCAACAATATTAAATGTGGATGTTTGCAAACGCAAACGCTTATTTAAAGCATTAAATACTCACATGATCAAAACATAAAACACACGTTTCTGTCGGACACACGACGCTAGTAATGCCGAGTGGAAATAAACCGAGATCGATGATTGGTTAAAAGTGTAGTCGTCACAAAAGGGACCAATCAAATGATACGATACATAAGTAATGAAACAAGATGGCTGCCTCCATTGAAGAGAATCATAATATTCATTGTCCTGAAGAAATGCTACGGGAACTTAGTTCCCAGTTTTTAGAAATGGTCCCCATCCGTCGCATGAAACTTAGGGCATGTTTCTGTTATTATAAAATGGTTTCATCCTTGTACGATGTGAACAAATATCAGTTTCTGCAATCAGCTTTGATCTTGATAAGTGAATGTCAGAATGATCTTATTAACCGATGAATCTATAACATGCTATTTTATTTTATGACCAGGGTTCTTGTGTTGGCAAATATGCGAATTTAACTACTGAATGTCTTGTTCCATTTAGTTTTACTGCTGAGTCCATGTGACATTATGAACCTTGGGTATTGGAGGAAATTTAGATTGAAATAACCAATCCAAAACTTTTTTGACAGATTGAGAAAGTTGTCTCTAATGTTGTTCCAGATGATTGATGAAAGAGTAAACACATTTGAAACAAAAACAATTTACATGCAGTCAGCATTATGAAACATTGAAATTATTACTCTATTATTTCAATTAATTACATGAAATGAAGGGTGCACATTTATGAATTTATGAAATTTGATTATCTTCAGGATGAGTATGCAGACACTTTGGTAACATGTCCGGAAGGACAAAGACAGATCTTACAGAGTACAATAGCAAACCCTGTATGCCGTGTGTACCCTCCGTCTCTCAGCTACAGGAAGTACTTCATGAAGCAGCTTATTCACAGGGTTAGTTAACATAGTTAATGTTCAGCTCTGTATGTTTGCACAGTTTTTAACTTCCAACTATTTCTTTGTACACGAAGTAGTAAATGTAATACTTCTATTGTATTGTTATAGCATTAAAATGTCCTTTTAAGTGTTCAGTGCCTTAAAGAGCCACTCCGTGATTTTCATAACATATTGTTTACCTTTGATACCAATCTAAATGTCTTATGTAGTGATATAAAATCAAAACATCTTAACTTTTCATGCGAAAAATGCATATATATAATGGTTTTCCATGAAAATCTAAAAACAGCCTTATAAATGTACAGAGGTGTAGATATCACGTCCAATATACATGGATACTAGTTATATAACCTAACAAGCGCTATCAACTCCTAACTGTCCTTCTGGCTGTTTTAGATAAGTGTCCAAATTTACGTTTGACTATTTGCCGCGCGCCACTGTCTGGTTTTTGATCATAATTGCGACGTTCCTACCTTCATATTGTCACTGTAAAAAACCAATAAGCTTTGAAATGTGTCTTTTTGGTAACAGTCGATACTTCGCGATCAAATGACACCATAGATTGGCATATATGACTCCAACAACTCACGGAGTGGCTCTTTAATGAACAATGACAATATCCAGAAATCTTTTATGGGGTAGAGGGGAAAAGTAGTAGGGGTTGAGGGGGGGGGGGGGGGTAGCAGCCGTTTCATTGGGAAATTCCAAAGGGGGGGATGTGGAACAGGGTCTGATCTGCCAATGATAGCATCTGCGTAACCTGAATGGGAATAGTTGATTATACAAACTTTAAGCACATCTCCACTTCTTAAGTTTTGTTTTTAATTATAATAAATGAAATGGAAGAGTCTTGTATTTTCTAAATGAACCTGATTCTAAAGTGAAGTGGATTTAATGCAGCTAGAGGACTATCCGACGGAGGTGTGTGACGAAGTTTACGAGGCGTACACTGATCTACTGACCCAGCAGGAGGAAGAAGACGACACACTGTGCTATAAGACGTACACTCTGGTGGGTGGCATATTATAGTACTCATTATGGTTATGCTCCCTGACTAAGTAGAGAGTAAGATACTTTAGTAACATTTAGGTCTTTATTCAGAAAGTTACGAATTACCAATACAAAGAAAATAACACTTATGGAGCCAGAAATTAACAGAATATCGCTGTATTATTTTATCTTTAATTCATAGACTTAATTTTAGTTTACAGGGATCAGCATATCATGAAACAAAAATATCAATGCAAGTTGAACCTAATACAGGATAAATACATGTTTGTAAAGAAAAACTGTTAGCTAGTTTAATTATCATAGGGGAAGTGAAACCAGGGTAAAATTTATGCTTTCAGTTTATTATTGCTTCTCAAAGTATAACCCATGTTACATTTTTGAATCATGAATCAAAAGAATGCATTAATAAACCAAACGAATATCCACTTTAATTTTTTTTTTGTGCACGTAATTGTTAAACCAGTGATCTATATGTGATGAAATTGTATTCATTAAAATTCTCCAGCCGCTAGGAGACCAGATCTCACTGCAAGAGTCCGTCCATTTGGTGTCCCAGGGCACAACCGGACTCAGCACATGGCAGGTAGGGCTGGTCTTACTGTGTATATCTTGTCTTTTAAAGCTGAAATGGCATACGAAAGAACAGCAACAACAATTTTGAGAATATGTTTACTCCTACTTCAGATGGGACCTTGATTTTGACAATGTCTAACTTGTTATCCAGAAAACATTCCTGTTTTTCTGTTTTTATTGTCTTTATTGATACATGTATGTACAGTGAGAAAATTAAGACAAAGATTTTTATGATGTTCAGTTTTTGCTTTAATATGTCTTTCATTTTTTTGGTATCTGATGATCATCATGATTTTTTCTTCATCTTCATGTATTTTCTTTCAGGCTGCACAACACTTAACAGAATGGGTCTTTGAAAATCAAAATATTTTGCAAAACAAGTAAGAATTACTTCCCTTTATTATTCCAAATAAAGTGATGCAACTTATGCATTCATTTGTGGTTAAAAAGTTCTGCAAATTAATGTACAAGTTTTTGCATCATAGGTAAATGCCTACAGATATTTGGAAAATTAAAAAATATCTGTGAGACATGTTGTGTTTTTTTAAATTATGGATCTTTTAAAACACTATTGTCGTCCCATGATGGAAGTCTCCTTGTACAAAACCTTGTCGCCAGTCACAGAAATGTTTAACAGATACAATCACATAAATAAGTTGGTAATAAAACTGACAACAGTAACATTGTACAAACTTGTGTAATTGTATTTGGGACCTTTTCTGGGCATTTCATGTTTTGTTACATTCTCTCATATAAACAGACACGTGTTGGAGCTCGGCTGTGGACTAGGGCTGACTGGTATCGCAGTGTGCAGACAGTGTGGAGGGAAGGTCATCTCCTACACGTTCAGTGACTGTCATCCCCAGGTCCTCTACCTTCTGGCCCGCAACATAGAACTCAATCTCAACCACAACATTCAGAAGTCTGACCCGGGCTCGGATCGGGATAAGAAGATACTGCGCAAGATAAGAAGGCAACTGAGCTTGAACGCTGATACAGGATTGTGTGACAGTGACAGACTTGAAAATGAGGCTCTGACCTCACCTACAAGGTCACAAGGCGAGACAAATCACAATGATGACCCAGATGAGATTCACTCAGACCTTGGGGACTTGGAGTTGAGTCATCGGCACTGGAAGGTGGATGAGACAGGTTTGTTAGGCGTTTTGAAGAAAGACGATCGTGTGAGGATTGCCAAGTTGGACTGGGAGTGTCTCAGTGAGAAACTACTGGATAATCTCAGACCTGACCTGATACTGGCCGCTGGTAAGACTCTTATCTTTAAAGTATGCGACATGAACTTTTTTGGAGAGAAGCAAGTACCAAGTTGTTGCTAATGAATTATTCTATCAGGTAGCAAAATGTTTTTGAGTTAGCAAATTAACTTCATCAAAGTGCTAATGTAAACAGTGCTTAAATCAGAAATTGATGATGATCGTCAATGACTTGTGTACAGTAAAAGAGTAAATCTCTTTGTTATAGGTTTGGAAATATCAAGTATTTTGTATTTTTCCCTTAAACTTATTGTGTTGCCAAACTGCAAATGTAGTCACAACACTTTGATCACTGAACCAGCTTTGATTGGATAAATGATCATCTTAACCTAAATGGATTAATAACATCTTTATTTAGTTTTAGTGTTTATTAAGAGCTATCATTATGATTAATTTGCTTCAAATCGATAGCTAAAACTTATATGATTTAATTACGTATTGTAACCTTTAAATATGGTGTACATATGTGATTTTTTTGCTTATTTGGTAAATTATTCATGTTTCATACTTTCATAGGAATAAAAGAATTTGAACTGTTTTCTACAACATCATAAAGATCCTTAATATAGCATTAAATGGTGTTTTGTTTCAGATGTGGTGTTTGACACAAGTATAATTCCTTCCCTGGTAGCATTGTTACGTCAACTTTTGACCCGCAGTGCAGACACGGGACAGGAGCCAGTCGCTTACATCACGTCCACCGTACGCAACGAGGACACCAGGGACAGCTTCCTGATTGCTCTTGGTATGTTATGTCATGTGACTCATCATGTTACCATTCCTATTATCTGAATCTGAGATCTGTAGTAAAAGTAAATGCCACAGGGTTAGTGTGTAGTTGACAGGTATAGTAGCCAACAATGTCTGACCTTCCATTTTCAATATGCTGATAGGAATATCTAGAGGGTGTTTACTGGATTCCTTCTTTCATTCCTTCCTTTAGTGAGAACTGCCGAAATAATCATGTTTGAAACTAAATGAAATATTTTGTGTGTTGTCTGATATATCGGCACTTATTCGTATTAACTCATGATAGAAAAATATTTGATATAAAAGACGATATGGTAAGATTTTCTATGTATATCTTTTGTCTGACTGCAGTAACAGAAAATAGTTAATTAAACAATAGTACATTATATTGGTTTTTCTAATGATCAATGTTCATAATTTAAAGACAAAGAAATTCAACTTACTGATTGGTCAGACTAAAACTTCAAGTCAATGAAAAGGCGTGTAAGTTTCCAGCTCATGAATTTGTTTGCTGTCACGGAAAGAAAGTGAATTGTTATTAAAAAAATGATAATAGACAAAGTAAGTCAACATCTTTGTCTTAATTACGGTATGATTCAAACATATTCCTGAGATAAAATTGAGCTATTTTATATAGTATTTTTGTCTTATCATATACAAAACAATGGGCATCAACATAGATCTTTGAACCAACTCCTTGTGTGTTGGCTATCTGACATGTCGGCCTGTAGCTTCCACCTAACGCAGTGGAAGGGGGTTCACTTGTCTGTAAGATACACGATTTTTACAAGGATTTTTGGGCCTGAGAACGGGGGCGACTTATGGGCAGTAATATATGGTATATGTATTTGTTTTTCATTTAAGCTGAAAATATTACCCCAGGAAAATAGAAAGCCAACTAAAGTTGTTGTAATTTAATTTACATGATA
This sequence comes from Phorcus lineatus, assembly GCA_921293015.1. Lineage (NCBI taxonomy): Eukaryota > Metazoa > Mollusca > Gastropoda > Trochida > Trochidae > Phorcus > Phorcus lineatus. The sequence continues at coordinate 3,207,044 of OV121082.1, read as the reverse complement.
ATTGCAAGGTATTTAAATGTACATGTTGTATTAAAACTACAGGTAACGAAGGACTGGCCTACTCGATCATGGAACCGCCGTCATCACGCCTCTTTCACTACGACAGATCTGTACCTATAGAGATAGTGAAGATATACCAGCAGTGAAGGAAAGGGACGGGGAGACTGTAACACTGCAGTATCTATCATACAGGCCCAGTCTCCACATTAACCCTAACTATGTTTCACTGTGATAGAGCGCTTGTTATAGAGAAAGTGAAATATTTCCCGTCGACGGACAGCAAGGTTCTTCAGAATCAACAGCTTCTACTCCTGTTGTCGTCTTCATGGTAGAGTAGTGTAGACACCAACACTCAAGTCTGATCATCTACATTAGATGTAGAGATACTGACGCTAGCTAACAGTTGTAATCCTATCGCACTGCGGCTAGATGTTAGTATACAACATATCTGTCAACACCTTGATGTTAGACAACAATGACACACCACTGCATCACATAGACAATCTCACCCGAGTGTCCTCAATATCAAATATATCAACACGAGTTGATAAAAGTTACAAACTTTATTTTTATCAACAAGTGATGATGTATTTGATTTCAGAAGGCATGAGGGTGAGATTATGTTTATCATCCGAAATCATATTTCATTACGAAACTGAAAATTTACATTTCTGAACATTGCAGTCCACCCTAATACTCCAAATGTGGTAATGTCAAAGCATTGAGACGGCGTAATGTTTATGACGTAATAACATTCTGATTATGTCAAACAATTGTGATGTGATGTACTTGACATCAGAAAGGCATTGTTCAAAATCTACTGTCAAAACAATATCTTCTATGGAACATAATTTTGGATGATAGAATGATATCCAGTGATACTTTCTAAAATATGTGCACTTTATATTCAGTAAGATGCAGTTTTCAGGTATTAGGAGTTTTGCAGATATTTTAACAGTATCCCATGATATAACAGAGGATGACGCTCATGACGCAATGCAATTTTTGTTAAGTTTTCTGTTTAATAAAGGGAGTTTTTTGTCACACAGTCGATCATTATGACTGCCTTCATGTTTGTGAACCCAATGCACAGAGCCCCCTGAGCCCTTCAGGTATGTTTTGCCGATAGTTGAGTTACTATCACCTTTTTATTGATAACATAGATAATTTGCTGCCACATGGAGGAAGCAGCCATTTTAAAGGTGCTATTCACATTATTACCATAGTTAAAGGAGTAGAAGTTTTATTTTATATTCTCAGCACCCTGAATGAGTATAAAGCAAAAGTAGTCGTGTAAGGGCCTGGAGGCTTCTTTGTCATATTGCTTCCCTTACCAACGTATAATAAATGCCTTGTTTTGAGCATTTCAAATTGAATCTATTGTTCACGGTGACACACAAGTCTCAATTAAATTTAGGTAGTAAGTTTTGTAAACAAAGATTTTTCAGTCATAAAACAAGTATGCTATTCATTGAAGCTTGCCAATTTACTCTATTCCAAGAGTCACCATAGGCTAAGGGAAACTGTAGGTTCGGTGCCAGCATCTGCGACTAAGGAAGCTGCAGGGTAGAAACACCTGACGCATGCTAAGAGATCTGCTGGCACTGCCACAGCATATTACTGTGGACTAACAGAGTGGTGTAAATTTGTAGGTCATGCATCCAGACTTAGGCTAAGGGAGGTATGTTAAATGTTTGTAGGGCATGCATCCCGACTAATGCTAAGGGAGCAATGTTAAATGTTTGTAGGGCATGCATCCCGACTAATGCTAAGGGAGCAATGTTAAATGTTTGTAGGGCATGCATCGGCACTTAGGCTAAGGGAGCTCTGTTAAATGTTTGTCGGACAAGCATCCAGACTTTGGCTAAGGGAGCTCTGTTAAGTGTTTGTAGGACATGCGTCCGGACTTAGGCTAAGGGAGCTTTGTGCAAGTTCCCTCTGATTGTTTCTTTCTGTCAAAACCAGAATGCTTGGAATGTTTATTGTGTATATAACCCACACATTCCTTGTTTATTTGTATACATGTTTTCATGGTGCTCAACTTTACCGTTGCCTTTGCAAATTATTGTTATTGAAATATTAAATTTACCCGCTGTAACTGCCAAACAAATAGTGTTTTTACATTGTAATATTATTGAAAACGTTAATCAAAATATAAACTAAAGAACTTTTTTTTGTATGATACCATAAACCTCCTCATGATATCAGCCTGTTTTATGTAAATGAAGGTTCAAGTGAATCTTGTCTTAGTTCTGAAGCACATCCGCCTGTCACTGGCGCCCTGTTGAATGTTTGCAGGTGCTTTCGACATCCCTGATATTGTTACAGAACCTACCAGGGCTGCTGGACCTGTAGACTAGAAGCTCTACTACATACATGTATATATGTTGTGATATATATGTGTTGTCAGGATGTGTTATGTAACTTTCAAGTGTTTACCTATCTTTCTTTGTGTCCTGAACAGAGAGGCTAATCATGTGAAAATTATAAAATAATCAGATTTAACAAGACAATATCAATGGATGAAATCATTTATAATTTCTGAAAAATGTTCAAATACATACACCCTTAATTTTAAAATTTCTCTGAAAACAACAATCATAAACATATAGAGGTTTTTCTCAAAGGTTCATAATGATTAATTTTGCAGTCAAAATGAACAAACAAGGAGATTGAATGTCAGGTTTATACATGACACCATCTTCAAGAAATATCTCCAACATGATGGAAATAGCTTATTGCTCAGATTCTGGCACTGGTGTTTTGTTTTGTTAAGACTAATGAGATAAAATTTCCTGGAAGTTTAGTGCCATTGCAAAATATTTAACGTTTGTTATTGTTAAAATATATGCATCCAAAACTACCTTTTATGATTTATGAAAAGGTGTTATTGACATCCTCTGAGAGGAGGCAAGTTTTAGGACAAAATATCTTGTGTATCTCTCAATATTGCTTTATGGTGGCTGTAAAAAAAAATGGTTTCGGGATCAAATATCTATCATGTGGTTGTTGATGGTTTTCTCCTGTGCTATATATATATGTATGTATATCATTTGTACAGATTCAATGTTGTTTATAATAATGGCAGAAGAAACCATGTTGACTTTCACTATACTCATTGTCAGGTGTTTTATAATTATGAAATAAACCTGATTTGACATGTCACCATGTTTCAAGTTTGTCTCTTTGATTATTTTGCAAAAGATTTGAACAAAAACCACATGATTTGAATGAAGATAAATGAATTTTTTTCCTCTTTGAAATCTGCATGACCTGGTTGAATGCTAACATTGGATGAATTTGCAGTTGGGCAAATATCAACACACATGAAAAGTATGGTTTTGATTTCAATATTAAATGCCTTTCTTTTGAATAGAATTTTCCTAACCTAATTATGCATAGCCACTGATTTGAATCTTATGTACACTGGATTGTAAATAATAATTAATATCATTAGATGATAACATGAAGTTAATTGAAGCTGCAAATGGCAACGTAGTCAATATCTTTTCCCCACAATGATGTCAGGTTGGATTGTAATAATTTTGAGTTATGTTAAACTACATTCTGTCAAAATACTTGAAATATCTTTTTCAAAATAATATCATTTATTGAAGATATTAATGCATAATCATGTGTGGATCTATTTTAATGTTAAGAGAATAATTGAGTTTGAGTGGGAATAAGTTACTCTATCGACTTGTTCGTTTTCTTGTGATCAGCATAGCAAACTCCATAAATTTGTATGTTATCAAATATTTCCAGGCTTTCTAATACTTATTGAAAATGAACCAATGTTTGCATTTTTTCAACCTTTGTAAGTGTTTCATACACGTTTTTGACATTGTTGTAAGAAATTATTCTGTTTTAAAAACCCGGTAGAGACTACTATGATCCCTGTAGATGGATAGGATATGTGTTGGAGGTGACCAGGGTAATAATGCATGGAGAGCCTTGAGCATGCATTCTGTGTGAATATGTGCGCTATATAAATACCCTATTATTATTATTATCTATTATTATTATTGTTGTAGTTGTTATTATTATTATTATTATTATTATTATTATTATTATTGAAAGGCCTTGAAACTGGAAGACTACCCAGTAAACAGGTAGACTTGGCAGAGGCTACACAAAGGCAAGTGAATCGTTCGTAAAATCGCTCATTTAAGGCAAGAGGTCTTTTAGCCATAGCTGATCGAGATTTATATTCGAGAAAACACAACGAGGTTGTATCATTCGCTGTTGCACGAGAACTATATTTATCGACGTTTCTAGTTTTAATGGGCACATTTCCATAACTAAGCCATTACACGAACGTTAGCCTTATCTAACCAGACACACTTATAGCTTAGCTTAGACCAAAATTTAGTCTATGAAAATTTTTAATAATTTATTTAAATGTTCCTTCATCCATAATATTCTCTGGGCTCCTAATTTCAAGTCAATCTAGACTTGCTGAATGTGGACCTAGACTGTATTAAAGGTATCTTTATATACACAGTCATGAAGCAGGACTAACATCATCCTACCATGATCCCTACTGGTTGCATTTTGGGGTATACCTCCTTACCGCTATCTGTGGAGTTTCCATACTTAACTGTGACCGTATGAGGAAGGAGTGTCACTCATGCTGCTATGATCTGACGGAATCCTGAAGAGATCCGTGTCCACAGAAGGTTATAATGTTACCTATCACTATGGTGCTTTCAAACTTTTGAAATTACTTGGAAGTTCAAATATTTTTTAAGTAACGTCACGGAAGAGTATACCGTAACGGAAATTGCCTAGGTTTTCTGTAATGAGCCTATAGTTATTTACTATGACCGACATGACACACATTTACGTGTGTACTATCGCACAACATTGTGCATGTTCTGTAGGTTTTAACTGATAAAGAGGGATAAATTCGGGCGAAGCCAATTTTATTGATAAGCCGAAGTGCCCGACAAAGTTGGCATCTTATTTGTCGGATAATGGTCGGTCCTTCAAAATGATTGGCTGTCAATTTCGAGGTCTCATCAAAGTTTTTATAAACACGGATTTCTATTAGATTTCGTCAGATCACAGATGAGTGACAATTAACAGCCAAATATAAGACAAGGGAAGGATCAATAGTTTATGGTTAGATTGAAATGAGATTGTACACAGTTCCAAGTTTTTATCCCGTCCTTCGACAGTGTTGGTACAAAGTTAAGATCACCAGTTCATCTCGTGTTATTTTTCCGTTCCGAACTAGACCGGCCTTTCGTATTCTTATTTACACAGACGGAAGGACAAACATATTTTTTATAGTGTTAAGTAGGTCATTCACTAATAAACATGTTAATTGGACATAGCTTTTGGAATTAGTTTCCCGATTATCACTGAAAACGAGAAAATATAGTAATTTTAGCATTTTAGAGATAAATATGCAAGTTGAGGGAGGCGATTTTAACTTTACTCAGGAAACACAATATGTGTCCCTATAATGAATACAATCAAAGCAAATCTATTTCTCAACAAGATTTTGCTCAGCTGCACCGTGTACATCAAAGGTGCAGGAAACAATGTAATTCCTCATGTAAACAGCTGTATAATTGTTCATCAGTTGATCATGGGTGTATCAAAACGCATGTATGTTTTGCCATCTCTTCAGATAGTACTGCGAACGCACTGAGAAGTGTGACAGATTTTCAAACTCTGGACACATTGAACAATGAGGGCCTTATGCAAAGTTTTAGAACTTCGAAGGAACTTCATTTACCAACTCCGTAAGAAATAATTATTTTGTTTTCAATATATTTGGACGAAATAGAAACTCATTATGGACTTACTGTACCCTTGCGTTTGGTTGAAAGGGACAAACCAGTTATAGCTTGGTAATTTATCGTGCTTAAACTGTGCAATTGTCTACTGCATTATCGGAGCATTTTATACAGGTGTCCATCTAAAATATCTAAAAGTGTCTATAAATATATTATTGAATGTTTGTACCCTGGGCCCGAGGCCTCAAATACAAAAATAGAAAAATTGAATTGCGGTCGAAATAGATCTATTTGTGAACGTCGTTAACGTATTTGCACTGCACACAAACGTAATGCAATCGTTTCTTGACTGCACTGAGCCCCAGATTGATTAAAATACGGTTATTCTCTATTGTATCCCGGTCATCCCCTCTGAAGTACGTTAATGGTACCAAATGAGAACTTGCACATGTTCAACGTTCGAAAGCATCCTCCCGTTTGTACGACGGATTTTGTTGGGGCATAACGCCTAGTTGAGGTATAACGCCTATGTCATGTATCAAACACATTCGTTGTACTCGTTGTTATGCCATTTTACGTACAGTCTTAAACATCACAACGCTTTATACAGAGAGACATTGTCACATGGTATTGCCGTAGGAATCGTGAAATATTTAAGTTCCCTTTTGTGGTAAACCGCCCTTGATCAAGTTGGGGCATCTGTCAGTTGTTACAGCACTCTGTTCAGTCATAGAATTAGAGCCTGCAACTGTATGGCTTTATCTGGTACACTTCTTACAGACTGGATTTTCTGCAATCTACGTGTCTTTGCAATCAATTATTCTTCTTCCCACCCAGAAAGTGAGAACGAGCTTGGACGTTCTGTATAATTTGCAACTTTTGGCCAGAACACGATTGCTCTCTGCATCAATACCAAGAGGTAAAACAGGAGCTAGGGCGTCATGTCTAGGTTCGAATCGAGTTCGAAGGTGATTTTGAGATTATTTTGGTGTATTGAGAACGAGAGGGACCTAATTCAAAACGGATTGACATGGGACAAGATTGACGAATAAAAACTTATCATAAGACGTACTTGTTTTCCTATCTAAACTTACTAAAACTATAAATTTAATTTCGAGAACCTATCACAAGGGTATAACACATCAATAGATCTATCATTAAACTTGCCATTTTCGTATCGTTAAATTTGATTAATATATAATTGAATTATGTGTATTTTTTGTAATACAAGATAGAATTCTATTCTGTTTGCTATTCGATAAGATTTAATTTTATATGCTACGCCTTTGTATAAGAAACTCGGTTTAGGACTGTAACTGTCTTTCCAGAAATCAAAGTGGCAATAGTTCCTTAGTTCCGGTGTGTGAACTAGAAAGGTGAAACAATGTCCTCTGAAGTTTCATGTATTTCACGTGATTTTGAATATGTAGAACAAAAGAGCTTAGACACAAACCTACGACACCGCTTCAGCTCTCTAAATAAATTTCCCTAGTGTCTTGATATAGAACTGTTTATCTAGATTTATTCAGTTTTGATTACACGACACCAAACGAAACTGCAATAAACAACAACCATATTCGAATATGTCGCCACATGACTTTGTTCTTTTACTGAATTGCCGAAGGCATATGGGTTTAATCATATTAGTTACATTTGCAGGTTACTGTCTGGAGAACACCCGCTGTACAAATCACCATATACACCCTGAAGACAACTTGTCTGTGTCACACGTGCTTGTACATATGTTCGTGACACCAGAATAAGTAGTATATCAGTATCGACCATGTATCTGACCAACCACTCAACGATTTCAACAGACAATCGCAGTATCGATGGAGCATCCAAATAAACCATTAGCGTCTCGACAACATGCACGACGTGCCAACCCGCTGGTGGAACACCGTGTATTGTGTCGTGTTGTATTAGCTGAAAGGAAGGCTTCGCAATACAGCTCTCAACCAGACCAATTAGAAAATTGACGAATTTTCAAATATTTCTTAGTAAAAGAAGAAAATCACACACTTGTGGACGTATGAAATATTCAATCTGTCATTTGGCCTGTTCAGTAGAGTTTAGAGCAGTGTTTATGCATGTTTGAATAGGGTCACAATGGTTTATCTACATAAGTTACTTCCCAAGTTCTTTTTACTGCTTAAAAAAGGTAACGAAATGCACTAGAATACCGAATTTTCGTGTCACATAAGTTACCCAGCAGTATGCCTCTGACAATTCAATGCAAATAATTGAAGCTATAATTTCATGAGTATCAAATCTTAGATGGTAAGTTACCGATGAGCTACATAAGCCATTACTCACTGTTATGCAAATGTATACGAACATTCACCAGACCTGGACCTTGACAGATAATCAATATTCTCAGAATTGAATCTAAAAGAAGAATACAAAAGTGAAAAATTCTGATCGATTTATGAAGCATTCAAAACTATGTATAAGTGTGAGCATACCGCACCTCCCATATAGCGTCGTTACGCTGCACACGTACATCAGTTTGGCTCACATTTAACCGTTTCCTCTTGGTAACTAACACCCATGTGTCAATGAAGACATAAGGAAAAATAGGGTCGTATCATTGATCCACATTTTGCGTAATATGGTTTGATCCTAATTAATTGTCAAATGAGAGCGGGAGTGGGAGTTAATGACCTTGTAATGATCGCATTGTCTTTGGCTGCGCTTCGGACATTAAGAAATTACAAGAATTATTCAAAATCGAACCGCCTTTCAACATAACATGACGACCATATCGATTGTTGAGGTCTCGGTCATTGGAGTGAGGATTCTGCAATGGACGCGCCCCAATACAGAAAAATTCAACGTTTTCTCATTTAGAGTGATTCAAAATATATCGATATTTACATTTATATCTATTATTAGAATTCTAAATGGAATCTATTTCAATCGAAAGTAATATTTAATAATAACATTCCTTAAATAGGTACCATAATTAATTTGTGACCCAAATCATAAATATATGATAACAAATCCAAAAATATCCCAATTTGTTTGTGGAGTAGCGCGATAATGTATAGAGTTGTTTACCTCTAGTTCAAGCAAGGAAGAGAATATGGGACAAGCCTTCCAGAGTCGAGTAAAGATCTTTAAAATCAGGGATTTAAATGTCGCCAAAGCAAATCAATTAAAAACTCCAGATATAATGATGTTGGATTGATCAATGATACATCTGCATACCAAAAGTTTGTTCACATACCTGCGTAACGTAGTGCAAACATCATATAGTTTTGCATGTCTTTGAGGCACCGTAGCACTGCGAAAAAGAAACGGGTAAGTTTCAATACTGAAGAGAAGAAATATTTCACCTTTACGCAATCGTATGCCATATTCAACAGTTAACCGCAATGGAATTTGGCAGTCACTGAAGTGATCAGGGCTCAAAATTTCTAAGACATTAATCTCTACAAAATCCTTAATAAGTGATCAACAGCTGTAAGCACAAGACATGTTTGTTCGTTTGTTCGTTTGCATTATGCCAATATGAATTTGCTGATTTTGTTCTCATAGAGTGGAAATGGAATATTTTAATCGTAATATCAGGAAATCGGAATTTCGATAATGTTTCCCCTTCTGTCTTTTTTATCATGCAAAAATCCAATTTTTGCACGAGAGACAAAACAATCCTACAGTAAATTTTAAAATGGTTACTTTTCACATAGATAATTTGAGATCCTTTGTCAGTTCTGATGAAGTTATTTTACGGGGTTTAAACCAAATCCAAATTATGATATTTGCACTAAGAAACAGTAGTAAGTAACAAACTTTTGATATTCAGCTGTAGATACAACGCCCTGAAAGGAAAGTTCAGTCAGTAAGCACAACACGTTCAGGTCCTGTGAGAAAACCAGTCTATAGTGGAAATAGAGTTATTAAAGGAAATGCATTGGAAAACATCTTATCAAATTAGGAATTGTTATAATTTAGATTTAAAGAGGACTCATAAACTCCACACATATAAAAAGAATACCACAGAATTAACATTATTAAATAAAAACTTCCAATTTCAATGCTTTCATTCAGCTAACCACATATGATCACAGCACGATGACTGGAATAAGAACTTCAAATGCACTATTGAGAACGAAAAATAGGTCAATATTTTATTCAGGAAATTGCAACAAAAAACCCATCCATTTTGTAGAATTAATAAAGATTTCACAGTCTTATAAATTCTATATGCGATGCTGATGTCATTACAAGTATTAATTCGGACTGTTCCATTATTTCACTTACTATATCGCACACAGAACTACAAAGGGGGGAAGGGTTTCTGGTAGTTTGATGATTCATTGCTACATGATAAGGAGTATGTGGATAATGTAAAACAAGCAATACTTGATACTTTGAATAGATATAAAAATCCAAATCCTGTTGATGAAGAATATCTAATTGATTCTCAAATGTTGTGGGAGATGTTATTACTAGAAATCAGAGGTATGACTACTTACTATTCATCTACCAAAAAGAAAAGCAAATAGAAAGGAAAAAATCTATTTGATCAAGTAGAACAATTAGAAGTAATCCTAGACCAGGAAGAACACCAGGAAAAGAAAGAATTGCTCTTAAGAGATATTGACAACATTAAAACAGAAATAGATGAGATTCATAGACTAGAAACACAAGGTGCATTTGTAAAATCAAGAGCTAAATGGGCGGAACATGGAGAGAAACCAGTAAATAGTTTTTGAAAATTGAAGATATGAATTTTCTGAACAAAGCAATGACAGAATTAGAAGGTCAAAACGGGGGAACAAATTACTGGCCATACTAAGATACTGGAGGAAACCAGTTCATACTATAAAAAAAACCTCTATACTGCAGAGGAAACTGCAAATATTTATCTTGAGATACTTTTAGAGAATTAGTGATATACCTAAACTTAACAATGATGAATCCACCCACCTAGAAGGGGAATTAAGCTATGATGAAACTCTTATGGCTTTAAATAAAATGAAAAATGACAAAAGCCCAGAGACTGATGGATTTACTTAAAAAAAATCTTTTTTGGAAAGACTTAAATAAATTTCTTATTAAATCTTTGAACTTTGGATATCATAATGGAAAAATGTCTATTACTCAAATACAAGGTTTAATTACATGCCTTCCAAAACCTGATAAGACAAAATCACTATTGAAAAACTTGAGGCCTATTTCGATTCTTAATACATCTTATAAGCTAGCATCAGAAGAGATTACTAACAGAATTAAACAAGTCCTCCCTACAATTATCAATGAAGATCAAAAGGGGTTTGTTCCAGGAACATATATTGGAGAAGTGACAAGGTTAATTTATGATTTGATGGATTATACGGAAACCTTCCAAATCCCTGGACTATTGACTTTGAAAATTCCTTTGATTCTGTAGAAAGATATTTCATGATCAAAGTACTCATTTTATAAAATTTTGGAACAAAAATTCAGGCTTGGATTAAACTTTTTTTCAATAGAATAGAATCAAGTGTTTTAGTAAGTGGTTTTGCTAGCTCTTTTTCCCCTGTGAGTATAAAAATTAGAAAGAATTAGAAATGAAATGAATGTATCGTCAATGTGAACATAAACTCCTATGGGTCGAAACATTGTATTTAAACAATTGCTTTCACCTAAACTTAATCATCTTTTTGCTGCTCTGCCAAATCCACTAGACAAGCCAATAGAAGAATTTCAGAAAAAAATGTTTTGAATTCATGTGGCAAGGAAAAAAAGATAAAGTTAAAAGGGAAGTCATGACTTTTCCAACCAAATATGGAGGTATAAATGTTCGCAATATCAGATGTGTAATACCAGCACAGAAATTATCTTGGGTTAAAAGAATAGAGAATAAGGTAAAATGTCATGTGCATTCATCACACTGCATTCCTACTGTTGAAAGGATATTTTATGCAGATTTATTTACATAAATAGATATATTATCCATTTGTCAGAAATGTATTTTGGAACGATGTTTTATATGCATGGAATTATTTTCTTAAGACTTATGACTCCACGAGTAATGATGTTACAGAGTTTATGACTCAATCACTATGGTATAATCAAAATGTATCTGTAGACAACAAATACTTAGCCAATCAGAAATGTCAAAATAAAGGTATTTTGTATATAAATGATTTTGTGAAAGAAAATGGGAAATTGTTTAACTATAAAGAATTCTGTGCATTTTATGATTTAACTTTTTAACATTTTTTTCAATGCGAAATGCAATTAAAAAGTTTTTAAAATCAATTTCACAAGGAAAGATTGTTACGTTTGCAGATATATGAACATGTAAGATTGGTAGACAACAGTGTTTAGACATGTTTATCTATGTCTGCGTTTAACAGTTACAACCAGCTGACAGGTAGTCCTCATCCATGGAAAAGGATGTCCACCTAGGAATGTCCTATGAATTCAACAAGTGAAAAAAGAACATGGGTGGTAAGGACTGGTTGAAACAAAACATTGCTGGGGCCCCTAGATGAACGTAATAATGTTCAATTCAAAACTGTGCCAAAATTACAACAAATACATCAACAAACTTTGTGACTTGTTCCCTTACGTTTAATTGTAATTAACGTAGCTTGTATTACAGATTAGTATGGCCAATCCTCTGTCTGCTTTCTTTTTCTCCAAATCATAAGAAGGAGAAGCTGCTAAACAGATTTAGCTTGGGTTTGTGGGCCCCTTCAGCGATGTCTTGTCATGGCCTCTAGGCCTTGAAACGTTTAAAGTCAAATTCGTTTGTCATAGTTTGATTAAGTGTTTGTATTCATTTTCATCATACAACTCTGCCTTTTATATCCCTCCTATTGCATACTGCTTCCCATAGCATGTGAGAGAATCACCATTTGTGCAACAGTTCTGGGTACACTTGGTTATCCACTTCAGTACGAGAGGTGCAATAGTCATGCAGGGCGTGTTCAAACTCTTTCGAACATATCTACTGTAAATAAAAATAAGAAACTACTAAAATGCAAACACAAATTTGATGTTAAAAGAGCATATTTCATATTTAATTACATGCGACAAAGATTCTTGGCTATTAAACAATCAACAGAGCATAATATTACTTAGTGTATTTTGACAAACAAAGAGATATTGAGCACGTATATACTCACCTTACTGCCCTCCATCATCGATGTATCTCATGGGATCTCCATGATGAAAACTATTGGAGCCGGAGAAAGATGATACTAACAAATTAATGTTGCTACCCATATAAAAAACCCTTCCCTTCCGTGCATACCGTCCCACTTATAGAACGCTTTTTGAGAGGCTTCAAACGTATTGAAAAAAATGTTTAAAATAAAAAATAAGCTTTATTCCTTCTATTACGTCCCATAGAGATTATTCACACCAAATTTTTTTAAACCCTATGCATATATGGGTTAACAATCTTTCATTGTGATATTGATTTAAAAAACTGCAGTTTAGAATATTACACACTATTCTGGCTACAAGAAGCTAATTTTACAAGATTGGATATTGTGAATCCCATCTGTGTTGCTTTTGTGTCGAGGAAAATGAAAATATTGTACATCTACTTTGTGAATGTAAAGATGTAGTTGAACTATGGAACAACTTGGCAGAAAGGCTTGGTACAGTAGTACAAGGAGGAATTGATTTTACAAATGAAAATATTCTTTATGGATTTATAGGGGCAAATAATAATCCTTTAAATACTGTTGCGTTGGTGGCCAAACAATACATTTATAATTCGAGCAGAATATATAAAGGTTTATACAACAAAGCCCTTCAGAAAGAAATCATTAAATATTACCAAACTTTCAAAACAATTGCTTTCTAAAACTGCAACTATGCCAAATTCTACACATTTTGGTCAACCTTTCATAATCTTTTCAATAAATGATGTTCATAGGTTGTTTAAGTGAAGTATATTAAATGTATGTAATAATTTGTCATGGTAGATATGATAAATGTAACATTGATGTGTAATTGTAACGATATCTTCTTAATGATTGAATTGAAACTTTGAATGATATTTTGATACATATATAATATACAATTGTCATCCACACCCTGTTTATAAAACACTGTTCAAACTGAAGAATATGAAGATCTTCATATGCAAATGTATAGGTGGATACTTTACCTAGATTTATGACTTGTGTGTAAGCAATCTGAAACTGTGGGAAATAAAAATGAAAAACAAAATAAATAAATAAAGATTTTGCGAGACGCGGAGCAAAAGAAATATAAGAGTTTCTTGTGAGTTGTAAAACAGAACATATGGAACAAAAATCATTCTTTTCCATCACAGGTCACTTAACTCTCACCTATCCAGGTAATAACCGCTTATCTTTCAAACTGTTTAGAAAACTGGAGTCACTCCGCCTCAGCGATGCGCAGTGATATGATAAGTAGGAAATGTACATGACATGAGCGAAGATCTTTAAATGGAAAGCAGGACGGAATCTGCGTTTAAAAGTTTCGCTGTAAGGAGTTTTTTTATCGAACCAATAATTATAGCCTAGTTGAAACAGCAGTTATTTAATTGACTAATGTTATTTTTTCGGGAGAGAAATGAGATTGGCACACAAAAGTCAAAACGATATTAGTTCATCTTTCAAATAGTGACAGTCATCTTTGAGAGTTCGAATCGGGATGACCAAAACGTTCATATATCGGTATGTTGTCGTGTCTGTATGATAAATAAGAACTTGGTGCAAAATGATTTAAGATATCAATTCGAAATCTTCCATGTATCGAAACGAGTCAGAATATTGAATATAATAGTTGTTATCTGAGAATCGCATCAGTAGAAAACTAGATACATAATACATAACGACAGAATTGATTTCAATGTCTATATATAATTACCTCGAATGTTCTAAGAATAGAGAGGCCCTTCGAATACCCTTGATTTCTTACTTCTACAAAACCTTGGTAATAGTTATACCTGAAAATGAAACGTGAAACGTCACCATGACAGAAAGACATGAAGAATCAGAATGACTATTGCCGATAGGTACTAGTATGTTGATTTCCACAGAACGACTCAGTCGCACACGAGACACACGTGACAAAATACGTTGACAATCCTGAGGAAAATGTTTTGTGTGTCAATTTTCCCATTTCCCATGAATTTTTGTTTCATTTTCATTTTTTCATTATCATTTATATGTTTCTATTTAATCATAAATTGTACATATGAAAGTGAGAGTTATCATCGTTGGATAAGTTATTCTCAATCTTATTATCACTGTGAAAATTCTTGAAAGTGCATATGGAAGTCACTTTCGAGAACAATATGTTAAGGTATACACTATTTTAGAGACATGAAGAATAACGTGACAAACATGTACAGTAAGTCACAGATGACAAATCAAGATGAAAGTCCCTATGCGAATAGACACAGGATTTTCATACTTCAAGCACATGATGAAATGAACGGAAAGTCTCAAAATTTCACTACCATGTGACGCTTCACATTTAAACAAAAATACATTGAACGTCACATAAAGGAGAAAGCCTGAACTGCCACACAATACAAAAAGATATTGAACTTCGGAAAATTATATCTATTGCTAAACAATGAAACGTTAAACATTGACTTTCCAATTAACTAGATAAACACACTGGTTGTATTACCATATCCAAGCTGTCATGGAATGTAATTGCTGCACGTTCTGCACGTGCGTTACCCGTGTCACGTAATTGTCACCCAACAAGTTTCTCATACAGCTCCAGCGTGTCGGGTCGGTAACATCCACATCGTAGCCTGCTGGTAACATCAGGTAAAGTGTCTCTTCTCTTGAAAACGTCACAACGACATGTATCACATACAATAAAAGGGCTTGACAATCTAAAGAAGAAACATTGATATTATTCGTCACAAATCCACAAGGAAATAGTAAATGATTTCCACACAACAACATTGTTTTTAGACCATACGCGATTTATTGATGAAACAAAGTAAAATTGTCACTACACAGTGATTGTTTTTAGTAATCTGGATGAGTTTATTCACCAGAATTTCTTGTTCTTCATCAGGTGACAGCTGATGTTTGATTCTAGTCTTCATTAGAAATGACATGTCTTGACTTACACTACTTTGAACTCGACAAATATGCTCCTATTGTACATGTAAGAATATAATTTGGTCCGATGAATGTGTAACAAATTGCTAAATATAATTTGGTCCTATTAATGTGTAACAAATTACTATCTGCTGTCTGATCAACCAGCTTACTTCACACAGTTTTGTATACAAAGATCTTTGTGTGCTGGAATGAGAATCTTCCTCGTCCTGTGGGACTTATAGCAATGAGTCAATAGTAAGGACGATATTGCTATTTAGAGACTGAACATAATGTCATTATCACCAGTTGTTCTAAAATATAATGTATAATACAAGCTACATTATTGGTCATTATCAAGAAAATAACAATTTAACCTTATTCCCAACAGGCAGACGGTCTTTGTTTGATGTACTCTCACATCAAAATTACACAAATGAAATTAACACATGGTAATAAAACGTCTAGAATAACTCTCTTGGTCTTCAGAAAATTAATGTTTTTGTTTGTATGAAATAGCCATGTCCACAAATCACATCGGACCGAGTTAAGTGAATTGTGATGAGGATGAAAGGAAATACCCATACCAAAGTATGTTGAAGTAAATCAAATACCTAACCGTCATATATCTCATCTTTAGAGACAAGGATGGTGTGTTTTAGGCATGGCATGTAACAGCATTTAAAATTTCTTTATCTCATTATAGACTGAAAAGATGATACTTTATAATAAAGCTTTTGACTCGGAGGTAAATTGTCCAATCCTTTTACGTAACCGTAACAAGATAGATCTAAATATGTCAGAATCGATGTGCGTTGTTCTTTACTCTACCGTAACAAGATAGATCTTAATATGTCAGAAACGATGTGTGTGGTACTTTACTAAACCTTAACAATAAGATCTAAATATGTCAGAAAGGGTGTGTGTGCTACTTTACTCAAACTTAACAATATATAAATCTAAATATGTCAGAAAAGATGTGTGTTGTACTTTACTCAACCCTAACAAGATAGATCTAAGTATGTTGATTCAGCCGAAGTTATTAACATGTGTGATTATGTCCTTAGTGCAGAATAATATCTCATCTTGTAAGGGATGATTTTTTCATACCTTTAGCCAGGCTTTATATTGAATAGGGTTCTTCTTAATCGATATACGATTTTGTAATTCTTCTGGCTTTCAACAACTTGAACCATCACGGCGGTTCTCCCACACTGCTCAAGTTATATTCACTTCACAAACATTTGTCCAACACGGACCAATACCTGAAATGGTCTGATTTGTCTAATTTCCTTTTGTTCTCAAACGCCTTAAAATGTCGTGCTTTTTTCGGCTCATTGCATCCTTAATGATTAATAGGTTTATGAAATCAACGTCCATGTTGTACTAACACCAATGGTTTGCTAGTTCCAGCCGACGCTCGCAGGTTTCACCGCAATGCATAGCCACAATGGTGTTGCGGGCTTTCTCCCTGCAATAATACTAGCGACCGCGATAAAAGTGAAATACTCTTGAAAGCGTCTTTAAACCCCATTACACCTCACCTCACCTCCATGTTGTATTTCAAACCTTACGAATGAATTGAGTTAATGACGCATAATGCTGCCTCAGAGTCGAGGGAATTGTACGTTATATGTGGAAAGTAGTCTGAATAACTCTCCATTAGAAGCCCTGGTTCATAAACAATACTAGATTAGTACATACTACAACAGCTTATATGCTTATCTTTAACGCTTCGGTCTTTCTGAGATGCCCTCAATAGGTAGGTTATGAGCCTCCCAGGATGCATTGTTAACGTACTCATAGTATAGGCTCAGTGTTGAATTGTCATTATGATCATTGATAAGTTATAAAAGGCGGAATGAAGCATGGTTT
Organism: Phorcus lineatus; assembly: GCA_921293015.1. Taxonomy (NCBI): domain Eukaryota; kingdom Metazoa; phylum Mollusca; class Gastropoda; order Trochida; family Trochidae; genus Phorcus; species Phorcus lineatus. Next base: position 3,189,376 of record OV121082.1, on the reverse strand, counting down.
ACTATTCTAACCGTTGGAAAAATTTATTGGTTCATGACGGTTCAGCAGGATATTGCATTGATTTAAACCTTAAAATATTCCAGTGCTAATGCTCGACGGTTGTTTTACCGATTGGATATCAGCAGGTTAGCATCTTGCTAACTGGTGCAATATCAATGATATCAAATATCATGATATCATAACATTCATTGACATTCTTTCTTTAAAAACTTGTATTATCAAACCGGAATTCATCGATCTTTGGCATTGAACCAATACCATATAACTCCTTAAGTAATTGTTTTACAACAAAACTCTTATAAGATCCCCTAGCCTGCAGCTGATACCGCCTCTGGGATGAGAAAACAATAGCGCATCACAATAGTGATGACCAATGCACGAATAACAGTACTGAGGCGCTACTAGCGACTGTTTGAGCTCAGTGGAAGGTTCCGTTTAGCCGGGAAGGAACTAATTATCGCTTTTCCTGTCCTTGTTTAACAGTTCTACCCCCGGGCAAGCCTCCCTCGCAGTCTGACCTGGAAAACACGTGCGCCTGTGGCTCTATCCCACTCCTTGATTACTGATCCTGTGTCTACAGACCGAAATATCAAAGTTTTTCTCTAGGTGTCATCGGTAACAGGTGTCTGTAAAATCACTCAGCGAACACCTTCATAATAATTTATGCTTTTCTGAAAAGAACAACTTTCGTATCCTATTGTCATTGCAGTGAATTGCATCGGTATTTGTCTAAGATCATTATAGTTGAATTGGAAACGTTCACATGATAGGTAATTGGTGCACAATCTATAGACTATCTACCGCTCTCAACCTGAGTGTTTGCGAGACGTCAAGTCATCTAATCGAGGCTAGTGGCCTTAAATCTTAAAATAGCTGAAATGCAGCCCTTAAATATTTAATGTAACCGTGGACGCCATGTACTGCCTCAGATGAGGCACACAAAACATTTATCAAATGTAACCAGTTTGATTGCCACATCTCTCAACTTTCTTCTAATTAAAAATCCTATTCAGATCGTTTTATGTTTTGAGACGAAACTCCGCAAATGGCAAGATGTTGTCAAATATTATCAAATACATGTTTCTTTTTCGGTGCCGCTAATGGCTGAGATATTGCCCAGGTGGCTCTAAACAATAACTCACTCTCTCAATCTCGGTAAGCGAGATCTTTGACACTGAAACCACATTCTAACTAGAGCGTCTTTAACACTTACTTTCATATTCATTCTATCATTTACAATAAAGATTTACTAAAATACTATTTTGAATTATCAAAAATGTTAGTGAAAGTTATATTGTATATTTACAACAGTACCGTGCACGGAGGATATCTTGTTTACTGCGCCTATTCGAACCACGGACAAATTTTCACTTAACTTCATCGTTTGAAATATTGGCTGTATCGATAATCCTCATTCCTAAAAACGAAATTTAGTTTTGTTATCATTATCAAGTTCTTTATCGACTTTATTAATCTGACGAATACTTACAAACTAAGAAATTATTAAAAAGAAAAGAAGTAAAGATCGTAACAATCAAGCATCATCTTGAGTGAATATTAGAATTTTAAGAAAATATAAAGTTAAAAAAAACGTCAATTTTTCGAGAGATACTCTCTCAGACCTTGAAGTACCTCAGGGAAGCAATGTAAAACAATGACACTTTTGATGACAGTCTACAGATATAATTGGTAGCCATGTAGGATCTGGTACGCTCCCATAGACGAGCACTTGCCCTGTTTCGTTGTGGGACTGCTCCTATACAGGTTGAACTCGGCCGCTACAACAACACTCCCCTGGAAGACCGAAGATGTTTTCACTGCCAAGATAAGGTTGAAGATGAATTCCACGTCTTGCTACATTGTCCGCTGTATACGGCAATAAGAAAACCCCTTTTTACTGCGTGTCAATCACAATGGAATCTTTTTAATACTGCAACCGACCGTGAACGACTCTCGTTTATTTTAGCTTGCCCAAGTGTTTTTAGAATAAGTGCCAGAAGCTGCAAACTAATTTTAGAACAACGCCGCAAAGTTTTATTAAAATAATGAAGTTCTACCTTTTTAATCAATTTATACCTTATTTATAAGTCAATGTAAATTTACCCTTTTAATGGATAATATTTATGTTTTATAGCACATGTGCTCTTTTTAACTTTGTATAATAGTCTCTCATAACCTTTTTTAAGGGTGGCTCGTACATTTTATGTTTTATGCCTTTTTGTATATATGTAAGAGGTGAGACTGAATAAACTATCTGTCTGTCTGTCTGTCTGTATTTGAAAGAGGATTCAATCGGGATCAAGAAAGAAAGTTAAGGGCAAGTTATTGATGGCCGCTATGTCTGACAAGTCCTTAATTTCGCTCCGATCACACGTAATTATATAATCTACTTAACAAGCATAGAGTGGGTGAAGAGGGGTGGGGGTGGGGTGGGGGTGGGGTGGGGGGGGGGTTGTTGTGTGTGGTGTGGAGGGTTATATAATGTACATAATTCAATATGCTTACTTTAATAATTGGTGGATTTCAGTAACATTTTCCCTTTTTGGCAGTCTGTTTCGCATTTTCCCCCGTAGAGTATAGTAAATCCGAGTTTTTAGTTAACCGTGAAATAAATCCTGTGTTGAAAAAACAATAAACATCAAAGTCTGCCGCCTGTCGACTTCATGCTACTTTGGATTCTCTAAGTGTCGACTTCCTGCTACTCCCCCGTTTGGAGGAAGCATTGATGGACTCGTTACGACACTGACACCTTGTTTGTGTTGTTGTGACTCGTCCCTTAAAAGTGTTTCAAAGTTGAAACTTGTTTGGATTTAGTAAATTATTGGATCAGAATATCTATCTCTCTATAAAAAAACATTAATTCACATTTAGATCAGACTCGGTCGTTTCTGTTGATTCATACATTCTCGTGCTTTATATATTCTATATTTAGTCATTACTTTTTTCACATTGTTTATCATTAACATTTATTCAGTAAACCCTTAGATATATGGTGCTAAAAAGATATTTCTATGGCGCACAGTTTCACACACTTAACCCCCAAAACGTGAATTTTATCAAACTTTTTCTCCTTTTGCATGCAACGGTACAATTTTGTTTATAATAATTTAGTTGGCTAGTTAATGTTTAGTTTTCATGCAACCGTTTGAAAAAATTGTAGTTCTTCTTCGTTTAAGTGCAAAAGCATAGTTTCGTTCTATTCTTGAACTTTTTCTAAAATGTATTCTATTTTGTTGTCATCTTATTTCATGACGTTTGCAACACAATTAAGTCGATTCTTAGAACGTTGGAACGGCTTATTAAAACTGTTTATGTTAAAATGTAATTTTTTTCTGCACTTATAACTCGTGGAAATTGTACTTTACAAAAGCCTTTTTATGAAAAACTATCTGAGGATGAGGATCGTATCATCCAGAATCACTTCCTTTTTATTTTGATAAAAATATTTTTGTGCGCACTACATGTTCGGATTATAAGAATGTCTTCCTGCTTTCAATTCTCTTCAGTAAATCATTTTGTTGTACGTTTTACAATCACTTTTGTTAACAATCATGTTGGCCTTGCCGATGTGCTAACATGAAATAGTAACCTATTTGGACACTTTTCTCAATATAATCAAACGTATGCCGATGTACTCAAATGATATTTATTAACATTTGATATAGTCAACAGAATAAATTTCTAATCTGACAGCTGTCCGTGCTTTGAACATGTTTGATGTATTGGTAACATTCATAATTCTACTAAGTATATGTTGGCAATAGCGAACTGGTGGTTCAGGGACACCAACTGTTAATTTCAAGTTACAAAAATATATAATTTATTCTCATTTATAGATTAAAAAAATAGCGTACCTTATATAACGAAATCAACTTTATACTTAACGTTCTTATATAAGTTATTAAGCCTCGTGACGTCATTATATCCAGTGAGGGAGGGTATATAAGCCGTGACCTTGGGATACGGGTCAAACGGGTGTGAGACCCAAAAACGTCATTGGGATAAAAAAAACTCGTACTGGATAAAGAATTTCCAGGAGTCACTCAGTACACAAGAACAAGGTGAGAACCCGCAAAGTGTTCGTTTACACGTCGTGTCAAGAATTCAATACCTCCTAAACATATAAAGTATCAATTGGTTCGCCTGATGTAATGTTTCAGCAAAAACTTTAAGGGTCACAATAATCTAATTCTCTCACTAAACGGATTCCCCCCCTGAGTCATTTTCTCCCACGTAACTAGTGAAACATGGTTTCAGCAGTTTCTGTGGGCAAAGACAGTCCAATTCTCAATCCTACCCAATTTATTAATCATACGAAAGATACAATGCTTTAACATTAAGAACCTGATCTCGTTTTAGTAATATTATCGTACTGTATGTGAAGTAATTTAAGGTCTATGAGACTTTCATTCACCATGTGTTGTCGTATATGATAAAGGCCCAATAAATACTTTATAACAAAGTCTACATAGAGGTTTATAAAAACATAATGAACGTGTTTTGAATAATTGTGAACATATATGTTAAACGGATTCAATGCTTTATATCCGTCGAAAATAATTAGTTTTTATTTTCCTTCTTATTGTGTTCGTCTTCAGTATAGTGTGCAATGCTATATAATTGGTAATATGCAACGTAATCCAACCTCAATAAGATTTGTTAAAGATAAATTTTAATATTTTTAAATGAGGGTTATTCAGTATGAGATACGAGACTTTAATTTTAATCGTCGCTAATGGTTGAAAGTTGCCGAAGCAAGGCTAAACAACTCACTTTCATTTTAGTACTTGGATAGTAAGTTATTCGAATTTTATCCTTGGCATTATCATTTTTATATCAATTTGTCAATTAAACTCCCTATACATTATACCCACTTAAATGCTTTCACAGATAAAATGTTCTGTCAATCCTCGAATTATTTCCATCCTGTAAGTTCAATACGCATCCTTCTTGCAAGTTACCATCAGTGTTATCCATGTTTTACAAGTTTGTAAGTTTTCGATTATCTTCAAATTTCTCTGTAACTGTCATAATAATTTCCCAACGTTCTACCATTGACTGAACACATGACTCTACACGGGCACGTTGGTAATAGTATTTTCAATTCAAATAAGCATTAAATAAAATTTCGTATAAAGAAACCCATATAAAATGATATGAAATTTTGAAAGTGTGAAAACTATTGAAATATCAATGGCATATATTCTTATTTCCTACACTTTTTTGTCAAATATATTTTGGCAGCCCGAAGGCAGAGCGGCACATGAGAGTAACGGATTATATATTATCAGGTAGCTGTGTGGTATAAACAAGCCCTAATTACACCCGAAGATGTATAACTAGCTTGGTCGGCACAATTAATATCACCCTTTCATTAAAACAATCGGCTGCAGGTTTGAGGGATTAAAATGTCACTAAACACGTTAATTAAGCCGGTAGGCGATTACCCGTAGGCGGCGGATTAAACATGTAATTACGCTTATTGTCGAATCAACCAATGAGAAAGCAGATGGTGGATTATCCAATGCACTCTTACCGATATATGTAACTGTTTAAGGCATGGTTCAGTATTGAGGGAGAAAACATTCTGGGAATTAGTTCTTGCCTGAATGCGTTTACTGAGAGAAGGATCTTACGAGTGTTTGAATTTATTGCAGGGCAGAGCCCAGGCCCGTCACCATGAGGGGTGTAAACAGACACAACTTGTGTCTACCTGCAGTGATTCTACTGCTGCTTCATGCTACAGCTGCACAGTCACGTGAGTAGATTTCTCTTCATTTGAACAATGTACTGAACACAATGTTAACTTGTAATGGAGCTGATCATGTTCTTGATTGTACATTCATATCTAAAAGTATGGAACTTGAAGCAATCAAACAAGTACAACTTGTTCCATGATACTTGCTACTTTGAATGTTTAAAGAACCAAACTGCAGGCAGGTGTTTGGTAGCCACCGGTTTTACTTGAAAAGTGAATGAATAAAGGCACACAAAAATCTGCTCGCACATTCTCATTAAAATAGCTTTAATAGACTATTAAGGCAGTTTTAAGCGTCGATTGTTTACTTCGATGTTGTATATAATATCATATATTGATAGAACTCAAAGTACACTCTTAACAAGAAAACAAGGGTCACACAAATATACGATACTTAAAAATCACATTATCATGATATGAACTATTCATATATGTACATACCTGCGGTTCCAGCGTATTCAGGTTGATGTTTGCCTGTGTACAGCATCCCTTTGTAACGTTTGAGATGCTCTATTTCAGCTTGTACATTTATGGATTCTTCCGGTATATCGACACTGACAATATCTATGGCTGAACCTCCCAGTGAACAAGGTGAGATCTGCAGGAATATTTTATCTTCTCTATCTTATCTTGACATTGGAATTTATTTCTCAAATAAAAAACATAATGTCAGCCATTTTTTAAATATCATTTGAGTTCTTAAAAAATACGTTGTTTTTATTTTCGGTTATTATCTTAAATTGTAACTGTTATTCAATGATTTCCTCTTTCATCTTACTTTTTACAAAACTTAAAAGCCAAACACGAAGTACCGATGTTAAGATTGCATCTTTTTCAGCGACACGCATCTTGATTAACATTAATATTTTAACCTTAAACACATTCACCTACCATCTTCACGGTTCTCTTCTCTCTATGCCTTTTCCATTATAATTCATTTTGAACTACTTTTACGTCCTCGCTCAAAATGACTTCTGCATTAATATCGTCTTTTGCTTACTGATACGACTGTCTATCTTCTTCATATAACGTGACCTAAACATGCATATTTGTTTTATCTTAAATAACTTTCAATCAAACCTTCTTATGAATTATATTTCTCTTCTCTCTTTATGCAAAATAAAACTACCTCACTCTTCTGTCTGTCTCTCTCGTTAAATGTATTTTCTACTTAAATACTCACACTAGATACCATCTGCTTCTGTACGCACATTGACATGGCCGTACTTCTAAGCACAAACGAACGTCACATTTCAGAGCTGTTGTCGAACCCTGATAACTACGTTGCCCAGATCCGAATCCACGGTACGATAGGATCCAATGTCGAACTCGCCCTTGACCAGTACTACGCCAACATCCTCCCCACCGACTACTTCCGGCTGGAGAACTTCAGGAACGGCATCTACATCAGACTCTTTCGGGTCCTCGACCGAGACGTACGTCCTCATTTATCATATAGGGAGATATATTGATACTAGCTAGTGTCCATAGAGCGCTGTAGCCACACACAAGGTGTACGCTCAAAGTAAATGGATAGATACCGTAACAAACTCTCCAAAAAATATCTGTTTTCATAGTTCATCTCTTTGCGTTGTTTTAAGGACGAAATAACTTTTTATGATATTTCATTGTGTTTGTTAGGTAACGTACGTAGACAGACATCTCCGCCAGATTCGTATCTCATTTATCACTGATAAGAGTGTTTTTCTTGTACATTTCCTTTTTACAGACAGATTTTTAAAGATTTGTTTAGATCTTGCATATGTATGACTTTTCTTGTCTATACCTTCACGAAATGTAGGACACATACTGTTTCGTTTTAATCCTAAGTGAATATCTCATTATTTACGAATACCAAACGCATGATTTATTTTCTATAAGATCAATATTTAACTGGATGTATGCCCAAGCAAAAGGGTCTATCTTGTTTGTCCAAATTCATTTTGAGACCGGACATGTATTATTTTGACTATTGGTTATCAATGTTATGACACAATGTGCATGTTATGGTTTCAGGGAAGCAGCCCGTTACCCTTTGACGACAAGAGTGTTTTCGAGTTCAGGCTGGAGTGTCTATCCCTGGTGGACAGTACCCGCCGATTCTACCCTCTCCGTATTGCCTTGGAGGACGTCAATGATAACACCCCCGTCTTTGTCGGGGCTCCCTACACCACCACCGTCAGCGAGGTGAGGGCTTGTAAAATGAAAGGATCAAATATTTTTACCAATTGATTTAATGCTAGTCTTATGTGAGGGGCTGTATAGGCATTGATTCAAAATATATGAATTGATACTGTTAAAAGATAACCATGGTTCTATCATACACCGCACCCACAAAATACATTTGTGAATCTATAATATTAAGCATTAAAACTGTTTGCACTTACAGTTGTCGCCAGTTGGTACGACGATATTTCAAGGACTATCAGCTACTGACCTGGACTTCGGCGCAAACAAGGATATGGAGTTCAGAATCGTACCAGGCTCAGGAGACATGGTGATTTTCATTTTCAACCAAGACCCGGAATCAAATTGTTTTAAAATTGCGAACGATTACATTTTTGATCAGAGCTGGAAACTATATTTTTGGAATATTACATGTTCTTACCCTTGTCAAATTTTACTCCATTGTATTCGCAGCTGTATTAACTCCTTGTAAAATTTGACATTTCCATCCAAGTAGTAGAGCAATTTTTCTAATAGTAATGTTTTTTTTGTACCTATTGAATTACTTATAGGTTACCTTATAAGCAATAATGACTGTTTTTTACAATCAACTAGCTCTTAAATTTGAATGTTCTAATGTAGTTCATGTTTGTTTGTGATTCATTTGTAACCATCTCTTGTTTCAGTTCGATGGTCACAACTATTTCCACATAAGGGCACCTAGTCTCGGCTATATTGAAGTCTACTCTGCTCTCGACTTCGAACCCATGAACCAAGCGAACAGACCGTATTTCATCCTCAATGTCTCAGTTTCGGTATGTCTGTAGCTTAAATAAAGGAATGTAAAGACTTCATTTCTGTTTACCCATTATTCCTTAATTGGGCTAAAAAAAACTGCAGTTAAGAATATCAAGTAAGATTTATCAATTTACATGTCCTATGACAGCGTATAAACGTTAGAAGTGCGGATGAGCCCTCAAAACACCTAAAACTACAATTTCATTATTTAGGCAGTGGCCTTAAGATTACTCGGAATTTTATCATCCTATCAGGTTTATATTTTGATTTAGAAATATTACCAAATTGACTAAAATCAACAATCCTTGACCACTGCCCTCACCTCTACAGGACAGTGCCTTCCCGGAGACAGCTCGAAGGACAGCCTACACCACCGTCCGGGTGGATGTGACGGATGGCGATGATCAGGACCCAGTGTTCGACTACCCGACCTGTACCCGTTACAACTCTGTGTGCTACAACCCCAGATACACGTCCACCCTCATCTCCGGACAGCTCGTATGTGTTACTACCTCGCTGTCTCCTACATATCAACTGTGTAGACTTGGAAACTCGCGATTTTTTTCTATGTTCTCCGCCTTAACCATTTACTTAACGCGTACAACTCAAATGTTTTCGTCTTCTACCACGTTTGAATGATTTTTTATGATTACTCCTAATAATACTTTATCGTTTTGAAATGAGTTGAGTGCAGGAATATATATGTACAATCTGTCTTGTTTTAAATGTCATAACTTGATAACTCGATGCATTTTCTCATCGTAATTGTTTACCGAAATCAATTAAGAACATTCCCTTGCTTCTAACTAAATAACTTTTCATATGAGGTTGTCGTTGAGATATTAAAACATGAAGATATTAACCCATGTTGATGCAGAGCGGCGAGCTGACGATCTACCCGTACCCCGGTACGACGCCCACCCAGCAGAGCGTGCGGGTACAGGCCCGGGACAAGGATACCATAGCAGACCCTGTCCAGTTCTATCTGCAGGAGAGTGAGTGTCTCTTAACTTATACAAATACCGAATATCCACTTTTGAAGTGATGGTGTGGCTACTGATAATGTTGTTTAAAAATTTTGAATATCAGGACGTTGTATTCTATAGTTGCTTCTGTTTTAATATTTTTTCATAACAGGCGTCTTCATATACTTGTAATCATCTATGTAGATTATACTTCCAAAACGAAAATTGATACCGTAATAACCAAACCAACCATTCGCTCGTCTAAAGCAATTGAAGTATTACACATTTTACAATAAAACTTAATGATAAATAACATTTTACAAGTGACTTAGGACAAAACAAGACAAAATTGGAACACTGAACTAATTTGAGATATCTTTTTCTCACTTAGCTATTCCCTCCGGCTTCACGAACCTGTTCTCTGTGAGCACCCAGCCTCCGTCCCCCGGTACCGATCTTTACACAGCAGTGATCACCCAGACGCAGAGTGTGGACCGAGCAACAGTCCAGTCTCTCACACTCATAATCAGGGTATGTCCATTACTGATTTACTCCTAATTTATGTATACCATGTTGATGAAGGGTCGATTCAAAGCAAAACAAATTCCTTTATCTTAAAATGTTTACTGTGATTATGTGACAAACTATTCATTGAAAGCAATATTTTTCTGACTGATGTTAAACAAGGCTAATGTATGTGCTTATTCCTTCAATGTTAATTGTTAATCTGTTAGACCACAGACGAATATAATACCGTGTAAATTTCAAACACAGATAGGATAAGTGAACGAACCTGACTAACATCATGTCAAACCACACACACACACTCATGCACCAGACCATTGTATTTGTTTTAATGTTAACCATGATATCCCTGCGTGCACCAGGTTGAGGAGCAGAGTGCCAGTAGACGGTACGAGCGAGCCCAGATTGTGATGTCTGTAAACGCCGCCAACTTCTTCCCCCCGACTATCTCCTCATCAACCGGAAGCTTCCTGGGCTACATACCCGAGCAGTCTCCTGTGGGCACAGCGCTCACCGATGTCACCAGCTCTCGACTTCTCAGGCTTCTGGTCACAGACAGTGATGTGGTACGTGAGACAAGTCTCTCCTGTGGTTCAACAATTTACGTTCTTATCAATACTTTTATCCCATCAAATGCTAAACACCGGGTTAAAGAAGATATTGGTCCTCAGTAAAAAATAACTCAATTTGAAATTATTTAACAAAGTATACTAATTTGTACTTTTTGGTTTATCAACAGCTTCCCGAAGACCCCGAGCAGTTTTACAGTTTCACAGTTCAAGGAAGTAGCTCGTTCAGCGTTGATACAGCCGGCTTCATCAGCACAACCACCAGCAACATCGACTATGAGACAACACCAGTCATTGCCTTTCAGGTGCGTGGAAGCGTAGAAACGAAGACTCCAATGAAATGATCGGAAATAGAATTAAAGAACTGCCCACATTTAACCATGACTTTTACTTATGACAAATCATGTTGTTGCAATTATTCATGGTAGGGACATGTAATCGATACAAAGTGACAACATATGTGTGAGAACTATAAAGTTCCAATTTGGTTCTAAATGGGTTGTTATTGAATGTTACAGGTGATAGTCGCGGAGACCGATACCAGCGAGAGACGCTCATCCACTGTATCCCTGACCGTCAACGTGCTCGACCGGAACGACTTCGCCCCCACCTTCCCAGCTACCACCTTCATCGTCAGCATCGGAGAAGGGGACTACCGCTCTAACCCCCAAATCATCCTCAATGTATGTGCAAACACGTTCTTTAAGTGATTGTCGTATAAACGTTCTTGACCGTTATCGAGAAATTTGAAGTGGTCATCAATACAACCTTTTAACCATCGAAATATGCATCATCATTATGAACAAATTAAATGAAAGACACCTGTCACTTTTCTGATAACATCATTTCAATCTTCAGGTTCAGGCTACAGATAACGACGCCGGATCTAACGGTGCCATCAGCTACTCTCTGGCCAGTGCCAGCGACGACGGACTAACCAAATTTAGTATAGACGCCAACACAGGCTTTATCCGTGTTACTGGAGACGTCGTGCGCAACACCCTCTACACCCTGGCTGTGCGGGCTACAGACAACGCACCTGTTGGTGAAAGAAAGTCTTCTCAGACCGCCGTGATTGTCAACATTACTCGAAGTGGTAACGAGGGACCCTCAATACCCGCCACTAACTACAACATCGTCGTCAGTGAGGGTGTTCCTGTAGATACGTCCGTCTTTAGGGTACAGGTAAGTCAAATTTAATTGAAATAAGTAGAACTACTTATTATGAACGTTTTATTTTTACTTAATTGTATCTCCTCTATAACTAATATTTTATCATTGTGCACTGTGTTTCAGGCCACTGACCCAGACAACGATGTGTTGGTCCATACCATTGTATCTGGAAACACTAATGGGGATTTCAACATCGAGCAGGCTACGTAAGCATATGAAATCATCAGATTTGAATATAAAGTCAAGGTCAAAAATAAACAAGTTATTAAAAAAGCTCAAAGATTTTGATGTTACCAAAATGATTCACATTTACAACTCGGCAATCTTTTGCCTTCTTTCCTCAACAGTGGTCTGATCAGGAACAGCAGAAGACTGGACAGGGAGAGTCAGACAGGATACACTCTCCTCGTCTTCGTGTCAGACTCCTCCAGCAGGGTCAGTGCTCTCATACCTTCTCCGAACTTTCATTATGTTATGAGATGAATTCATTTACCATTTAGATTTGAGAAAAATTATACTTGGAAAGTCGTGGTATGGTTGTCATTTTGATTGAAAGAGATACTCTACATTATTATTTCATCTGCAGATCAATAGTCCAAAAACTATTCTAGGAAAAGAGGTATGCGATGGAATTTAAGAATTGTTTTGTTTTTCAAATTGAGTCCTGAAGTCGAACTTTACTATAATCTCAAATTATTTCCAGACTGCAAGTACGACTTTGAGCATCAGCGTGAGCGACATCAACGACAACGACCCTGTATTCAGCGGAGGACAGTACACCTTCTCTGTGGGTGAAAATGAACCAGGCGCATCTGTTGGAACCGTAACGGTAAGTCATCTTTATCCATCAAAAGAAAAATGGAAACTATAGTGATCATAGTCATCACGATCCTGGTTATAATCTGGCCATCTCTCACCATATCATCCTCTGTTCCAGGCAAGTGATCGTGATGAAGCTGGCACGCCCAACTCCTTGATGTTCTACTCAATCGATGATAACAAGTAAGTGACAGTTTTGGTCGAGACATTTCTCTTTCAACTACTTATTCCCTTCTTTTAAATGAAACTTGTCAATGATGAAATACTGAAATATGATGTTCTATTTCCAGATTCACAATCAATTCTCAGTCAGGTGAGATCACAACCAGAGAAGCGCTCGACTATGAAACGGACAGAGTTCATCATGTGCTGGTGATAGCTCGGGACTCGGCGACAGACATGCGCAGTGGGACCACTACCGTCACTGTAAACGTTGTAGATAAGGACGATAACGTTCCTATATTCGTGCAGACTCTGTATGAGCCGAAAGTGCCAGAGAATGAAGACAACTACTTACTGACAACTGTGAAGGCAAGTTATAATGACTAAGAATATCATCAGCATGTTTGTATACTAAGTAGGTGCATGTTATCAATAATCATTACTGCACACTTTTATAAAGCATACATAATTATATTAGATCTTTCAAAACACTATTTGTGTTCTAAATTATTGAAAGAATTGAGAATGATTGTAATTTGCGGATATAGTTCGAATAAAAAAAGTCTTGGCATTTGCAGGCTGAAGACGCGGATGCGAGTCCCAACATCATCTATCAGCTGTCTGGCCCTGGTTCCTCCGAGTTCAGCATCAGCCCCAACGGCGAGATCTACACAAAACAACCCTTGGACTACGAGTCTGTCAATTTCTATGAGCTGCTTGTTACAACTGCTGCTGGCGCGAATACCTTTCTCCCTTCCGCTACTACCACTGTCCGGGTGTCTGTCATTGTAAGTGACACTCATCTACAAATACGTTTAATTTCTCATTTGGATAAAATAACAAATTGCTTGTCGATGTTTAAGACCGGCTTCGTTTGGATAAAACGTGAACTAAGTTGTCATCAGTATACATGGTTTGGATTGGAACTATTATTCTATTGTGTAACTGTTTGTTTTCGTTGTTCAGGACCGAAACGACAACGCGCCCACACTTTCGTTGTCCACTTCGGCAACCACACTCCCGGAGACGACGGACGTAGCAACCGTTCTTGTTACTGCTCAAGCCACAGATGTGGACCAGGATGTACGTATTTTTTTTTACTCAACAATCGCTTATATTTAACAGTCCACGACATATACATCCTTATGATCTTCTCAGTTGAAATTGTACTTATCACAATGAAGAAATTTTGAAGAACCGACTACTTATGGAGTCCTTAGTGGAACTATAGTTACACTTTTCTTATTTCACCTCAGAATGGATTCAACAACCAGATCTTCTACACAATCAGCAACGTATCTCCGGCACAAGGCACGAACTTGTTCTTCATTAACCCAAACAACGGGCAACTGTACCTGAGACAGCCCTTCAGCAGTGACACATCCGACACCAACACCTACCAGATTGCAGTCACAGCAACTGACTACGGTACGCCTCCTCTTTCGAGCACTTCTGTGTTCACTGTCAACGTTCTGAGAAACACCCAGACACCCGTCTTCTCCTCCTCCAACTACAAGTCTAGCATTGACCACACCCTGGGTGTGGGAGCTAGCGTCCTCACTGTAACAGCCACTGATGGAGACACACAAGTGCCATACAACGTAGTCACTTACTCTATTGAAGGCGACGGTAACGCTCCGAGTTTCTTCAAGCTCAACGTTGACAGCACTGGTCTGATTGTGGTCAAGGACATTCTCACTAAAGATTCCAGTCTGAGTTATGTGGTGAGTTAATAATTCAATATCCTATAAATTTTAACATGACATTTCCAATGATTTTGTTTGCACTACGATCCAGTGAATCGATCTATGAACACTTGCTTGAAGGCCCCCTTCTTGTTCGCAGATTCGAATCGTAGCATCAGATGGAGGTGGTTTAAAGACAACATCCACGGCAACAATCAATGTGAACAGGAATCTGAATTCCCCTGTCTTCGAGCAGACCTCTCTCTCAGCCCAGATTGCTGAGAATTTCCCTCTTGCTACCTCAATTGTTCAAGTCCAAGCAATTGACAATGACATCCTAGAACCCTTCAACCAGGTCAGTTACAATATCATTGGCGACGAGAATTCTGTCAACTTCTTCACTGTGTCGTCTACGGGAGTGATCTCACTGAAACAATCTCCCGCCAATACCAACATCAACAACTTCCAAGTGACTGTGTCAGCCCAAGACCATGACTCGGCCTCACCACGTTCTGCTGCCAACAACGCTGTTATAAGCATCACTATTCTGAGGAACGAGAATCAGCCCATTTTCTTCAACTCATCCTACACAGTCACCATGCCTGAAAGAACATCAGTAGGCTCTTCAGTCATCCAGATATCTGCCTCGGACAGGGACTCAAATGTAACTAAAAAAGCGTTGTTTTCACAAATTTACTTCTTCGTGGTTAGCACTGTTTTTTCACCAATTCACAAAATATATGTTTTTTCTTTTCACAGTGATGCTCATTTGGCTAATGATGTTGTGTTTATATCAGTTGCAGTTCAACCAGATCCGCTACACCATTATCGGAGATGACACTGCAGATAACTTTTTCAGCATAAATGCTGCAACTGGTCTTGTAACAACAAGGGCTTCCCTTGCAAGTGAAAACTTGGATAAATATTCCGTAAGTAATCCACGCAGACATAAGTAATATATCTTACACTGAAAATCAATATATGAATTCCCTTCAGTCGCAAACGACTAACAATGACTCTGAATTTTGCAGGTACGTGTGGTTGCCAGTGACAACGGGTTCCCAGCTCGGAGTGCAACTGCTATTGTAGTGGTGAATGTGTTTAGGAACTTCTTCTCCCCAGAGTGGACTAGTCAAGTGTTTAGCACGAACGTCCTTGAAACCCAGGCTCTTGGTGTAGGCATTCTGACAGTATCAGCTATAGACCGGGACTCGCAGCCTCCCCATAATGTAGTGTATTACCAGCTGACTGGCAGCTCAACACCTCTGCAGTTCTTCCAAATCAACGAAGTGACGGGCGAGATAAGCATCAGGACTCCACTTGGTTCAGATTCGTCTAACCCTTTCCAATACAGCGTAAGTACTGCTAAACTGTACTTATGTAAACTTGAATATCTAAATCTATTATCTCCCCATATTTATTGATACAAAGTTTCTATTTTGACCCAAATGTTTCATATTTTTCCAGTTCTCTGTCCGGGCAACTGACCGAGGGACACCAGCAAAAACTGCATCGCCTGACGTCACTGTTATAATCAACGTTGTCCGTAACCAGAACGCTCCTTCCTTCGTCAACAGTCCTTACAGTCGAGCTATCCGTCAAGATTTAGGAGTTGGGCAATCAGTCATACAGATTGCAGCAGTTGATCCTGACACACAGGCTTCGTTTGGAGACATCTTCTTCAGCATCATTGGTATCGAAACCGCACCATCTTTCTTCACTATTGACCGACAGAGTGGTCTGATCACACTTTCAAACAGTGTAGCCACAGACTCTACGACAGAGTACCAGCTGCTCGTCAAGGTGGAAGACAACGGATCTCCGCCCCTTAACGATCTAACTGTAGTCACCGTCACTGTCAATAGGAACCTTGCTGCCCCGGTGTTCACCCAACCTGCTCTTGATATTAGTGTTCTCGAGACACAGAGATTGGGAGATACAATTGCATCTGTGCGAGCTACCGACTCCGATCTTGTGGTAAGACTCCCCTGTGTGAAAGAACTGTAACAAACCATTTTCTCGACAGTTGTTCTGAGTTCTATCAATTATGTCATTTACTTATATCTTGCTTTATTTATTTCTTCCAGTCCCCAAACAACGTCATAACCTACATTGGAGTAGGCAACTCTCGAGCTCTCGAGTTTTTCTATGTCAATTCTGTAACTGGAGACATTTCTGTGCGTAGAGCCCTGACTGATGATACCACCCTCAACAATAACCAATACACGGTAAGCCTAATTTACTTTGAAAATGGCGAGCGAACGAAACTGAGAAAATATATTGAAGTGTTTATTTAAGTCGACGTCTTCAAATACTGAACATTTATTCCCTCTCTAGATGACTATTGTGGCAGAAGACCAAGGCATCCCGGCCCCTCTCCGCGGTTCTGTGCCAATCTCAGTGACTATCAGAGTCATCAGGAATCAGTTCAACCCAGAGTTCACTGGATCTCTGTTCTCCAGAACGATCTCACTTGCCACAAATGTTGGCAGCACTGTCTTCACTATCCTTGCTACTGACAGGGATCTTCAAGTATGTAGAGCCTGTGTGCTTTGAATTAATGAACTAAATGTATTAATTTTACTTAAGTGAACATTTATCAATGATGATAAACCACGTTTTATGGAAAGCTTTTAGCATTATTTCATTAATTCATGAGGGATATACTTTCAATCCGTTGAAAATGTTTTTCTTAATCGTTATTACCAGATGATTTGCTATACATTTATGCCTACATTGCTAAAATCGAAGCCCTTGGTTATGATTTTTTCAACTTCAATTCCGAAATCAATCATTTCTTTTCCAGGCACCTTACAACACTGTCTCTTATGGGTTGATTGGAGATGACAATGCTCAGACCTATTTCACCATTGATCCTACGAGTGGAGATATCACTCTCCAGGCGTCCATTCTTGAAGACTCCTCATCCTCTTATAGACTACGTATCATGGCATCTGACGGCGGCAACCCGTCAAGGACTGCTTATGAGGTTGTAACACTGACGGTGGACCGGAATCTGTTTCCTCCAAACTGGGTGAGCCCATCCAACATTGGTAAAAGTGCTGTGGTACAGGTCTATGAGAACATCCAGGTCAACTCTCTTGTTTACCAGGTCCGGGCAGTGGATAGTGACGCATCTGTAAGTATTGCATCTTGCTCTTTTGCATCAACCAGACTTTTTCAATCTTATCTGATTAACATTATTTTGTATTTATAGTCGATTTACTTTTTCATTAAAGAGAAACTGTTTTGAGAAGCATATTCTGACATATAATTCAGACCAAAACGTTTTCTAAACAAGCAAATGAAATTAACTCAGGAATCTAAGCAATTTTCCACTGATATCATTCTTTCTTGCTGTTTGTTATATTTTGTAGGGATATTACAGTAAAACTCCTGTCTCTATTCCAGTCACCCTACAACATTGTACAATACGCACTCACTGGAGACAGTACAGCCATGACGTACTTCTCGGTAGAGACAAGTACTGGGCAGATCCTCCTGAAGACATCTCTTCTACAGGATTCCTCGCTTCAGTACAGTCTTATCATCAAGGCGACGGACAGAGGGCAGCCTCAGAGAGAGGCCACCAGCAGTGCCACAATAATTGTTAACGTCCTTAGAAACAGCTTCACTCCTTACTTTGCAGATACCTCTTACAACCGTGTAATTCCTGAGAATTCTGTTGTTGGAGCTTCAATATTCCAAGTCACAGCTCTTGACAAAGATCCACCAGGAACCTTTGAACAAGTCAACTTTAAGATCATAGGTGATGATTCGGCCTCTGTGTACTTCTCCATTGGACAGTCATCTGGTACATTGTCTGTCGCCCAATCGTTAGCAGGCCTAACTGAGAGCACTTTCTATGTCAGAGTGGAGGCTTATGATAACGGACTTCCCGTACCCAGGAGAAACACAACCGTGATCACCATTGACGTCCAGAGGAACCTTAATGCCCCAATTGTATCACCGACACTCTACCAGGCTGTTGTACCTGATACAGTACCCCTTGGTAGGATTCTTGCTACAATATCTGCGAGGGACACTGATGCAAATCCTCCACACAATGTTCTCAGATATGAAGTAAAATCTTTTTCAACTTTTGCTCAAGAACTGTTTTTTCTAAACGCTGAAACGGGAGAGGTATCTGTCAAGAAATCACTTACCCTAGATCCGAGCAAGAATTCAATCTACACGGTATGTATATCTCAAACATGAAAATGAATAAATGAATAGATATGTTAAAATGCTGGTTGTTGCCCTGTTATCTATCAGGCTCCAAACGAACAAATCATTCAATTTAACACATGATGTACATTTAACAGTGCACTGATGTTTCTGACATATTTGTTTGGCTTTATTCACAGTTGACAATATCAGTGAGGGACAATGGATTCCCATTTCTCACGGCTGCAGAGGAAGCAGTTGTCAGTATAACTGTGACCCGTAACCGCTTCCCTCCAGTCTTCTTCCAACATCCATACTCAGTCAACATCCCGGAGTCACAGACAATTGGTAGTGTACTTGCCAAAGTGACGGTTTCAGACTCAGATGTTGCGGTGAGTATATATTTTCCTGAACAAATTGATCAAAATATTGCTTTTGAATATACATTTCAGACGCTGTCATTAAGCCCTATTAAAATTTAAACGTTGTCAATGAAATTGATATAAACCTTTGTTTTTGCAGGCACCATTTAACACAGTTACTCTAAAGGTCATTGGTGATGATCTGGCAACATCCTATTTCGGTATCAACCAAACCGGATCTGTATACATACTTCAGGATCTGAAGACAGATACTGCAACCTTTTATCGGGTAAGTTATTTAAACTGTTTCAAATGGAATGAGTTTTGGTTATCAAACCATTTCATAGAAATGTCCCCCCTCCAAATAATAAAACCCCCCAAAAAAACAACCCAAACAACCTCTCCCTCCCACCACAAATAAAGCTCATCATGTTTTTATCAAAGTCTTTAAATTTTATTTCAGATGAGAGTGGAAGCCCGTGATGGTGGCTCTCCCTCCCAGAGTGCAACAGCCCTGGTAAATATCAACGTTCAGAGGAACATGTTCCAACCAGTGTTCAGCCCCATCAGCTATGAAACAACAGTGCAAGAGACCACAGGGTTGGGAGTCAGCATCGTGAGGGTATTTGCTACAGACAGTGATACGCGGGCTCCTCACAATGTGACAGACTTTAGCATTAGCTCCGAATCAACCAGCTCAATAGGCCGGGAATTCTTCATAATTGATTCTGTGTCTGGTGTCATCTCTCTGAGACAGTCCTTGCGGTCAGATCCTTCTAAAACAAATGCTTATGTTGTAAGTAGAATCGTTTTTGTATTATAGTTCAGACATATGTTGATTTTTCTATTGAAATTTATCCCAATTCAATAATTATAAGATAAAGAATTGTTAAAACATGGTATGAAAGTTTAAATGATATACATTACAATATTTTTTTCCCCAGTTTAACATTGATGTGAAGGACAACGGTATCCCCTCACTCTCAGGTGGTGCGTCAGCGTCTGTGACAGTTAACGTGATCAGGAACCGAAATCCACCAGTCTTTCCAAGGAGTCCGTACACAGTGTTTATAAACAGAACCCACGCTGTGGGAGATCTTGTTTTCGATGTTGATGCTCAGGACTCTGATACCGACTCCCCTTTCAACACGATAGAGTATGACGTCATTGGTGATGAAGTGTCTCCGATCTTCTTTGCAGTAGATGCTCAGTCAGGCCAGATTAGACTTATTTCGTCTGTACTTAGAGAAACAGAGCTGGCTTATCCGGTAAGAAGTTAAACTTAAGATTATACCATTTATCATAACCGTTATCAATTAACTACACAGTGTATGCTTTAAATAATGTTGAAAGATACTGTCATGATAAAGAACTTAGATCACAAATAATCTGGATAACAACACTGTCATGTGTACTGTGAATGAACAAAACTCAAAGACACATGTTTCTTCTTGCTCCCTCAACACAAGCTCATATGGCATGATTTTAAAGAAGCTGAAGCCTATTTAGGTCTGTTTAAATAAGTTAATGAAGGAAAGACAGCTAATGGTGTGACAATATTCTGTTTCAGCTGAGAATCAGAGCCCGTGACGGAGGAGACCCCCGAATGAGTAGCACTGCACTACTGACTGTCCTGGTGAACCGCAACTTGTACAGTCCTGTCTTCACTGTCAACTCGTATGATATTGGGATATCAGAGTTAACAGCACCTGGCTCGCCCATACTTACAGTATCAGCGACTGATAGTGATAACATGGTAATAACTTGTTATTTCAATGTATAAATCCCAATTATGTTCAGATTTTATGACATGTTGTTTTCCTTTATGAATGTTTGTTTTGTATTGCTCTCAAACACGTTTTTTTATATACTTTCAGGAACCTTACAACACAGTTCGTTATTACTTTGCAACTTCTGTGGAACGTTTTTACCTTGATGAGAACACTGGGCAGATTATGCTCAAAAGGAACTTAGTGGACGAACAACAAACAACATACACTGTAAGTAATTACTGCAAAACTAAATCAAACTTTTGTGTACGGTTTTAATTTCCTGTCAAAATGTATCACAGTGGTAAAAATCTTTATTTTTTGCAGTTCAATGTGATAGCCCGTGATGGTGGAAACCCTGTACGGGATAGCACACAGGTTCCAGTAACAATAATGATTGTCCGCAACCAACATGCTCCAAGATTCGTCTCTGACTCCTACTCGGTCAACGTTCTTGCTAACATACCGATCTCAGCTACCATAGTCCAGGTCTCTGCTTCTGACGCTGATTTGGGCTCGCCTTTCAACCGAGTTAGCTACACCATTATTGGGGACGACCTAGCTACAAACCGCTTCAGCATCGATAGCAGTGGACAACTGCGTCTGAGCAACAGCATTGAGGCAGACTCATATAATATATACAAGGTACTTTCATTTCATTGCAATCTTTACTTCTTAGACTATTAAAGTGCAAAAACGTTACTACAATTTAAATCTGAATAGGTTCTGGCATGTAGATCTTTTTGCGTTTGTTACATTTTCTTTCTTTCTGTTGTATAGATCAGGATTGTAGCAGAAGATGGTGGCAATCCGAAACTGTCTGATACGACTGTTGTAACGGTCAACGTAACAAGAAACCTGTATCCTCCCACTTTTCAACAAACTGCATCTGTTGTAACCATGACCGAAACTCGACCTCTGGGAGAAATATTCTACACGGTCACAGCAAGCGACAAGGACACCAGGGTAAGTAATACAGAATACATTATTGATATTGATGCTGATGCTCTCACAACCTTTGTAATGTGTATACTTTGTAGGGTCTATCAATGATCATCGTTATTTTTTGGTTAATGTTTCGACTTTCATGTATTGCAGGAACCCCACAACCGTATAGAATATACACTGTCAGGCAACCAACAAGCCCAGCAGTACTTCCAGGTGGGGGGTCGGTCAGGCCAAATCTCTCTTCTCCGTCCTCTGTATGCAGATACCAACAAGCCAACAAGCTACACGCTGATCATCACTGGTAGAGATCTTGGCTATCCTCCTAGGGCTGCGACAAACACCGCCACTGTCACTGTCACAGTGGAGAGAAATATCAATTCTCCTCAGTTCCTTGATGGTCAATATAACACTGTCATCTCTAGGACCCTCAGTACTAGTGCTAGTGTATTGCAAGTTACAGCTGTCGATTTGGACACACGGGTACGTAGTCTTTGCTTTCTTTGCGATAACTAATAATCATTGCTCCTTAACCACAACAAGATCATTTCCAATATTAAAACCTTAAATGTAAGATTTGCATTAAATTTTATTTTCTACACTTTCATTTCTTTCTTCAACAGAGCCCTTACAACCAGGTCACACTCTCCATTATTGGCGATGATCCAGCTCCAAATCTGTTCACAATGGACAATAATGGTGTGATCAGAGTGGCAAACAATGTCGACCTTGCTCAGGACACCGCAACTAATTACAGGGTAAGAGCACTTTCCGATATACTGATACAAATTCGAACCGTAGGTTTTGTTTCATTTATTAAAAGAAGCATCGTCCTTGAAGTGATATGAGATTCAAGAACATATTTTCCTTTTCTGTCATTCTCAGCTGAGAGTGCTTGCAAGCGACGGTGGCGTTCCTTCCTTGAGCTCGACCAGTGTGGTGGACATCACTGTACAACGCAACATCTTCCCTCCGGTGTTCTCCAATATTGACGTCATCAGAATCACTCTTCTCGAGAACGTTGCTGTGGGAACACTGATTACTGAATTGAATGCTACTGACGCTGACCCCGATGCACCTCACAACATCTTCACCTACTCGGTCATTGGTGAAGGAGATGCCCAAAGTTTCTTCTTTGTCAATCCCAATGAAGGGAAGGTGACACTGCTAAAGGCCCTGGATACCACTCAAGTTTCGGGATTTAGGGTAAGAGATCCTTAGCTGCACAATTAAACTGTTTAACAGTGAAAGCCAGATGGATTCAATTGCTTTTACATAAAGACAAGTTTTGATTGATTTAATTGAACTTTACTCAAAGGTATACCAAATAAATGAATGAAATGTTTTTCTTAATGAATGCAGCTGATTGTGAGAGCCCAAGACGAAGGGTTCCCCCAGCTACAGAGTGAGACATCCCTTGAGATTAGCATCCTGCGAGACACGGACGGGCTCCAGTTTACTCTACCGAGCTACACAGCAACAATCTCCGAGAACAGACCTGTTTCTCAAGCAGTCACTACAGTTTTAGCACAGCCTGGGGTAAGCATAATTCATTTATTTTTTTAATTGTTTAATTTTTTTAAATCACAACTTTGGATTTTAACTATATATGGAGACGTACGGATCCTCCAAAATGAGAATTTGTTTTTAGCTAGTAACTTTCATATTTTACTTGACTTTATTATCAGTTAAACTAACCAATACAGGCATTGTAATTTATCAAACGGCTGTTAATTATAACCCTATGTATTCAGTTTGTGAGATCAGTTCTAAATTTGATTTATCTGCAACAGCCTGAAGTGAGTTACATCCTGACCGGGTACAGCAGCGGTCCCGACTACTTCTCAATCAGTCCAACCACTGGCATCATCAACATCAAGAAAGACCTCCGTACAGATCTCAACAAGCTTAACAAGTACTCTGTAAGTGTAATGGTTGATATCAACAAAATGAAATTGTCAACTTACCCTTATTGAAGTAGATTAACAAAAGTTATTTACAATTTGAACCAGATTATATGGTAATATTTCAGCTTGCACTTTCAATAACACTATCAGGCTTATCAATAATCAGTCAGAGCAAAATGTTTAATATGAACTTTTCAAATACAACATTATTCATTAATAATGTCTTTTTCAGCTACAAGTAGAAGCATCCCGTGAGTTTCCCACAGGATTGAAGACCGCTGTGACCCAGGTGAACATCACAGTGGTGAGGAACGAATACGCCCCTCAGTTCGACAGACAGGTGTACCAGGTCAGCATCCCCGAGACTCTGAAGCTTGGCTCCTCTGTTCAGAGACTCACTGCCAGTGATGCCGACCAATTTGATATCCTTGCTTACTCCATTGTTCCAAAGAGCGACATCTCTGACATCTTCTACCTAGGCCCTTCTTCTGGTCTCATCTCACTCAGGAAGCTTCTTGAGGGAGGGGACATCACGCAGTATCAGGTATTTAAGATTTCAATTAAATAGAACCACCAATCTCTAAAACGAACTGCCAAGATCCTGAAATATCTTTGGCGAAAATAGTATCTATTTTCAAAGTGAAGAGGTGCATTGATTCAAGAGTACTGAACAGTGCCACATTCTTAAGTGGAATATCTATTTTGAACAATAGAACAATTTAGATGTTTACTTGCATATTCTCCAAGTTCAATAAAAGGTAGTTAATATAGTTTATTTATTTACTCAGTTCGAGGTTAAGGTGAGTGACCAGTCGGATCCGGCCAAGACAAACACAGCAGCTGTTGTGGTTAATGTCCAGAGGGACCAGTTTGCGCCAACGTTCAACACTGAGTCTTACTTCACCACCATACCCTATAACACTGATGTCAGCAGCAGCATCTACAGCGTGCAAGCTAGCGACCAGGATCTGCAGGGTAACATTGTGTACGAGGTGGTTGGCTTCTTGGCGGCTCCAGGCTACTTCACAGTCGACTCCAACACTGGCGCTATCATTGTTACCAACCATTTGACCACAGACACCTCGCCGTCTTATGTTGTAAGTTGTTTTTGAATATTTGTATATATTTTATTTATGTACTACCTTTGGTTCATTATTAATATTGCGTTGATTCGAATGTTAGAAACTCAATATCAATAAAGCATAAGTTTGTATTCGAGAATAATATCATATTGATGAAATCCATCTTTAACCTTGCGCCTTTACGTAATTATTTTGGATATTTCAGCTCGGGTTGATTGCTTATGACGACACCAGACCCTTACAGAAGGCAAAGGCAAACTTGACTATCACAATCAACCGCAACCCCAACCCCCCTGTGTTAAGTCAGCTTTCATACACAGAACGGATATCAGAGTCGCTGGATCTGGGAACCAGTGTTCTTCAGCTCTCAGCTGCAGATTCAGATTTGGTAAGTACTGAATGGTCATTTGGTAATATAAAGAACTGTGCCCTGTTGATTAAGGAAGCTCCTTTAAAGAGAAACATACATTTTGAAACTTAATTCTTAGTCAATATTGATACATGATTGATTGATAAAAGTTTCAAGAATATCCAGATAAAATGAATTTATTTTGATTTCGCTTTATAATCATTCTCGTTTCAGCACACCGTTCATTTTGAGCTCGTGTCTGCATCATCAGCAGAGGCCTCCGATTACTTCTACCTCAATAGAGATACGGGAGTGTTCACAGTTGGGAAGCCACTTACGGTCACAACTGCCAGTGGTTTTACTGTGAGTTTTATGTTCATAAGTTTGTTATTGCAAAATGGTAAATTCTTTCTCATGTTGTGAATGCAAGCTTAACTCGGTTAAGTGATCATTTATTATTGAAAACCGAAATAAATGAAATTAATGGTGTCATGATGAAATAATTATGCCTTTGGGCTCACCGTTTCCTCTTTGATCACTTTCAGTTCAACGTGAAGGCAGTTGATGACGGCGCTCCATCCAGACAGTCTCAAAACGTTGCTCAAGTCACAATCTCAATAATTAGAAACCAGTTCAGTCCATACTTTGGCACGTTTCCTTTTGAAACAACAATCAACGAAAATGTAGCTATTGGCTCTAGTGTGATGTCAGTTCTAGCCACTGACAACGATCCACAAGGTACAGCTTTCTCAAACATAACCTATTCACTGATAGGCGACGACTCTATGCCTTCCTATTTTGCCCTCAACTCAATCACTGGCGCCATAACCATCCGCGCAAGTCTCAAAGCAGAAACTCTTGCGACCTACCAGGGACGAATTGTCGCCCTTGATGGAGGTGTTCCTCCCCGCAGCGCTACCACGGTGGTCAAGATCAACGTACTCAGGAACCTATTTGACCCTGCTTTCAGACAGACCAGCTATGAAACTGAGATCCTTGAAAATACAAATGTCGGGACTTCCCTCTTTCAGCTGAACGCCGATGATAATGACACAAGGGTAGGTTTACTATCCACAGCTTTTTTAAAATATCATTTTGATTTACACTAATTTATCGACTTATTTCTAAAAAAATGTTTTTTTCGCAAGTAAAGTGCTCAAATCTATCTTAAGCTCTTAAGTCTAACACTGTATTAACTGACTCACTGTCTATTACAGCCCCCTTTCAACACTATTCGTTATGAGATGAAGAGTCTTGATACGCAGACGGAGCTTTACTTTAGCGTGGACAGCACCACCGGTGTCATCTCTCTGCGGGCACCCCTTACTTCCGATACTCTGGAGCAGACCTTGTTCCAGGTACTCAACACTATATTACTATATACATATATATATAAATTTAACACAATATTACTATATATCAAAATACGGGGCAACTGAGGATTGTCTTTATTGCTTGGGAAATTGCTAGTGCATGCTTTGACAACAGAATAAACACTTTTCTTTTTGATATTTACATTCATTGGAAACAAAAGGTTCACTAGAGTAACATCCCTATAGCAAGTTGTTGCTGCGTGCAGTCATTCTAAAGGACGAGGTATAAGTGCACTACCTCCAATATCTCAGGGCATCCAATTTGATTATCTTCTACATTACCGTGACTGCTGTAAGTTCTATCAATACAATATTAATTATCCAGTATTAAAGACCATTAAGACCTAGAATGGTCACATTATTACTTTACGACATTGTTCTAGAGAGCTCACATTGTAGTTCCAGGTACTGGCGCGTGACCAAGGGTCCCCGTCCCGAATGTCTCTTGTGCCTGCCAACATTAAGATAACAGTTCAGAGGAACCTGAACGCCCCAGAGTTTGTGGGCAGCAACTTCGAGACCACAATCGACTTCAACGTAGCTCCTGGAACCAGTGTCTTTACTGTCACCACCAAAGACAACGACAAAATAGTAAGTTTTGAACTGGGATGACTGCAATGTTCAATTAAAGACATCTTTTGATTCAGATGTGTTTATATTTGGTAATTGAAAATCCATAAAATCTTCTTGATAATATAGTCATAGATGGAAGCTTAACTTGAATAATACAAATTGTGTTTTGAAATACACTTGCGTTTGTCCTCGTTGAAGTAAGATGTTTTTGCAATAAATACTGAATATGTTTTGAAACCTTTGCAGGATCCATACAATTCAGTGTCCTACAGTATAATCGGTGACGACAGGGCACCAACCAAGTTTACGATCGGCGCCAAGAGTGGAAGGATCCTTTCAATCAATCGGGAAATGGAAGCAGAAACAGCAAATCTCTACAAATTAAGGGTCCTTGCAAAAGATGGAGGAACTCCCTCGTTGACAGCAACTGCCACCCTCTTGATCAACGTGATTAGAAACCTGAATGCCCCGAGTTTCATTCAGCAGAACTACACGGTTTCTATCTATGAAACTCAGGATATTGGCGTTCCCATCGGGCAGTTATCAGCTGTCGATGCAGACGTTACTGTAAGTTATTGAAAACATAACAAAATACCTTTCTTACTTAATTTGATTGCAAAAATCCTTTTTTTTCTCAGGACATTTAAAAAAACCTGTTTCGTTTGTTTCTTTTTAGCCACCTTACAACGAAATGACTTTCAATATGGAAGGAGATGGTATCCAGAATGACTTTTTCGCAGTTGATGTCAGTACTGGTGCTATCTATGTAAAGAAGTCCTTGTCCTTGACAACTCTCTCGCTCTTTGAGGCTTCAGCATCAGTACGGGACAATGCTCCAGTTCCTATTAGAGCGCCAACATTGGCATATGTAACAATCAACATTATCAGAAACCAGTATGATCCAATCTTCAATGGGGAGTCCTGTAACCGGGAGCTTAACCAGAACGTTGAAGTAGGGACCAAAGTCACCACTGTATCAGCTGTGGATAGTGATTCCACTGTGAGTATCATTCGAAGTACATTATAAACCAATACTTACAATCGAGCATTATTATAACTTAATCATTTATCCTTTCATACTTTTTACCAATTTTTCTTTTCTCACTCTATAGAACTCTCCATTTGGACGCATAGAGTATCACATCATTGGGGACGATTCTTCCCCTACCTACTTCACAATTGATCCCAACTCAGGTGAGATAACTGTAGCTGCATCCCTATCACGCGAGAATGTGGAAATATACAGAGTTCGAATCCAAGCCCGAGACCAGGGAGTGCCCTACAGATTTAACACCACTGTGTGTCAACTGAAGATCACACGCAACTTCCTGGTCCCAGTCTTCACCGACAGTCGCTACTCCGCTACCGTGAATGAGACTCTGCCCCTTGGTAGTGTCATTCTCACGCTTACGGCACAAGACGGGGACTTATTGGTAGGCATTTGTTAGTTGATTTCTTGATATAGATATACAAAGAGAGATTCTTTAACGATTTTGTGTAGAAGAACGCGTTTTTATGGATAGTCAACTTCTTTATTGCACAAATTGCGACGTTTCGGTTTAGATACTAACACTGTTATCAAGAAAGTGATACATATTATTCGATGAAGGCAAATATATGCATATGTGCGATGGTGTTTTTACATTTAAATGGTTTGATGTACTTATGATAAGGACTATTGATAAGGAGTATTTACAGTGGAAAGTAGTTTATACAAGGAACAATGTTGATGTACAGGATATGGATATGGATATACGCCGGTAATGTCTTCCTTCACGTTTGATGTTGGTTTACCGTTGGCATGGAGTAGGTTCTGGATTGATTTACCCATTTTGTATATATTTGCCTTCATCGAATAATATGTATCACTTGCTTGATAACGGTTTTAGAATCTACACCGAAACGTCGCAATTTGTGGAATAAAGATGTTGACAATCCATGAAATTCGTTTTTCTTCATCATTCCAGCTTCTTGAATGCCCCTTAAGGACGATTTTGTTTAACCTTTTTTTTGCAATAATTGGCAATGGACATATTCTTTTTACAGGCCCCAAACAACATAGTCCGATACGAGGTGGTAAACAACACTATTGATGCTCCATGTTTTCTGGTGAATGAAATCACAGGACAGCTTGTTCTGCGCCGACCATTACTCTATTCACCATGCAAGTCTTCTGTACTGACAGTTGGAGTTAAAGCCTACGACCTTGGTGTTCCTAGTCTCCAGAGTGAAACGGCTAATGTAACTGTGATTGTGAACCGAAACAATCTTAATCCAGAGTTTATTGGTACTCCATATGAAGCAGTCATGGCCGAGACGGCAGAGCTTGGTACCGTGGTGTTTACAGTGACCACAAGAGACATGGACACAGTTCCTCCATACAATGTTGTCCGTCACAGGATAATTGGCGACGACTCTGCAACAACCTTCTTTCAAATCAATGAAGTCTCTGGACAGATAAGTCTTGCTCAGTCAGTTCTTCCAGACACAGATACGTCTTACAGGGTAAGTAATGAACAATATTTCATTTAAATGCCTGTTGATAGTACCCTTCAAGGTATATTTTCATCACTTCATGAGTAAAATGTTTTTTTACTGAAAATAAAATCATTTCCCATAGATTCGAGTCCAGGCATCTGACCAAGGTTCACCATCAAGAACTGCTACTGCCACGGTCAATGTGAAGGTCACCAGAAACCTGTATGCTCCGGTCTTCAACCAACTAAGATATGATGCTGAAATCCTTGAAACCCAGTCTCTCGGAACAGCTATCACCAGAGTCAATGCCACGGACAGGGATACAAAGGTTAGTAACCTTTCCGAACACAACTAATTACCAATGCTTTATTTTGTATCAACGAAAAACAAGTTTACTAATAATCTTTCGCAGTTAACATGAAATAATCCTGATGAGAAATTTAAAGTTTTTCTTCTGTTTCCAGGACCCCTACAACGTTGTCAGGTACGAAGTAGCTGGCACAGAGCAGGCAATGGCGTTCTTCACAATAGACAAAGTAGATGGAACTATCTCTGCCTTCAAGTCTCTTACACTCGATCAGCAGGCTGCTCAATTCTACACGGTATGTTCCAAATCAGTTGTGAAATCCATGTCACTCATTCACATGTTTCATAAGAAGATCTCATCTTTTTCATATGTTGCCGTCACATTTATACCATTTATATTTCAGATGGCTATCCGAGCAAGAGACCTTGGTAATCCATCACGCCAGAGCACCCAAGTTGCGACTGTAAGAATTACCGTTTTGAGGAACAAACACTGCCCAGAATTTACCAACTTGCCTTCTGAAATTACCATTTCAAGGTCAGTCGACACAAGGACCAGTATTTTCAACGTCACTGCAATAGATAATGATCCACCAGGACCTTTCAGCACGTTTCCCTATGATATAGTAGGAGATGACCAAGCGCCTGTATATTTCAATATAAACTCTGAGCTTGGGCAAGTCACTACTCAGCCTAACCTCCAGTTCGATGCAGCAACTGTATACAAACTGAGAATCAGAGCCCGGGATGGAGGATTTCCTTCCTGTGAGAAGTACGGAGTGCTCACAATCAATGTGATAAGGAACGAGTTCAAGCCTGTTTGGACTCCAAGCAGGAACTACAGCACTACTATCCTGGAGACCCACAATATCCTCAACCCTATCGCACAGGTCCTCGCTAGTGATGGAGACACCAAGGTTAGATTTACTATACTAAATATGTTTATATCAAATGTATGTCATGTTTAGAAGACTCTGTTATAGACTTCGTAACAGTTGATCAGTTGAAGTTTATCTTGGATCCAAAATACAATGTATTTAGTGTGATTCAAAATCACCGGATTTTTACGTTCATGATTCCCAAACTTGGTCATTTCAGTCTCCAAACAATTTAGTGAAGTACAACATTGATCCAGCATCTGCTCATCAAGAGGTCTTCATCATTGACGAAACAAACGGAAACGTCTATTTGAGAGCCTCACTGACGGGCACCAAGGATAAAGTATACCAGGTAAAGTCTATTTTGTTATAAAACTTGACAGTTTATCAGTGTCTATTTATCATTGTAAAAAAGATTCTATAAACAGTTAAATCTATTATCAGTGACTACTATCGTTGTAAAACAGATTGTATAAACAAATAAAAAATTCAATTTCAGCTGACATTGTCTGCCACTGATCAAGGATCACCAGCTTTGAAAAGTGAAACAGCAAGACTAACTGTCAATGTCATTAGAAATGACAACTCTCCCAAGTTTGAGCAAGAAGTCTATTCTGATGTCATCAACCAGAATACACCAAAAGATAGTCAGGTTGCCATTGTGAGAGCAGTTGATGCTGACACCACCGCTCCCTTCAACACTCTCACCTACAGCATCATCGGGGATGATTCTGCACCAACTTATTTCCTCATTGATCAAAGAACAGGATCAATCTTCTTAGCGCAGTCTATCGCAGCTGACACTACAGAGTCTTATGTCATTAGAATCAGGGTACAAGATGGCGGTAGTCCAAGCCTTAGTCACGTCACAATTCTTAAGGTCAAAGTTGAGAGGAATCTCTTCCCACCTACGTTCCTGAGCAAAACTTACAGCAAAGAGATCTCAGAGTTGGAGACTGTTGGTACACTTATCCTCAGGGTATCGGCAACTGATCCTGATACTTCGGTGAGTATTTCTTATATATTTTCATTTCTAAGGACGTTTGATGTTATTTTTTTCGACGTTTAGGTTTTTATTTTTTTAGAAATAAAAATCTGATTGAAATAATCTGTTGCAGGTACCAAATCGTATTGTTCGATATGGCCTCACAGGGGATTCTGTGGCATTGAAATATTTCGAAATGGAGGAAACAAGTGGAGACATTCTTCTCAGTAGACCACTTAACGATGCTGAGGACACTGCAGTTTTCAAAGTAGGTTAAACTTGAAATATTTATAGTAAATTGAAACTTCTGATCATATGTTTAAATGGCGACAAGAAAGCAATTAATTCATTTTCAGTGCAAGTTGTTAACGTTCCTTATGACATTTTACCTCTTTAGCTAAAAGCGACGGCTCAGGACATGGGCACAGTGCCACGCTACGCCAATACTGTGGATGTGACGATTACAGTTATCCGGAACGTATACTCGCCCGAGTTTGTTGACACACCCTATTCATCCACCATCCTGCAGAACGCCAGACCAGGTTCAAGTGTGTTCCAGACCACAGCAGCTGACCGGGACTCAACGGTGAGTCCACCGTGCATGATTTACGATTGAAGACCACACATAAAATTATAAATTTTGCAACGGCACTTTAACACGCATGTGTAATTTGATTGAGGAAATCGTAGTCCGAAAGTAAAGTTGAAAATAGCCCCATCTTCAGACACTTCATATATACTTGTTTATACGAATAAGTTGCTCCTACTTGAGATGCTATTCTATTTACAGGCTCCATTCAATGTTGTTTCCTTTGAACTCATCGGGGACGACTCGACTACGTCTTTCTTCTCCATAAACTCCAACACTGGACTGATTTCTGTGAGGAACACATCCGACCTGACCACTGACACGTCTACCAGGTACACAGGGAGAGTGATGGCCAGAGACGGAGGAGTCCCTTCTAGGAGCGCTACTACCACAGTGGCCATCAACGTCCTCAGGAACTTGTATCCTCCAGTATTTACAAACATTGACAACGTCAGAGAGTCCATTGTTGAAACACTGCCTGTCGGATCTCGTATCACTGATGTTAATGCTACGGATGCTGACACAAGGGTTAGTGTTCAGGAACATTTATTCAGGCGGCACACATAAACACATTTTGTTTAATTCTACTGAACAGAAACATTGGATAATATATTTTTTTATTTTGAAAGTGATGACGTTTCTGATTATATGCTTACTCCTACATCAAATGGGAAGTCTTTCTCCATAATTAGTGCCATTGTTCTCTATTTCAGGCGCCAGACAATATCGTGAAGTATGTAATCGAAGGTGATTCACTTGCCAAAGAATACTTCTTCATCAATCCCAATACAGGCGACATCACGCTACTAAAATCTGTGGAGAACATCAACGTCAACCTGTTCAGGGTGAGCATTTCCCTTTCTTATATAATTATGAATATATACATGTTGTTTGAATCTCATGTCCATTTATTTTTTACATCAACCTCATTACAACTGTTTATCAATGTTTGTTCCTAACAGATACGTGTATCGGCTTCTGATGGTGGATATCCCTCGAGAAGTGCACTGACCTATGTTGACGTGACGATTCTTCGAGAAACCGGAAACCTGGCTTTCACATTACCGTCCTACAAATTGACCATTAGTGAGAACACAGCCATCAACAGAAATGTTCTCGTCACACTCGCTCAACCTGGGGTAAGGTCGTCAGCCTTTTCAATAAAAACAAACATTTCTTATTTAAATTGCATTTTCATGTTTGGTCGTTTGGAATGAGTACATGTTATTACTGTTAATATTTTTCAGATCGCCACCTATAGTTTACTTGGCATTTCCCCAGCACCTAACTTCTTTGACATTGACGATCAAACTGGCGCTATTGCAGTTAAAAATGACCTTCGGCTTGACCCGGCCCGTTTGACCTTCTATCAGCTAAATGTTGAAGCCGTGGCGACATTGGACATCAGTGTCCAAACTGCAACTGCCCTTGTTAACATCACTGTCAATCGAAACGAGAATGGACCTATCTTCACAGAAGACAATTATGCTATTAATATAAGGGATACAACTGTTATTGGAAGTGTTGTACTGGCTGTCACTGCTGATGATGGCGATGGTGTAAGTATTCCTCTGCATTGGTTCATCATATAGAGTTACCAAGCTATTCACGATTCATAAATCTTAGAAGTCGTTTTTATCTTGTAAATCTTGTCTTTCTTAACTAAAGGAATAACTAACGTTGTTATTATGCAAAACCATATTTTACAGGACCCTTTGGAGTATCTTCTTTCGGAAAATGCAACCGCTGGTGAATATTTCTACGTCAATCCAAGAACTGGACAGATATCAACGAAAACATCCTTACTGAACCTTGGAGTGCAGGTGTTTAGATTCAGTGTTACTGCATCTGATCAGCGAACTCCAGCAAAACGGTCATCCAGCAATGTCAGTATCATCATCATCACTGATCAAGCGGCACCGCAGTTCCTCGACGACCCCTATGCTACGGCAGTCCAGGAAACAGCTCCTGACAACTCTGTCATATACCAGGTGTCGGCAGTCGACAACGATATGCAGGTAAGTGAAAAAATGTCTATTACAAGAATGGTCCGAATACATATGTTTCATTGATTCGCGCACAAATAACAAATTTGTAAAAAAATAATGGATTGAATATTTACTTTAAATGATTTATTCAGAACAAAAATGATATCAAAGACTCAACCCTTGATAACTAGATTTTCTTCGCCCTTTGAAGATTTAAAGCCATTCTCCATAGTGACATACTGTCTCTCTTCCAGGGTTCCCTTGTGTACGAGATCACAGGGGAGGGTGTGGCACCAGCGTTCTTCGCTATCAACTCCAGCAGTGGTGTTATAACAGTATATGATACCCAGGCGCTTCTGTTCGACCGCGGAACAACCTATAGGGTAGGCAGTCGTTTATTATTCATTGGTTTTTTTCACAAATATATTCATTATAAGGTAAAACTTTGGGCGAAACTGTCTTTGTGGTATTATTTTTTGCCTTTATGCCCTGTACAGTTTTGAAATGGCAACATTTTTGTTTTTTTTCAGCTTACTCTGACGGTATACGACTCTGCTTACCCAGAAGTAAAGGACACTACCATCGTGAATATCGCCGTCCTTCGTAACATCAATTCGCCTGTGTTTGAGCGCAACACTTATGAGGTTACAATACCCGATTCTTACGAGCTTGGCACAAACATCACCCAAGTGTATGCAAGAGATAGTGATGGGGTATGTTTGTAATTCTTTTATCAGAATTGTTTGTAGTTTATCTGAGGTATATCATTTTGGATAATTTACTTAAAGACCGACAGTGGCAGCGTAACATTATGTTTTGAAGATATTAGTTTTTGAACTCATTTGTTGACATTTATCCAATTTGTTAAAACAATGTAGATTCATATAACCCTTTCCTACTAATATCATTTAAGTGAGCCAATAACTTTTATGTTGCAGAACGATGTTAAATACGACATAGTCGGCGACGTACGAGCTTTAGAGTTCTACTATCTGAACCCAGACACTGGAGTTATATCTTTGAAAAAGCTTCTCACTGAAGGATCCCAGCCATCTGATACGTTAAGAATACGGGCACGTGACCAAGCAGTCCCTGAAAAATTCGGATTCACACTTGTGATTATCACTGTCAAACGAGACGACTTCGATCCTTTCTTTGACCGTGTTCCTTACGTCACCACTGTACAACGTCAAACTTCTATAGACACTCCTGTTCTACGGGCATACGCCATTGACAATGACTTGCAAGGGGAGATAACTTATGAAATAAAAGGAAACTACCCTGCTCCAAGCTTCTTTGGAATTAATGGACAGTCTGGAGAGATATTCATCAAGCGTTCACTTGGATTGGACAGTTTGCTCTCAAACACATACTATGTGAGTACATCTAACTCGCTGAATCGTTATTTGATTGGTTGTTAAATAAGTTTTGTTCATCTATTCATTTAATTTTTTTGTTAAAGTGTCAGTTCTTTTTCTTTGTTGATTTTACGATGACTGATCTTATTTTGAAGGTATCCATGGTAGCCTATGATACAGTTTACCCGAACAACAGAGCTACAGCCACAGCAACAATAAATGTAGACAGAAACCCCAACCCTCCAATTTTCGATAATCTGCTGTACAGAAAAGTCATCGAAGAAGAAATAACTCTTGGAGCTTTCGTTATCGACGTTAATGCAACTGATCTTGACGATGTAAGTATATCAGTAGATTTTGTACTCTCTAATGAAGAACCTGAATTAGAAAGAGTTCTATGTATTTTCTACGTTAAAGTGTAGCTGCTAACACCGCTGTCAAACATATGAAGAAGCAACTACTGAATTCCTATTTTTGCTCAATACAAACATGACGAATTTCTTTTTAAAGGACGTCATCAGTTACAACCTCGTTGGAGACCCGATAGACGAGGAATACTTCTACCTGAACGAAGACACCGGCAGTGTATACGTCAAGAAAAGCTTGCTCGCTACTGGCACCTCTCAGTTTGTGGTACGTTATCACAGCTTGTCAATCATGATGCCATCTTTCATATTAACGAAATATCTCTTTTAAACATTTTTCTCCTAAGATATGTTTGGAAATAGCTTTAGAAAATGACATATTGTTAATTGTTAAACCCGTTACATCACTCGAAAACATTGATTTGGGTGCAATGCTACTCTGAATTTCAGCGCAGTAACACCTATGGTTCACTAGTTCCAGTCGATGCTCGCAGTCTCGCAGCTATACATAGATACAATAATGTTGCAGGGCTTTCTCCCTGCAATAATACTTACAGCCGTTATTAAAATGAAATACACGCCGCTAATGGCTGAAATATTGCCCAAGCGGCGTTAAACAATAACTCACTCACTAAAATGAAATACTCTTAAAAGCGGCTTTGAACCCCAAAACCCTTTGTGCCTTGTCACTATTGTCTCATTCTTTCACGCTGTTCATTTCCCCTCCAGTTTAACGTGACAGCGAGCGACCAGTCCAATCCTGTACGTGTGGGGGTTAGTACAGTAGTTGTTGAGGTGATCAGAGACGACTATCCTCCCGAGTTCCAGCGCCTGCCCTACAACACCCTGGTAGTGGAAACGAGTCCTGTAGGGTCTTCAGTATACACAGTACTCGCCGAAGACCAGGATCTGAGGGGACGTGTTCAGTACAAGGTTATTGGGGACCTGCAAGCGCCGTACTACTTCAATATCAACGAGAGCACTGGTTTGGTATATGTCAACAACGTTATCAGGGATGATGTTGCTTCTGAATATACGGTAAGAGACAATAGTTAGGTTAGGTATCTTAAGGTAACAATGAGTTGCAGAGGAACATAACTTTTTATTGAAAGTTTTCTACTCCCATTAAGGGTAATTACATTCTATTTTAGCTTCGCTTGGCTGCCTATGACACCCGCTACCCCGACAAGACTGGCACCGCGACAGTGAAGATACAAGTATTGAGGAACCCGAACGCCCCAGTGTTCAGTCAGGCCGAGTACGAAGTAACTATCTCGGAGATGCATTCACTTGGTGACATCGTTCAGCAGGTCTCGGCCACTGATGCTGATGGGGTACGTGTGTATAAGCAAAATATGAAAACATCGTCAATATTTCAATATAAAAAGCCCTGAATTCTATGATTCTCGCTGTTAAACTGTTGTGTTTGATTTTCTTTCAACCTTATAAGTTTTATCGTTCACAAGAAAACCCCTTTGAACTAAAAGTTATTATAGTAATTAATGTTATAATAGTAATGATGTGTAATCTTATTTTCATTTAGGACAAACTCCGATACAGCCTTCACGTTGACGACAGCAGGTCGTCGGGAAACAGTCTGCTTGCCCTGGAGTATTTTCATGTATTGGAGAAGACCGGAGCTATCTACCTGCGTAAACCTCTTATAGAGGACCCGGCCAGAACAACCATCTATAGGGTGAGTCCAGAAAAAATACTCGTGGTCTTCACTTTTGTCTGACTTCATTTCTTTCTTTCTGTATGTGTTCCCTACGTGTAATTATTTAGCTAACTCAAAGCAGTTGTTGACTGTCTAACGACATAAATTCATACCCACGACTAAGTATAACTGTTTTATCTGTTTTAGATGTTGGTGAGTGCTCGCGACCTTAGAGACAATGAGAAGCAGACCTTTGCCTCTGTAGAAGTGAATGTGATCAGGAACCAATTCGCACCACGCTTTATCGATACTCCCTACCAGACAGGGATAGCAGAAAACACCCTGGTCGGGAACACTGTCTTCAGGACGTCAGCTGTTGACAACGATCTCAAGGTAAACATACGTAACATTTGATCATGCATTGCATATTGACAAACTCAAAAGAAACCTTTAGACTTTAATTGAACAGTAAATTAAGTGTGAACATGAATTCATGATAAATTGTTTTATTTTTACTTCAGGGAAATCTGACTTACAGTGTGATTGGAGACAGTATCGCCCCGTTCTACTTTGACATCAACTCCACCAATGGAATAATTACACTAAAGAACAACCTCAGAACTGATATTGCGAATTTTAAATACAATGTAAGTATTTTATGGTTAATTTTATTTAATCTTTCTATATCTAAAACTTTTGAGGTGTCGATGATATGACTTAATACTCAAATTGTCAAACTTAGACATCATGATCTATTACAGCTCCGCATTTCCGCCTTCGACACAGCCTATCCCTCCGTATCGGCTACCACTACAATTGACATCAGAGTAGCTCGCAACCTGAACCCGCCCATCTTTACAGAGTCTCCTTACAGTATCGTCATTAACGAGACCATTGGTGTGGGCGTGTCTGTTCTACACATCTCTGCTACTGATGCTGATGGGGTTAGTAAACTTCATTATTTATTAAAAAAATTCAAATCAGTAGGAGCTCTTATTATTATTCTTATTTCCTAAGTTTGGATCTTATAAACTTTCATTCCATTGTTCTTTATTTCTAATTGCCTCTCTTTCTAGGATCGAGTGATCTACCAGGCTACGGGTGACAACGATACACTGCAGTATTTCTTCCTGTCCAGTGACACGGGTCTGTTGAGCGTAAAGCAGCCGCTCACATCTTCTTCAAGGACAGATTTCAGGGTGAGGTCTTGTGATATTTCTAGCAAGTCACTATTTCTATCTTTTAATGAGCATTTGTAATATCAATAACAATAATTCAATTAATGAATTCTTCTTATTTCTTTCAGATGTCTATCGCTGCCCGAGACCAACGCAACCCTGAACAGACTGCCACTGTGTTTGCCCTCATCAGCGTTGTCAGAGACCAAGCTATCCCAGTGTTCCTCAACACCCTAGACTACAGCACCGTGGTGAATGAGGTAGCTCCAGTGGGCACCAGTGTCTACACAGTCTCGGCAAGAGACACCGATCTCCTGGGCGACATCAAGTATGAGCTCATCGGGGACTATCCTGCCAAAAGCTTTTTCAGTCTGGATGAAGACACGGGGCTCATTTCTACCTCCAATAGCCTCAAGAGTGACAGCCTGCGGGCATCCACTTATGTGGTGTGTGAAATATTCATCACTAAAAATGTATATGAAGGAACTTAATCATTTTATCCCAAAAATGATAAAAATTACTTTCAGTCTATTTTCAAATTGTAGATGATCCTTTTCGTGCTTAACTTCATTTGTATCGCGTTTTCTTCCGATTTAAGGTACGCGTGATTGCCTACGATACTCTCCGCCCGACCGTCCAGACAACTGCAACTGTCAACGTTGTTGTTCTAAGAAACCCTAATTTTCCGAGATGGTCCCAAGCTGCTTACTCAGTAACTATTCAGGAGACAAGGAAAGCTGGATCAACTGTACTCAATGTCACAGCCACAGATGGAGACCTTGATGTAAGTCGTCTATAGAGTATGAAATAAAAACTTTTCATATGTTTCAAATTACCTGATATTGTGTACATGAATAATTATTGAGGTAATGTAAAATGTTTTTTGATGTTTCAGGATGTGGTGACCTACGAAATTATTGGGCAGACCTCAATTCCCTTAAACCAAGCAGTTCCATACTTCTACATTGACCGAAATACTGGAAGCATTAGTCTGAGGGAATCGCTCCTGAACCTTGATGTCATACAAGTCCTTGTGAGTTTATTGCTCAAACAAATTGCAAGGATCGAACATAAGATTTTGATTTTAGATGACTACTTTAATGTACATTAAATAATTGTGATAAAATTCAAAATGCTTTGTGTAAGGTATTTTACATATTGAAAGCTATTATTGGTCTACTAAATGCCTTTAAGTGTTGTAATGCATGCTGTATTTCCTTTACATTGCAGTTGAGTCTGCGAGTCTGTGACTCGGGTACCCCAGTACGATGCAGCAATGCCACAGCCCGGGTAGACATCCAAAGAAACCGATACTCGCCGGTCTTTGTTAGTACCCCGTACAGAATCCTGCTGCGTGAAGCCGCCGAACCAAGCTCTGAAGACGTCCTCTTGACCTTGAATGCAACAGACTTGGACTTGATTGGTCAGATTGTCTACGAGCAGGTGCTGCCCGGTAGTGCTTACTTCGATGTGAATCCAGAAACTGGCGCCGTCACTCTACAGTCGAGCGTCCTGCTGGACAGCAGACAACGTATCATGGTGAGAAAAAAGATGTGTTATATCACTTAAAAGGTATATCATGTAATACAAATGGGATTTATTCTTTTTTTCGCTTGCACACCTATTTTTTTCGATATACAGTCCTCCGAGAAGGTAAACAAAATAGGAAATTATAAACATAATATCTTGCTTAGCAAAGTACTTAGAATTTGTTCTAATCACATGTTTTTTGTTCAGTTCAAAGTAATGGCCTACGACAGCGGCCATCCCGACCAGAAGACTGAAGTGGACGTGTATGTGTTCATCATCAGGAACCCTCTTGGGCCAAGATTCTTGCAAGATCCTTATGAAGTGACAGTAGCAGAGATCTTCCCGCTTGGTGACAGTCTCATCAACACTACAGCAGTTGACCCGGACGGTGTAAGTAATACATTATGCGCAAAGTGATTTTGGTATTATCAAATGGTAAAGTAACAATTCCATCCACCTTACAACTTATTTCAATATTTGGAGGATGAACGCTCCCTTATCGTTATATACACATTTTGTTTTATATGTTTGCAGGATGTTCTTCAATACAGCATCAGCGCCTTATCGACGAACGAGAACTTATTCTACATTAACCCAGACAATGGTATCATCTCTCTCAGAACGCTGCTGACTGCTTCTAGTGCAACGAAATATACGGTTGGTACATTGTGAACAATACCCTCCTCATTATTCACTTTCTTAAAGTCGAATGAGGCTCGTGATTTGAAAAAGATGTTTTGCAAATATATCAGAAGATTGACAGTATCAAACATCAGTCAGGTAATCAGTTAACCACTGATATTTATCTCCACAGCTGACTGTGCGAGCCTCTGACCAGAGAGTCCCTGAGAGAACTTCCACAGCTCTGGTCCTTGTGTCAGTAACTAGGGACAACGCTCCTCCATTCTTTGTTGGTGGTCAGTACTCGGCCAGTATCACGGAGGGACAGGCAGTGAACTCCACCATCCTGACCGTAAACGCTGAAGACAATGACGTCAAAGGCAAGATCCAGTATGAGGCCATTGGAGTGTATCCCGCAACTTCCTTCTTCCGAGTGGACCCGACTGGTGGCCAGATCTCTATCAGTCGAAGTCTTCTGACCGATTCGCTGCTCTTCACATCGTATACAGTGAGCATTATTCCACTTTTAAATTAAGACAAGGGTATCGAACAACGATACATGATCCCATTTTTAATTAATTTTTCATAAAGTTGCTTGCTTTT
The DNA here is from genome assembly GCA_921293015.1 of Phorcus lineatus. Classification (NCBI taxonomy): domain Eukaryota; kingdom Metazoa; phylum Mollusca; class Gastropoda; order Trochida; family Trochidae; genus Phorcus; species Phorcus lineatus. The sequence goes on along the minus strand of OV121082.1, from coordinate 3,147,693 downwards.
TACGTGATGATCGGTCATGAGAAATTTTATCGACTTGATGATTTTCAAATAATTTATTTTTACAGTTACGAGTAGTTGCGTACGACACGGCCTATGTACGCACTAAGGCAACCACCGACGTGACCATCCTTGTGACTCGTAATGAGAACGGTCCCATCTTCCTTCCATCGGCTACATATGAGGATCAGGTTTCTGAAGATGTGCTTATTGGTACAAGTGTTTTGCAGGTCACTGCCATCGATCAGGATGACGGAGTAAGATCCTTTTTGCTTTCAAGAAAAAGTACTAGTTACTCCCCATCATACAGGTGTATTAATAGAGGTTGATCCCTACTTTCTAAGACACTTCCATAAAATTTGCCCAGTAACCCCTTTGTAATGTCCTCCTTTTCCATGATCATAATCTTAATTATCTATTGCAGGACGTGGTGAGCTTTGAACTGATGAACGCGACCTCTGCAGCAGCTGAGTATTTCTTCCTCGACCGGGACACAGGCATCGTTAGAACAAAGAAGGCGCTAACCGAAGCACCTCTCGAACTATACACTGTAAGAAAACAACGAGATCCTTCAATTTATTTAAGATGATCTCAAATTATTGTTTCTTTTTATCTAACAATCATTTCCATAGGTTTACACTTTATGAAATCTAAAATAACAATTCACATTTTCATTTTTCACAATCATTCATTAACCTTTCCTCAATTTTCAGATCAACCTGAAAGCCGAGGACAATAGAGGTAGATTCGCCCAGGCATCAGTTCGTATCATCATTATAAGAGTGGTGGACAACCCTCCGACATTCCTCCAGACACCATACAGGACAACCATAGACGTCAACAAACCGCTCAACGCCTCCGTATTCTCAGTGCGAGCTGTCGACCCAGATGCTGTGGTAGGTTTCTTATTCTTTCTCAATCCTTAACACGCCGCTAATGGCTGAAATATTGCCCAAGCGGCGTTTAACAATAATTCACTAACTCAATCAATCCTTGCCAATAACTAACAAATCAGGTTTTCCCATCTTATATGTAGTTGTTGGCTTATATATCTCATTTTACCTTGTCTTCTTCCAGAGCGAGATACGATATCAGTTGGTTGGATACTTCCCAGCAACGGAGTACTTCAGCTTGAACTCGCTCACAGGGGAGATTACTCTGACGAAAAGCTTCGCATTGGACAACTATAAGACCCTACTATACGTGGTAAGTATCAGTTTGTAAGATATCCAAACGAAATAGCTATGAATGACCAAAAGGACTGTTTTAAAATGTGACATCAATGAAGTTTAGGTCGGATGTACCAGGAGCGATGACGTTCTTTATAAATGTACCGCCTCATTCATTTTCATTTAAAAGTAGCAAGTTGATATAAGAGTTGAGATGATGGAATAACATCCCGTTTCAGTTGCGTGTTGACGCCTACGAGCAGCTCCGCCCAGAAATGCGAGTGTCTGAAGATGGGTTGATAGATGTGGTGCGCAACCCTAACGCTCCCCAGTTCAGCAGGAGCGTGTATGTGCGCACCGTCCCCGAGTCTACTGTGCAAGGGACCAGTGTCCTGCAGGTCTCCGCTACAGACGAGGACGGCGTATGTACAGATCAGATTAAAGCTCCCTCTTTAAAGATTAATGTTTTTGCATAGTGCATTATTAGGTTTTAATTTGAATTGCAACTATATTTCGACATAATGAAATGCGACTGGTAGTGCAAAAATAATTGCTATTTATATGAGGACCACAAGGTTTGTTTTCTCTGCTTCTTACATGCCTGCATTTATATCTCATTTGCTGTCAAAACTAGCTTAGTAAGGTCATTTGTTGTATTCTACATTTATCATTTACAGGACATCCCAGTATATTCGATGGAAGCATCAGAATTCTTCTTCCTAAGTTCCACAACCGGCGTGATCAGCATCCGCAAACCGCTCACTGAGGGCACCCAAACACAGTACACCGTGAGTTTCCCGTAGTTTATTCGTTGCTCTTCCTCTTGAAATGGTGAAATATCTTCTTTAATTCTTTGTACAATCGCACACATCATTTTCTATTCCAGTTAATTGTAAGCGTTAGAGACCAGTCGTTCCCGGAACTGACCAACACAACCACAGTTCAGATCACCGTGGACAGAGACCGAGCTCCGCCCACCTTTACTAGCTCCACCTATGTAATGGCCATCCCGGAAACACTCCCCGCAAACTCTACACGACCTATATTTGTTGTGCAAGCATCAGATGAAGACCTAAGGGTGAGTCTGTCTTACGATTGTACAAGTTTGCTCTGTCTTTGTCAAAACATTGGATAATGAGGGAACCTGTTTACAATTCAACACAGTTCATCTTCAGGGACATAACATTTATAAAAAAAATAATTCTTTCAATCCTAAGGACAGAAACGTCTATTGCTTACACTATTTTGTTGAAATATTTTGATGTCATCTGTAATGTCAAATGTTTTATTAAGAAATTCTTTATTGATATACTTTTGTAGAAATTTGATATAGATAGAACTAATGCACATTAATTATGAACTTGCAGGAGCGATTAGTGCTTGAAGCCAGTGGCGATGGATCTGCATTGGCATATTTCCGACTTGATCCTGATACTGGCGCCGTCTTCGTGAAGACTCCTCTCACCCGGGACAGTCTCTCACAGTATACGGTAAGTACTGCTTAAGGCCAGAGACGTTCGTAAGCACTTACATGTAGATACACAGGGCAATCCATCGTTTTCCTTATTACCATAATGCAAACTGTTTTGCAAATGTTATGTACGAGTAACGAGCCGGTGAAGATGGCAACGGGCCACTAACATCTACGCGAACTTCAAATAAAGCACTCTATAAAAAAGCTTCTTCCTTATGATTGTAAATTTCCTGACATGATGCAAAGCATGACATTTCCTCTGTGATAGTCATTATTGATGAGTTTTACTTAACTAATATCTATATGTTTCTTGCAGCTCCGTATCCAAGCGTACGACACGTTCTATCCCCTAAACCTTGGCTACACCACCCTCACCATCACTGTGGTACGCAACCCCAGCTCTCCGGTGTTCTTCCGTACCCAATACACCCCGGCAGTGCCTGAGTATACGCCCGTTGGAGACAGGGTACTTACTGTCAACGCTACAGACGCTGATGGGGTAATGAATTCTATAGCTTTTCTCTGGTTAGTTATAAGGGTGTACAACCCGCGTCACCTTTCCGAAAAGTAGCATTCGTAAATCAGTTTATGTGGAACTATTATGTATATCATTTGAAAATAACAGTGGTTACCCTCCATTGCCCTAATGTGTAAAGCGTTATTAGCAACATGTCATCACTCTTGTAAATTTGAAATGCAACATAAATCTCATGCCTGATGTTTTGTAGGATAAGCCGTCTTATTCGATAATTGGAGGGAAGGATGGCATGGAATACTTCTACATATCTCCAACATCAGGAGATATCTTCCTCAAGAAAAATCTTTACTCCAACTCTCTCAACCAGTACACGGTATGTATACTCTTGATTGAATTTCATCACAGAAGATATCAAATGACATGAAACTTGTAATCACTTTTTATATTCAAAATCTATTTGCGTATTAACAAACGAATTGTAGAAATGTAGAAAAACTTACCTTGTTGCCTTGTATTGCTGCTAATAGAAGCAGTATCTTACCACAGACTGTCAGAAATAACTTGGTATTATCAAAACACTCATTTCGTTATTCATAGCTGACTGTCCAAGCCACAGACCAGCGGATCCCGGCAAGATTCACTAACGCGACAGTGATACTAACCGTGGTCCGAAGCCAGCCCCCACGCTTCCTGAACACGCCCTACTCCTTCACGGTTTCCGAGAAGACACCAATTGATGCCTCCGTCTTCAGTCCAGTAGCTTTCGACTCCGACCTGAAGGTAAAGCTGACACTCTTTGGCCTTAACCTTTCAACCCTAATGTTATGTTTATCAGAGAGTTTTCATAAAGTAAATCATTAATATGAAATTACCTATTCTGCACTTGCATAGACCTGTAAACAGATATTATAATACAAACATAGGTAATACATTATGAATTAAATTCTGAAATGATGAGAACACACTGTTAGTTTTGATGATTTATCACAATACAAATATGTCCCCCAGGGTTCAATGTTTTACGACATTGTCGGTGACGCTCCCGCCCCAAGCTTCTTCTCCATTAACTCTACTAGCGGAGTGATATCCGTGCGCTCCAATTTGCTGATGGACGGGAACCAGGACTACTTGCTGCGCATCATGGTGTACGATACAGCCTTCCCTGCGCAGACCACTACCACAGACATCAACGTCTACATCGCCAGGAACGATAACTCCCCCGTGTTCGGTGGGGAACCCTACGTCATCAATCTTAATGAGGATATGTCCATCGGGCGAAGTGTCTTCAACGTGTCCGCAACAGATGCTGATAATGTAAGTACAATGTAAAAATGCTCTCAAACCAATGCAAACAAACAGAGCTCTGTGTAATATATTTGATTGTTATGAAATACGAAAACCTTTATGCTGTTTATTCTTAATGAGAATAACTTGGTCAGCCATTACATTATTTGAAATATTTGTTTATAGTGATGGGTAACACTGATTTCTTTATTTGCCTCCAGGACAAGCTGAAGTACACACTGCTGCCAACATCAATGAACTATGAGTTCTTCTACCTGAACCCAGACACGGGAGCGCTCTTCCTCACCAAGACTCTCGAGACAGCCGAAGGAAACAACTTTGTGGTAAGTCATCTTTCTTTCCATTCTTTCATCTCGCTATGTCCTTATTGCAAATATTTTAGAAATTGCTTTTGCTTCCAAAAATGTGTGGAATTAAAAATAATCATAGTGCTTTCCTATGCAGATTTGTTTCTTATTGTTCTTATTGAACATGTTCCTATTTCTCCACAGTTGATGGTTCAGGTTTCCGATGACCGCATCCCCCAACGTTCTGACGAATCCGCTATCGCGGTTCTGATCAGACGAAACCAGTTCGTCCCAGAGTTCCCCGGTTCTCCCTACAGTGTTGTCGTTGCGGAGACTCATGCTGTCAACGATACCATCCTCAGTGTGGCCGCAGTCGATAATGATCTACGCGTATGTTCCATATTGTGTTTCTTATTTGACTGTATTGTCCTATCAAATTACAAATGATCGGTAGATATATTAACTAAGTGGTCTTTAAAATATAAGGCCAATAATTTTCCTTGAACACAAGCTATGATCTATTGTGTTATAAAAAAAACTCTTTTCAGTAGTCATTTTCAAGTTAATGTTATCTTTCAACAGTTACTTATTTTGTTGTTTATTTCAGGGGTCACTGGTATATGAAGCAGTTGGTTTCTATCCTGCCCAAAGCTTCTTCGGGATCCATTCCGACACTGGCGCCATACGCATAATACAGAACTTGAAAAACGATGGCCTAGCCCGCATCCAGTATACGGTATGTTGATACCATTATCAATTTACTCTTCTCATATCTCATTATTTAAAATGAATAGGCCAAAACCTGTTTTTATATTGCTTTTGACTGTATTTCCCAAAATACAACCCCCCAATTAGATATTTCTATTGAAAGTAGCCATACCTAAATAACTAATACGTTATTACCTCATTTCCCTTTACAGCTCAGGGTTGTGGCCTACGACGACACAGTTCCCAGACAGAAGACGTCGGCAGATGTTGTGATCACAGTTCGACGTAACTTGAACCCACCTGTCTTCTCCCAGATTCGTTACGCCCGGGCAATCGGTGAAGATTTCCCCCTCGGGTCACCTCTGCTTAATGTGTCTGCCACAGACTCTGATGGGGTAAACATTTCATCATCCTGAGGCAGTTATTCTGAATAAACGAGCAACTCTGATACTGAATGAAATCAAATACAATGTTAACGTCCAGATTACAACATCCTGCCTCTCCTGTGTTACCTTTATGATACGTTATGTCTGTCGTCTTCATTTGAACTGTCATTTCCCTCAAAAGACTCCTACAAAAGTGAAAGCTATTTTCAGAGAAGACATGGTGTAGCCCATTGATTAACTGTTGAAAGATGGATTAATGTTACTTTCTAATCACACGACACCAAATGCAATACTCCATAAAGGCGGATGTCTCGATCACAGACCTGATGGATTAGATTAACAAAATCAAAATACCATCAGCAACGTAACTTCGTCAGATTTTTTCTTGCCTCTTAATTGTTTAGTATATAGAATTGATTACAAAGGTATAACGATGCCAATTTCGTTTCAGGATTCCATCTTTTATGACATCTTGGCTGATAAGAGCGGTGGATCTGCTTTATCGTTTTTCTTCGTGGAGCGGTCCACGGGATCCATCTATCTGAGGCAGCCACTCACAGAATCCACCGCCAACCAATTTACGGTAACATTACTTTTTCTTGATGCTCGGTCATTTCTTTAAACTTGTATTATGGGACTCTATAGTAATATTTTCTATGCTAGTTTCAAGCTCAATAAGCTTGATATTTAACGTTTGATTTTCAAACTTGCATAATAAGGATCAAACCACGCTAAATAAATGTATCTTCACTCAGCATCAAGTTTATAGATGACGTTTACCACATGCAATCGTTAATTGTTAAATATAATAATCTCAACTTTTCTGCTTGATGACGCTTTTAAGAAGCATCCTTAATGGAATAATCTTTTCAGAGCTTAGTTATTTAAAAACAAGCGAAATTACAATCTACCGTATACTAAAAACCTAACTATCACTTTGATAATGACAATGATTATCTTCTTAAAATACCCGAAAATGCCATCAAATGAAAAGGAAAGTTTTGAAGAAAAAAATACATCCAATGGAAATCTTCAACCACTTCACATGTTTATTGAATCTGTACCAGATGTCTGTACGAGCGACCGACAGCGGACGGCCTAGTAGAGACGTCACAACCGAGGTGGTGATTATTGTAAGCAGAGACGAGTACGCCCCGCGCTTCACAGATACGCCCTACGTGCTATCCATACCCGAGACTCTGCCTAATGGATCCGCCATCTTTACTGTCACTGCAACTGACCAGGACCTTAAGGTAAACTCTTGCGCTTTTGTTTGTTACTGTTTTTCTAATGGCTCTAATTGACTGAGATTATGTCTTGGTCGTCGTTCGAAATTTGTATGGAAGTGTATTGTGACTAACATCTATTTGGTTTAATAAAACATTCGAAAGATAATAGTATAATTTGATGATATATAGTCAGAATAACGTGTTACTAGCTCAGACTATCTCTCTTGTAGGGTGTGATGAGGTACATGGTTGTGGGCGTTCCTCCAGCCCCTTATTTCTTCACGATTACCAACACCGGCAACATCTTCGTGAGGGGAAACTTAAAGACTGACCGCTCTATGACTTATGATGTAAGTACATTAGTAGCTTATGATAAAGAATTCTAAATATTGCCCGCTTTACTTACTCTCTTAAATATCCTTTGTTCGCCACCTTTGAAAATCATAGCTAAATATATATGCCTTTGAAATAATTCTTAATTTAATCTGATTTTAGTTCCTTTTGTTTGCCATCTTTGATCATATAATTACTCATTGAGTGATCATTTAAGAATCTTGATCATTGTTTCACCAATTAAGCTGTTTGTTAATACGTCATCGTTATGTGGGACAGTGACTGGTAGAATATGGTTAGAAATTCAAATAGAATCTAAACACTGTGCGCGCCTTTTCACTTATAAAGATACTAATTACAATGATACGTTGACATTACGCCATTTGCTCAATGTACTTCTGTGTTTCAGCTACGTATTCGTGCGTACGACAGTGCGAACCCAACCGTCTACAAGGAGGAGGACGTGCGTATCTCCGTGGAGAGAAACATCAACAGGCCTGTCTTCTCACGGGTAGCATACGCGGCCCGGATGGACGAAGCAACGCTTATAGGAACCACCGTCTTGGTGGTCACTGCCACTGACGCCGACGGTGTATGTATTTCCATTAACAGTCCCATTCATAATCCAATTGTTTTGAGCATGGTTATATTTCGTGTGATTATCTTAACTCTTGTGATCAAATGGGCTTCATATGTGTTACATTCTGTCTTTTGAAAGTATTGAAGCGTTCGACTTTAGTTTGAATGCATTTAAAGTTAAACCACCTGTTGATTTCGTAAATGAACAAGCACATCAATGTTGAATGAACCCTTTCCTTACCCTTACAGATTAAATGTACTGTTCCTTTATGATGTTATCACAAGCTATTTGGTGTTCTCTGTATTGCTTGTAGATTAATAAATTGCTCGAGTTATAATTCCGCGAAATACTTTCGTCGTGCATGTCTGAAACATTATGAGCGATTCCTGCAAACGTCACCGTAAAGCCGCCACATCCTGGCACCTAATGTGATGAAATTACCCTTGTTGCAGGACCAGCTGACGTACTCTCTCAGTGATGACGAGCGCTGTGTGGCCATGTTCTATGTGGGAGCCGAGAATGGCGCTTTGTATCTCCGACAGTCTGTAATGGAGACCGCGGACACGTCCTTCATTGTGAGTTGACATCATTAGTAATGTGTAGATGGGTCTAGTTTGAAACTGTCTTAAGAATATTTCACATTGTTAAAAGTTATGACTGATTTGTCTCCAGCATTTGATAGATGATAGTCACGAACATGGTCTCACAAAAAATTACATCAGTATTTCTGATCTTGCAAGATATTTCGAATTAAAAGAACTATCGATGTAATTCCTATTACACAAATTGTTTACATGCTCTCCATATTAATATATTTAGATATACAAACTTCATTGTTCTTATGAGCTTGTTAATAGTTTACATTGTTTAAACGATAATTTAATTTTATTCTTAATTAAACTGAAACTGCTTTTCAGTGCACGGTGACGGTGTCTGATAACGGGTACCCCAGTGCCAACACGGTCTCAGTGAAACTGGTCGTAGGGATTGATAGAGATACTGAATTACCAGTCTTCTCCAACAACGGCAAATACTCCATCAGCATCAATGAAAACATCCAAGTTCCCACATCCATACTTTCCATTACTGCGTCCAGACAGAACCTGGTGGTAAGTGAATTCTTCAATGTCAGGTTAATATAATGGTTTTTTTCAACAAATAGTACAAAAAAGGAAAAGGTTGATGAAACTGAATTCAACTTAATCCGTAAGTTGATATCATTCTACATCCAGAAATTGAATACAATTTTGAAACTTTATTGTAAAATTTCAATTGGATCCAGAACACAAATCAGTTAAGGCTCATGACGGCTTGGTAAATGAGAAATTAGTTACTGCAAACTTATTTCAATCATTGCAAAATATTGTATTGACACAGTCTTGCCATCCGGATTGAGGTATTACAATATGTAAAATTTTGATGTCTGTTGCTAGGGTCGAATCTACTACGAGGTGGTTGGAGACTACCCTGCTCCCAGCTTCTTCACTATACACAACCAGACGGGAGAGATATATGTTAAGGAAAACCTGCTCAGTGACAATCTTCGTCTCGGCTCTTATACTGTAAGTACACAAATCACCAGTACATGAAACGATGTCCTCGTATTTTACCTTGATTTCTTAGCGGTGGTTTATTCATACTAATTCAAGTTGGAATAACAAAGGCCGTATGTCAATGACATCAATGGAGGATCATCCACATAAGGAAATGTGCATTGTTAACTTATATAATTATTTGTTAATATACCCTCTTTTTCCAGTTATGTAGTGACGCATAAGGGTGTTTCATTGTGATAGACACTCGTTAAGACAGAGTTAGCAAGATGTCATTTGAGAAGTCATATCAGACAGAAAGCGTTGTTCTTTTTCTGCCTTATTTAGGATAACTATCAGGAATGTATTTTCTTTGGATATCCTTTTATACTAAATGATGATTGTTATCACCCTCTAGCTGCGAGTGCGCGCCTACGACACTGGAGCGAGTTACCTGTCCAGCACGGCTGAGGTGTACATCATGGTACAGAGGAACCTGAACGGCCCGGTGTTCAGCCCCGCCACCTACAGGGTGACGGTCAGGGAGGACGTGACAGTTGGGACATACATACAGAAACTCAACGTGTCCGATCCTGATGGGGTGGGTACCACTAGACTGACATACTGGTGAAAAGAATTTAATTATTGCACTCGCGCGATGAAAAAATGAAAATCAACTTTCACCTTTTATGAAAAAAAGATTCATTTATGGGATCTCGTAAAAAAGATTATGTGTTAATGCATTATACATATTCGATATACATTGTCTCTGTTGCAGAACCAACTGACCTGCTCAGTGGCAGAGGGACCGTACTTTGCTGTTGATCCTGCCACTTGCCTTCTAAGAGTTGACAAACCTTTGACTTCGGATATCAATAAAGCAACGGAATACACGGTACGGTTGATACTACCTCAGTAGTGCTAAATGGTATTATTTTTAAAATTTTTATATTTTTACAGAACACCAAATATCGATTTCCTTGTATTGAGATTTATACATATTCCAGTGGAACTAACTAACCCCGCTATTTCAGATCTATGTCACGGCCACAGAGATGACATCCAGTAACCGCCAGGTTGCTACTGCTACCATAGTAGTATCAGTACTACGAGACCTCTTCCGGCCTCAGTTCACGAACCTGCCTGCCACCCGAGAAGTGGGCGAGACTTCATCCCTAAATACCGTGATATACACTGCCCAAGCTCTCGACAATGATCTCGAGGGTTCACTCAAGTACGAACTCATCGGTGTGTTTCCTGCTCAGAGTTTTTTCGAGATAAACGGATCCACTGGAGCTGTGATCCTGAGGAACAGTCTTCTCTCTGACACTCTGGGTCAAACCTCGTATACTGTAAGTTTATTAACAAACTGATTTAGAATTAATACCTACTATAGGCAGTCGCAAATCATTATAAACTGAACCAACTATTTCTAATAGCTAAAAGGCAACTCTAACAGAAGAAGTGCAATTATTTTCTAAAATTCGACACCCCATCAGTCGAAAAATTTGTAAAACATAGAACAGGAGCTCACGGGATGGACCAACAAGTTCATGGTCGCCCGAAAGCACTTGTTGTAAGCTACTTGTTCCTTATCACTTATCACTATGTATAAGGCATCTTATAAAACACCCACCTCATCTGCCACCAGGCCCGAGTGCAAGTGTACGATACAGCCCGACCAGACAACAGGACCGAGGCGGACCTGACTATTCTGGTGTCCAGGAACACCAACGGTCCTGTTTTCTCTGCCCCCAGATATGAGAAGAGCGTCCCGGACAACTTCCCTTTGTATCAGTCGGTCCTACAGGTTGTCGCTACCGACGCTGATGAGGTACATATAAGTTCTGCTTTAGAAGATCTGGTTAACAGTAATTTTGTTTTATGTTTGACGGATCAGTAAAATAATGTTATGGCAGATACTAACGATTAGTTTTTCTGTTGAATACCAGTTCGACTCTGATCAAAATATATGCATTGTTTGTGGCATTTACAGGTAATTCTGAAGCCTGTGCCATGTTAGAATAGTTTAAATGATTCTAGGACTTATTTTACAAACATCCATACTTTGTAATTCGTTAGCTATATGTGATTTTGCAGGACAAGTTGACATACAAGCATCTGGGCGGTAGAGAGGAACATGAGTTGTTCTACCTGAACCCTGACAGTGGAGTCATCTCTCTCAGTGACTCTCTCCAGAATACAGTCCGCAACCAGTTCGTCGTGAGTAATCTCTATGGTTTTGTCCAAATATCTTGCTGGTATGGAAGCATCATTTAACACGAAATGAAAATGTCTTGTATAAAAACAATACTTTATTCGTTTGCAGTTAAATCCTCCAAGTATGATTCAATCTTATATATTAATTATTTTTTTCTCTTGTGGCGATATTTTAGTTTGAGATTGAAGTATCCGACAACCGTGCCTCGAACATCGTGAAGCTGAGTCGGACGACTGTAGTGATCACAGTCCAGAGAGACAGCGGTCCTCCACGCTTCCCCGGCGCTCCCTTCAATGTGGACGTCGCTATCAACCAGCCTGTGGACTCGATCTTCTTCTCCGCTGTTGCTGTTGATCCGGATGTAAAGGGGGAACTGCGCTACCGACTTGACGGATTGAGACCAGGCACTCAGTACTTCGCTCTGGACGCTGTGACTGGAGGCATCAGTGTCAGACAGGCACTTACTGACAATGAGGATGTGTATGCGAAGTACACGGTGGGTTACAATTCATTTCCAATGTTTACATATTTTCCTCCAAAAAACGTTTAGAACATAACCTCGTCCTAACTTAACCACACATTTTTCAAACATACACAGATGAACGTTCGATTGGTATTTGTAAAGACGAACGATCTCCTGCTTTTAAGTTACTTGAGTAGATTATTTTATTATCATACAAAATGCAATATCCATGGCACTTCAAAACTCAAGTTAAATGATTTTTATCAACAAATGTCCTGAAGTGATACATACTTGAGTTATCAAGTAAATTTCTTGCAATTCCAGCTTCTTGTGTCAGTTTATGACACAAAAACTCCCGAACTTGTCATCACTGAGCCTGTAAACATAAGAGTTCTGAGGAACCTGCACGTGCCAGTCTTTACCCAGGATTCCTACACAACATCTGTATATGACTTCGAGGCAGTTGGATCTAGCGTGATCCACGTAACCGCTACCGATGGGGACATGACAGTAAGTGTGCTAAGGGTTCTCACATTTACACATGTTTAAGAAATGTCTATTTTCTATATATGTCAATTGTCTATTAAATTTTATCTGTGAAAAGTATTCTTTTTCCTTGTGACACTGTCTTTCTCCTTCAGGAACCAGAGAACACATTCACCTACCTGATGGAGAGAGCTGCACCGGCAGGAGAGTTCTTCACCGTGGATCCCTTCAGCGGTATCATCAGAATCAACAAGGACCTCACCCAGAGCGAAACCTCTTCTTACGTAGTAAGTGAAGTCATGAATGTCTTTATATTTTGAAAAAAATGTCAACTTTAAAATGATGCTATCATGAGTATTGGAAATCATTTCATATCTTTAAATACATTTTCCCCTCAGTTCAACGTAATTGCCCGAGACAACGGAGCCGTGAAGCGATCCAGCACTGCCACAGCAACAGTCGTTATTCTGAGGAACAGCGGCCGCCCCGTCTTTAACGAGGACAGACCTTATGACGTCACAGTGACAGAGACCTTATCAGTGCTGTCCACTATAGTGCAGGTCATGGCGGTTGACAGTGACCCGGCCGAGACACCCAATGGGCAGATCTTTTACTCTATCACCAGTCCGCCTGAGGCTCGGACACTGTTTGAGATTGACCCCCTCACTGGAAATATCACTGCACGGGTTTCCTTAACTACGGCAAAACGTGACCTTTATAGGGTATGTAAACAGGAATATCTATGTTAATGCTGGATGTAATGTTTTAACATGTTTTTTATTTAATAAATACAAGAAAATATCAGGAATCATTGAAATTCTAAATGATTGTATGTGTTAAACTTGTTCACTGCTCAACTTTTAAAGTTTGTTTCCTTTGTCCTATCATAATAATTTTATCTCATCAAGGGGATTATTAGTTCATTATTATAGCTATATTTCTCTATACAATAAGCTGAAACAACTATTTTCCGACCTCAGATTATTGTGCGAGTAAGTGACCGAGGTGTGCCCGTTCGGACGGCGGAAGCAGCTGTAGTGATCCGGATAAGGCGGGAAGGGACGCCATTCTTCCAGCAAGACGAGTACGCCTTGTCTCTGGCTGAAAATACCGCGGTGGATACTTCTGTTATGCAGCTGCAGGCCACTGATCCACTCAACGTGAGTATACTAGTGGTGTTGGTTTTCATGTACGATTAGATAGAACATTTGCTGAGAACATTAATAGCTTCCATTGATGTTGACATTAATTTGAATTGAAATGGCCTTGTCTTCTCAATTTCAAGATAATAACGCTTTTTGTTCTCTTTCTGAAACATTAATGCAATGGCTATCTCTAATGGATACACTAAACCTAATCTTCAAAACTTTGGACACATATCTTATAAAGACACTATATATCTACCTATGTGATATATTGAGGGTCGCCAAGATAAGTAACCAGCAATGTCAATTTTCAGAATAAGCTCGTGTACGAGATAACAGGCGACGGTCTGGCGTCAACGTTCTTCCGAATCGACCCTGAGACTGGTCTCGTCACAGTCGCACAGGAGTTTCGCACGGACGACCAACAGTCATATGTGGTTCGGGTTCGAGCCTACCGACAGAACGATCCTTCTGTCTTCACTTTTGTCCTTATCAGAGTTGTCATTACGAGGAACGCTAACAGACCGACTTTTCTTCACTCGAACCTTGTCTTCAGGTTGTCCGAAGATCAGCCCTTAGGTGCCAGCTTTGGTCGAGTCAACGCTTCTGACGAGGATTCCGTGAGTATAAATGCGTTTATAGATTCCAATCCCAGTTGGTATATTTAGTACCAAATAACCCTAATGCTGTTATCAGATATAACATTTTGGCTAAGCAGTTGCTTGTTGAGACCGTTCTATGTTTTAAATCGCAGATCTTTAACAGTTATTAAATTACCTAGATAACATTACTTGCATTTACACTGCAATGACTTACCATAGGCATGAGCTATTTCATTTATTTTCGTCTACCTAATCGTTTCAGGGGGACAATGGACTCATCACTTACAGCCTTGACGCACAGAACTCAAATCCCGTCAACGCCATGAACTTCTTTTATGTGAGTCCGACAACCGGTGTATTGTCCGTCACAAAGAGTCTGGGAGAGGACGAGGCCAGACCACTCAGCTATGTGCTCTCCATTCTAGCCAGGGACAACGGCTTCCCCCGCCAGTTCTCTGTGCTTCAAGTCACTGTTAACGTCATTAGGAACCGCAATGGACCCGTGTTCTCCTCCAGCATGTACGAGATCGAGATCGACGAGAATCTGGCAGCGGGGACAAGTCTGCTCACAGTACAAGCTTCGGACGCTGACGGAGTGAGTGATGGATTAATCTCTATCGACCGCCTACAATTTTCAATTTCAAAGATCTAATTCGCCATTACAGCAAGTAGATTTGTGATAGAAGTGGCCTTCTTCATATGCTGTAAAGATGACACGGCCTGTTACAGTTATTAGTTCACATTGTGGTTGTGCCTTAGTCATTCAGCTAACATACAAGGTTGAATTTACTGTTACTATTTTCATATATGTAATACGACTATGTGATTAGATTTGAATCCTATGTCTGATTTCGCCATTCTGCACTACGGTGTTCACATTGGCCCGCATCAAAACCTGTACATTACATTGTATCTTTTATTGTATTCGCGAAACAGAAATCGAATTCAATCATCTGATATTTCAAATTTCGGAAAAGTTTCGACAATACTAATAAAGTGTGATGTAGGCCTGTTATCAAATCAAAGCTATTATATTAAATCTACCGAATTTTTTGAAATTTATGAGTGTGTTTTCATATCACAGTATAACTTGTACTCATAACAGAGAACAATGAATATTTTACAATAAAAGATGACGTCAGTGTTATTTTCTCCTTGCAGGATGCTGTCCGCTTCACCCTGTTGACCACCATACCGTCTTCCCTGTACTTCAACGTGGACAGGACTAGTGGCGTCGTTTCATTAGCAGCCTCCCTCTCCACCGACAGCTCCTCGAAATATACTGTAAGTAGACCACTTTTTGGAAGAGTGAAGATACTGAATGTCATTATTAAACCACATGTACCTTAGACTGGCTTAAAGGTGTAATGTTCGATGAACAAACAAAGTGACAATGATAGCTTTAATGGACATTTGTTGTCATACTTTCCCTAAAAATACATGATATATGCTGTTAAAAAAATTCCAGTGGTAACTAAAAAGCAATGTCCCCTGAACTTTGTGTAGTTAACTACTTGACATGGTATTTGGATCGTACGGATTAACCCTTGCTTAAAATAGAATTGATTATATAATAGTATTACACTGAGCCTAGATTATTTGACCGTTATAACTGGAAAAGTAGGATGAGATTTAGAGATGATTGAAATGGTTGTCATAACGATCCAGTGTAACATCAATAACAATACAGAGGATGTCCTCGCCTCCCCATCATGTGCAGGTTACTCCTCTAAAATAAAACATAACATAATCAAGTGTTATTCTGGCTTATAGACATACACGACTCCGTTGCTATATTTCATTTGTTGCATGACATTTTCACACATTTCGAATGATGTTTAATTCAGAACATTAATTTCATATGAAACTAAGATTGTAATAGAACACTGTCTGACACCACAACCTCCCTCTTTGTACTTGACACGAAACAATTTCTTAAAGATAGTCTATTATGTTTTCCTTTTACATTTACAAGTACTTAGGTACAGTATTCATTGTCCTCCTCGTCTTTCAGATGACAATCAGTGTTCAAGATGAGCCGATCCAGGGAGCTTTACCACGTCTTAACGACGCTACTGTGGTAGTCAATGTGCGACGTAACCCTAACTCTCCCATGTTTGAACAGTCCGCCTACAACATCTCCATCTCAGAGTATAGCAACGTACAGAGTCTAGTCGCCACGATCAGAGCCACTGATGCCGATTCAAATGAGGTATGGTCACCACCTTTAAATGATAATCATTTTGTGTCCTTAGATAATATTATATACATAATAGTTTTTGTAGAAGGGTTTTCGTAAAATAAAATAAATATTAGAACTGACAATTGTAATTGACAGACCAAAATGTCGTACGGATATTCAACTCCTTTGCTGTATTCACACGCAAATATCATATACTGAACATTTTAATCAAAAACAGGTTTTCAAGGGAACATTTGAAATATGTGTATTGTTTTAACGGCTTTTTCTTATATGAATATATAGAGAAAAGCATTAAAAGAAAATTACTTTTTGTATGTTCATGACCCACTATAACACTATAATAGTTAACATAATTATGCATTTTTCAGACGCCGAGCGGCCAGATTCGATACAGGATATCAAGTGTAAGCTACCCAGGATTCCAAGTGTCTAAACTGCCCAACCAGTTCGACTTCTTCATAATCAGCCCGACTTCCGGTGACATCTACCTTGCGCAGACTCTCAGCAAATACGGCGTGCCAGACATCTTTTATGTGAGTAATTGACATTAACTTAGTGGGCGAGGGACACGCATACGATAATTAAACTCATTTGCCCTATCTAAGGTCGGCTTAGCCATTTTTCTTCATTCTGAAGTTTTGCGAAAGACATCGATCTTGGGTTCAATCTACTTTCATCATTGAAACGATCATTAATCTTACTATATGTGCCTTGTTAATTCTTTCTTTATGTATCAAAACAAATTTTATGTCTGAGATTCTGCATCGACTTTGGGAGTCATGGAACTTCAACAGCAATTTTGGAAAATCATTACAATCCCAATGTCATATTTCCTGGAGTGAAATATTTCTGAAAGAAAAACATTATTAATCAACATTCCTAATTCACAAATCTTAACCTCCAGGTTACCATAGTGGCAACCGACTTGGCTGTTCCTGCTAAAATGGCCTCAACAGAGTTGACGATCAACATCGTGCGGAATATTCACGCGCCTCTGTTCTCCTCCACTAGCTACCAGGCCACCATAGAGGACACGTCAGTTGTCGGGAGGGCGGTGCTCACCGTCACTGCCGTGGATGCTGATCAAGACGTTTCCCTGAATAAAAAGGTTTGAAGTTATTTGAATAAATTATGTACGAATTGTTCAATTGTTTCTTAGATTTAAAGGAATGATGCATACACCGCTAATTGCTAACAACAATAACTCTTCACTCACTCAGGTTTCTTGCCTATTTTGAAACAAACCCGGTGTTATATCTTGTACCTTTTTACCATATGGTTTAACACATGAGTTACCTAGCATAATTTGTTGTAATTGGTTTGTTTAATGAACATTTCTAACCAAAGTTTTAAAACCAAAGATTTATATGAATTATTGTTTTGTTCGTGGTAATTACTGACGATCATAACCTGCATATTTTCCAGACCTTCAACTCTGAGTTCAAGTATATCCTCGACTCCGAGGACCCCCAAGCTCTTCGATATTTCGGCATCACAAACGACGGGGTCATTACTGTCAGAAACGCGCTTGTGGCTACAGACAAGACTTCATTTTCAGTAAGCCTACATTAATAATCAACATCATTCTTTATGTCAAATCCTTGAAGCAAAACCAAATAAATACAACCTAAGTTAAAGACCAACAAAATATATAAATATCAAAATATCACATGACCTATCTAATATATTTTTGTTTTATTTTGGTATGGAACCTATTATGTTATTAAAGATTTTTAAACGTTATATCCAATAGCATATTGTGTTTGAACATGGATTTTTTCGCATTAGAAACATGCACTTTTAAGAAAAGTAAAATAACTTTTTTTTCAGTTCTACATTATCGCTATGGACAAGAGTTGGAAGCCAATGAATAGCAAGGTACCTGTCACTGTGACTGTCACTAAAGTCAGTACCCGACCTCGCATCCTCGGCTTCACCGCACCCGTCCACTAGTGAGTATACCACACAATCATATTTCAAATGATTAGAAGAAGATTATGTTCATTTTAAAGGATCCGTTTTAAATACTCAGAACGAAAACGAGATACAAAAATCACATATTGTTACTTACATTGTCATAACTTATTTGAGCAGATATTGCATCCTATACAAAATAACGCATTTCATCACCTTAATTTCTGAGAAAACTCCTGTTGTGTCTGGTTATAATTTTGCTTGACTATTGATCTTATGTTTCATCGAGGTTGGCGTAAAACGAATAGAAAAACATGAAACACCTACAAACTCGAATAACGTTCAAGTTAAAGCAACATCTCATTGTGCCTCTAGATCACTAACTCTTATGTCTTCTCTTCTCCCGTCTCCAGTGTGGTCCTACCCGAGAACTCTGTGGACCCCAACTCTGTGGAGGTGCTGCTGACACTCGACACGGAGAACCAAGACACTGACCTCCCTGTGGAGTGTAGAGTCCTCTCCATCAACAGAGACACCGTGCTAGATGGAAGTGAGTAGATAGTGTAGACTTGGCTAGTATTGTAAATCCTTTTTGTTTCAAATACTGCTGTGTAACCTTGCAAAAAAGTTTTTCCATTCCTTGCCTGTTTAATACTGCCATCATTTAGTATTTTGCATCTATTGTCGACCGTGGTTAAAATAAGCATAAGGTAAAGAGATAGTTAATGACAGATGGCTTAGATGCACATTTATATATATTATATTTGTATCAAGCATTGCGATCTATATAGTTAATGTTAACGACAAATGATTAGTTCATAGACAAATTTGAATCAACAGAACATTACAAATTTTGAAGGGCAATGTTCTCCCTACGATCAGTGTATTGTCTAGTGAAGTTTTGCACTGTCCAACAACAGACATTTCTGAATGATATCTTAATCACCATTGATATTTTCCAGGTTTGTTCAACGTGCGCACCACATCAGACCAGAAGAACTGCGAGCTGTACACGATGGGGAACATAGACAGGGAGCAGGGGGCTGTGTACAACATCACTGTGGGGGTCAGACACAGGTCCATCAACAAGCGGTCGATCAACAACGCAGGTATGAGTCAGTGGACATCATCTGGCATACTACATTGTGAATATTTAGTACAAAATCATAGGGGGCACCTAATTTGATATGTCGTGAAACTCATGAAGTCTTTGGTATAGAAAAATTATTTTATTTCTGCATTCAATTGTTCTGAAATTTCAGATTTGAAGAAAATGCAAACACCTTACTTTAATTAACAAACCTTAATGTAAATGAACTACCAAAACCTCAGTTTGGTTTATATCAAAACGTATTCCTAACTTATTGACTTATCTTTCAGTATACAACACATGGGAGTACACAAGTGTGATCATATCGGTGCTTGACGTTAATGACAGCCCACCCCGCTTCCACTACCCTGTCTACCCGGCACCCGACCTACAGGCCTACGTGTCTGCTATAGACATCACGTCTACGCCAAACACCAAAGTAGTTGAGGTGAGGGCAGACGACGCCGATGAGGGAAGGAACGGACTGGTCTCCTACAGTCTGGGCGCTGTGCCGGGTATGCTAGGCGATATCCCCTTCTACGTAGACCGCAATGGGGAGGTGTTCTCCACGTCAGACTTCTCCCAGGCTCCCCAAGCTCCCAGACAGTTCGTGTTCAAGACGACTGCCAGAGATAATCCTTTGGAGGGCATTCAGCTCAGAACTGAATGTAATGTTTATGTAAGTATGCCATTCACTGCGACTTCAAAGCACATTGTGTACTTGAACAAAAACCTGGAAATTTATAATCTAAAGAAAATATGTGGGACAATATTGGGTGTCAGGTTTCCTTGCATGAGAAACAATTGGCTGGTGCATTTCCTGATGACTATTTTACCAGTGTCTCTGATCCACAAAACTGTACTTCGTTCTTTCTCGAACAAAGCGCTTATCTATTGAACTCTCTCCCCAGGTGAATCTCATCGAGGACAAGAACCGATTCGTGCTGGTACTGAGCAACACACGACCGGAGCAAGTGATCCGCATTGTGGAGAAGTACAGACAAACCCTGCAGAACATCACCGGGCGAATCGTCCTCATCGAAAAAATAAGAGGCCGTCTCTACACCACTCGCAACACTAATCTGCTTGATATCGACACCTCCGGGTACATATATATACTGAAACATTCATTGATTTATTTCTGTTCATATGCTTGAACATATTACATTTGAAAAATTGTATTTGATTTACTATCTTCGATTTCCTTCGATTATGATTTACATATTGATATTTTGCTGGAGTGATCGCGTGATTTACTGTTTAAATACACCCATATATATATAAATATAAATATACATTTCGAAGATGTTTTCTGCAATTTACTTTCTTGTTCAAATATCGCTTTGCTAAGAGGCGTTCTCTTTAATGTTATGACATGACTTTATGCATTCATATCTGTTGAACTTCAAAATGAAACTTTGAAAAATGTTGTTATGAACAAAATCCATATGGCTACTTTAAGATTCTTAGAAAGTGTTTAATCACGTTATTATTGATGTTTTCAGAACGGACGTCACCTTCGTGATAGTAAGCAGTGACAACTTCCGGCTCGAAGAAAACACTGCCCTCGATATGTAAGTTTGGCCCTAGCTCTAATTTGTAGAAAGTTTAGAATCGATAGAATAACAAATCTGATCATTCACAGCATACTGCATGTGACGGAAAATCGATTTTTTTCAACGGCCAATATAACGCATAATCGTATATTGTGATTTTGTGAATTTAAGTCTTCGGTAAAACTGTTGCCCTATGTTTAATATCCTACGCTTGTATCAATTGAACTTAACTTTTCTTTCAGGCAAAAATAGAAATTGATACTAATTACTTATCACCTTCACTAAGTATTTGATATGCCAACGCCTCTAAGATCGAGATACTCCCTTGGCTAGTGACACAATCACATATGCCTACATTCTATATTCCCAGCGTCACCACAACACGGCCCCAGTCCCAGGCTCTGTTCGACCGGATCAAGCAGTCCATGGCCCTGTTGGGCAGTGTCGCCGCCTCTGTACGAAAACCTTTCGACCGGTCCGTCCTGTCCCGCACCTCGGAGTATCTCGGGGGAGGAACGCTACAGGTCACCAAGTCCTACGTCTGGTGGATGAACGACCCCTGGCTCGCCTTCACTGCCCTCGCCGGTATCGTCATCATCCTTGGTATTGTTGGCATCATCGTCATCCTACACACTTGGTCACGGTAGGTGTCATAAGGTGTTATCTTGTTTTGGGTTAAGCGGGATCATCCATGCAACCACCTAACATAGTGAATACACTCTGAACCTATACTATACAATTATGAAAGCAAGTAATTTACACAACACAGTCTTCTCCTTTTCTTTAGCAAAGGTATTAGATTGATGTCATTGTACTATGCATTTACGTTTGGCCTTAAGTTTACGCAGCATAAACACGTCGCTAATGGCTGAAATATTGCCCAAGCGGCGTTAAACAATAACTCACTCACTCACTTACGCAGCATTAAGCCCTTTCTTGTATGTACATGTATTGTAAATCATTGTATATTTCTTCCTTGCAGATACATAAACTATCTCATTCGCTTCAAGATGTATCACAGCAATTTCCACAACCCAGTGTTTAATGAACCGCCAAGCTTCCTAAGAGAATACGAAACACAGGTAAGAAAAAAACTGATTATAGGAAATTAATATGTTTGTGTACAATTGTTTTGCGCTTGATTTCTAGCTTCAATTGACTACACAAAATAGTCATTTATTGGTACAACAATCATAATCCAATAATGTTCAAGATATTTTGATAAACTTGGTAGGCATCATTCCCGACCCTTTAATGTCTTACATACTAGCCAATAACAAGTTAAGATCTGTACTGTTAAGGTCTGTATGGTTTACTGTAAAAGCTGATAATTTCCGCAGAGTCTGAACATGTACGTGCCTCCCGACGAGACGATGCAGGGTCTCGGGGAACTCAACCTGGCCTTCGAACAAGACATATCGCGACCCCCAGGCACTAGTGGGAGGGGGTCAACTCGCAACCCCATATATCAGAGGTGAGGATGAGTTTAAGGAACTCGCAAGTTTCTTCAAATGATGGCAATGATTTATAGGAATTCATAGCAGCTTCTGTAATACTCGGACTGAAATGTGTTTTAGAACAGTCTCTGAAAAGTTGTTCCAAAACGATTATCTTAATCAATTTTCAAGAAAGGTCGGACTATAATCCACTACAGTCTGTGTTAGACAAGTGGTATTGTCATGTTGTGTTAGAATTTCTGTTAGAAAACACTAAGACTTGAACCTAACTGAACTACATACAGTTGTCATTTATCATGACACTAGTGCTCACTGAATTGACGACCAGCTTAAGTCGTGTGT
The DNA here is from genome assembly GCA_921293015.1 of Phorcus lineatus. NCBI lineage: Eukaryota > Metazoa > Mollusca > Gastropoda > Trochida > Trochidae > Phorcus > Phorcus lineatus. The sequence goes on along the minus strand of OV121082.1, from coordinate 3,124,736 downwards.
CCAATACTGTATGCTGACCAGATTTTAAACGAACATTTTTGGTTCCAGTCCAAGAGAACAGTCCACAGGATATTTAGAAGAAACGACACTATTATGATGACGGGCCCATAGCGAAACCCTTCCCTCTTCACCCTGTAAACGTTTCGTCATGATTTAGGTCATGAAACTTTCGAATGTAATTTACAGAAGAGATGTCGTTGCCATATGAAAGAATGATATGATTTCTTATGCTAACCTTGTTGCGTTCAATTGTACATAGTAAATCTTATTTTAGTGTATGGTGTACATTTTATGTTCGTATATATTGATCACTTGTCTCAAATCATATCTTTACAGAGGAAATCCTATATATTTTTATTTTTATATTTTATATTTACATCAATTTTAAATAAATGTGTACATTCACAACAATGTGTTTACTTGTGATGGCCTTACTTCATTGATTAAAGATGAAAGATGTTTTGGGTAGAACCTAATCCTTGAGGACAGTAATATGTTGCTACAGACATTCATAGCTCTAGTCTGTAAGTACACAGTTGACATGGGATACCCACAGGTACATCTCTACCACTTTAGAGAAAGGTCATTCAGAAAGAAGTAAATCTTGTGAAAACATATCCAAACAGCAACATTTACTATAGGAAAGACTAACTTTACTTTCACAAAAAGAATACCCTTGGGTCTGATAGGCATTCCTGATGTTTAACTACCACAATATATATCTGCTCCTGGTTTTAGTAACATTGACAATGTAAATCTTGACCTGGGTCGCCTTTCACAAAGTCCTTAAACGCACTAATGCACGCCAATATTTCGTAAACATAAACCTTAAAATAGCCAATTTAAACCGTGCACTAGTGCCTTTAAGGTAACCTTAATGCAATGTTAAATAATGGGGGTTAAGGTTAACCTTAGTAAATTTTACTTTGTGAAAGGCCCTGAAGTCAAGCTATGGGCTTATTAGCATAAACAATGGAGACTTCTACCTTTACATTAATCATAATAATCAATGCATATCGGGCTTCTTACTATGTGCTCAAAGACCACTTTCTAAATGTTTATTGATTTTGACAGAAGCTGTTCTCTGTCCCCTTAGTAAAAATTCAGATTATAGAAGTCATGAATGTTAACATTCCTTCAATTGTACTGTTACATGTGCTGAATGTCGATATTTAACATTAAGAGGGTGAAAACTGTGAACTAATTTACACCTACAACCACAAAGAGGCATCTAACGACCATACATGTAGATCTTGTATTTATATCTAAGGTCGCTTAGGACACCCCAAGCACTTTATGAATATACATATTTGTTTATAAGTTAACTAATCCCTGCGAAAAGTGACACGTCCTATAAAATAATTTGGAATAATCAATAAAAAAAATCCTGTCTGTGATACGCGAGGTTTAATAAGCTCTTTATGTGGCGAGTAACTCCAATATACACACGCCTACCTTTCCTGCAACTTAAAACAACGACATTTGGTACGGCATATTTGACATGATATTGGCTGAAATGTTTGTTGGAGAAAAACAGCAACTGACAAAACATAATGTAACAACGGCATTATATCGTGATCGTGGTGACATAATGACGTACATTATAAATAATCTTTGCATGAATTGAAGCTATTCTTCAAATTAGTTTTATAGCCATGGCACATGGTTTAATCTGCCTGCAGAATTAGTTATGGCAAGTTAAAAAAGCATCGCTAATTAAATAAGTGATATATTAATGAAAATCTCTTGCGATCCTTTTACCCATAAGAAATTACTTGTTTTACAGAACTCCGTATATCACAAGACTATAAACTAAATCAACACAACTTAATGTGCGGACGTATTTACACGATCAACCTTTCAAAATATAACAACATCACCTGCAACATTTGTTAGAGACAACAGTGGGCATACATAAAACGTTCTTACATTTCAACGACAGCAGTCTTATTCTAGGTTAAAGGCTAAATTTACTTAACATACGGAACGCATCGTTCTTAAATAACTGCCATTCTTTACGCATATAACACGTATTCAATATCACCAGATTTCATTATATCAGGAAGATAACAAATAATTTCGTGGAGCGATGGTATAATAATTTTCATAAATAGCAAGACCCAAGATTGTACGAAAACGCTAGTATTATTGAAGAAATTATCTCTTTAAAAAAACCTACACAATATAAAATCCTTGTTGAACTTCAACACAATTCTTGCTCAAAGATCTTCGGATGGCTCCCGAAGCTAAAGCTCTAACAGTCGAACAAATTAGAGGAGCCATATCATGAACAAAATTGCACCCCACCAACTGTAAAATCACAGGTTCTATTCTGTGTTCATAATCATAAACCGTGGACGCTATCTAAGTCTAATAGTTGATCTGATGGACGGAATCGTTTATTGAACTGTTTAAACTATTTGTTAAGAATAACACATTGGTTATAACGGGTCGATTTAAAATATATATTCTCTTCCACTGCAGTCAATGTGCAAGAGATTGAAGGTTACATAATTTCTCATTGAAGAGTTCACATTAAGGGTTAAAGAAATTTATAAGAAATGCGCTTTATCATTTGTTTTTGAACCAGAACAGGTTAATGATAAAGGTCAACGAGTTGCAGAATGCAGATCGTTTTCTATTTAAACTTTGAAGAATGTTTTATTCAGTGAAAGATGAAATATCCAGTCTTGTTACTGTAACTGAGAGAAGAATTACCATTGTTGGTCAACGGCTGTACGATAACCATGGTATTTGAAACTATTCACATTAAAAGCAGGCAAATCAATTAAACACCCGATTGCCTGAAATCAAAGAAATGAAGATATCAAAACAGGAACACGAAATGTGTTTATTTATGTGTGCAAAACGATAAGATGTAGCAGCAAGAAAATCTTGCATGTGAGATGGTGTCAGTAAATCTGTAGTCTTACCTCTTTGAACATCGCTGTTTTCAGTTTCAAAGCATGGCTGCAAAAACGAAAACCAAAGAAGTTAACGTACGTTACCGATTGGTTAAATAATGCCGTTTATACGACTTTTCCATCTCAGAAAAAATAAAGATTAGTTGAGAGTCAGGATGTAAAATACCAGGATTCTCGTGCGAAGTTAACGTGGATAAAGCACCTTCACAGTATTTTATAAATTATAAATTCTGTTTGTATATATTTTTCTTGTTTGTCTTATTGGGGGCGGGATAGCGCAGTGGTTAGCGCGTTCGGCTTCGGATCAAGAGGTCCATGCTTCGAATCCCGCCAGGGGCTCGGCAACTTTGTCTGCAGTAGAGAACTGTTCTACACGCAGTCAGGTTTGGGTGCAATGCTACACTGAATTTCAGCGCAGTACCACCCATGGTTCGCTAGTTCCAGCCGATGCTCGCAGGTTTCACCGCAATGCATATCCACAATGGTGTTGCGGGTTTTCCCTGCAATAATACTAGCAGCCGCGATATAAGGGGAATTCTCTTGAAAGCGGCGTTAAACACCAACTCACCTCACCTCACATGTTTGTCTTATTACATTCATAAGCACCAGCAAACAATCAGTTTTGTAATTGCAAAATCCTTTTTTCCCACCCATATATAAAACTATTTATATATTTGTTTACGAAACATGGTATATGGTTAGACCATTATTGGAGTGGTTCCTTTTGCTACTATTACCCATTCTTAAAAATACTGGAAACATTTTCACTTCATAAGGGATAAATAAGGTTAAGATGACAAGGTTGGATTGAAAGTTTGGGCGGAGGACAACACAGTGTTTCACTTATAAAACTAATCAACTTAACCCCCTCTGGACTACTTGACATTTTATTCACAAGTCACTACCCATACGTTATCTACTTAAGAAACCCAGCTTGATACAGCTCAAAGTACTAAGTTCCGAGCACCGAATGTACAATGACATTTACATCCCACTTAAAAGCATCTGTCATTATCGACAACATGATCATTCTTATTTAGAGTGAACTTTAAAAAAAAAAACTTTCACAAGGAAAGTTAACCACAAATTAACCTCTTCAGTGCACCTGCTCCTGGTAAGAAAAAAATCTATAAGCTCACCTTCTTTGATTACCGAGTTCTTTGAAGGAGTATTAAAGACAGGTGACCAGTATATGAAAGAGGAAATACAAATCGGTCACTAAGTGCATTGCATGATATCATTTGTTTAACTGTGAAAAATGCATTCAAAGATTTACGAATGTATGTATACTTATGTATCAGCGGGCAAACATTCTTCTTATCAAATTCCCATTGGTTATATTTTCTTCATTAGATCATTTGAGAAAGACATATCTCAACATCTGTTAATGCTTATGCCCTGTTTTTTTTACACAACTGTTATATCAGTGCTATTTGTAGATAATATCTAATGACAAATGAGGTCCACCTTTTGTTCTTTAACACAAATCAAAACCAATGAAGTTTTATCAAAATACTCCATATACATATCTTATATCCCTTAATTTCAAGAAATTATATTAAGAAGCGGTTGTTTACTAATTTTCTCAATTATTAAGGCCAGAGCATGTATGACAAGGCTAGCATATTTCAAATCAAATCAAGTTTTTCGTATTTGTTTATTAATTGCTTACCGCAATCTTCAACGTCGGAATGGTTGTTGATACAGTCAAAGGATTTCCTAATTGATTGGTTGGTTCGTAAAAATATCCTTTGTTTTTTAGACAAAAGTTTGAAGACCTACTGCTATTCCCCTCTGTTTTTCTTTTCACCTTTCTTATGAGATTGATTTTGGAATAACTGAGTCGACATGCATGTAATTGTCAGGAAGGATGAGTTATGACCGTTTCTACAAATCACTAGAGGCGAATATTTGCGTTATCTCCGCTTGAAGTTGAAAGTTCAAACTTCATTAAAAAAACCCAAAACCTCAAAACATCCACACACAAAACCACAGTTATGTCAAAAATTACATTTTGAAATCTGTTTCTAAATAAAATCAACAATGTCATTCTAAATCAATTTCATATAAAACTGATTTTGTGTTTCTGTGATTTTCAAGATGTGAAATATTTGGGAATACAGTTTGATTGATGTCTCATTTAAAAACAAATGCACTTGATTGATAATTTTTCAAGCATGCGTCAATCATTATGCCCGAGTGACAGTACAATGATTATTGGCTTTCTTAAAATTCGTAATTTTTCATCATTTTTCGAGAACGGTTATTCCTTGACTAGCAACAACAAATTCGAAAAATATTTTGCATATAGTCTTCTCAATTAAAAAAGCCCAACAGTTCACATATAACACTTAATTGAAAATAGTTGAGAGTCAACTCTTAAAAGGCATACCAAGGCGCACAGAGGTATGAAATATTCCTTAATAAGATTTTTCATTGAAGTTCAAAGGATCATTGGTAAATTACCATACTAGTGCTTACATCTAATTATACGTGTATTCAAGTCTAAAGCTGTTGTTATACTTGTTTATACATGTAGTTTAAAAGAGAATAATATGTTAAGGTCCCCAGAAACTCCTTAAGTGATTCAGAGATATGGATTGCGTCTATGTACGCGCCTATTCAAGCATAGCGGATTCAATATAGTGCAGAATTGTAATTGAAATCTGCTGTTTATACATATTTGCAAGGGTTTTTCACAAGGCGTTTAAGAGCAAAATCTTCAAATTGCAACACATGTATATAATAAACTAAGATATATATACTGCATTTAGCCGACAATGTCTATCATCTGAAAGTACACTAAATGTCATCTGGAATCTCACAAAGTTGATGCTGTACTGTTTACCAAGCGTGTTGCTGTGACCAAGAGGAACATGATGGTCAAACAAAGTATTCATATCCAAACGGAAGACTTGAAGAAATAAAGTACAGCAATCCTAGTTATAACTTTTGTTTTGAAGTTCTCAAATAAAGTGTGAATGTTTATTCTTTTGCAGTACATATCATGCTACATTGAGGAAAACGATTATGAGTGATTCTTCTGTGTATAGATTGCAATGTAAGATAAGGATTTTCCAGTGTCAGCACTGTTTTGAGATAACCTACCTGGTTATTACATGGTTATATCCATTTTCACCCAACGATATCGCCTCTATTACAAAGTCTTCATGTCATTAGTGAAACTAGTCAACACCATAAAGATGTACAACCTTATATACACGTTAACAAGAGAACAGACTTTATCTAGCTGTCCAGGTGTTTTAAGTCTTCTTTCATCTCATGACAAAATTAACCATTACTTACTGTACAGAAAACGTATTTCTTATGTAAATTTTTCATAAGTCAGCATAAAACCTATCGTGGTCAATGATATTCACCTTACATAAGATATGAATCACGTTTCCTTATTCATGCTATTTTTGTTGACAAGATTGTAATTGGCGCTGCTTCTTTTTTCTGCTATGTGAGCATTACATTTCTCTCTCTTTCCTCCAGTGTCGTTGTTTCTAAATGTATTTTGTTGGAAAAAGAATATTCACTTTCATATATAATTAGAAACATGTGTTTGCGTATATGAAGTCAATAAGTAAATTGAACTAGATCTGACAGCCAAAAACGTTTGGAAAAACGGGGTTAATTTTATTATATACATATTAATAAGTCATACTGCTGCCATTTTGTTTGTTATGAACTTCCTTTTCAAGCAAATGATCAAAGTGGTCACTTCCGATCAGTCAACAAAATCTATGTATGTTAATAACTATAACCTGCAAATCATTGGAACTGTAATTAGAACAATTTGTGCACTTCCACAAATAACATGCACGTAATTAGATTTTGATTATCTTCGACACTCTACAGAGTAATGATTATACTTTACATTAGTGGTTAGGAAATTTTTTTCTTTAATCAATAAGCAAATATATACAACAAATGTGTTCATAAATAGTGGTAGAAAAACATTAATTTCGAATCAACTTATATTTGCTCATAATTATCCAGACCTTTTTAGAAATAATTTGTCGAAATTTTACCATTTGCTATGTTTCATCTAAGTGTATTGATAAATGTTTTATATGAGCACATACATCTCAATTAAATAGCTCACCCTCTAACAGCACTTACGGTGTTCAGATGCATGATAAGTATAGAAGGTATTACTTACTCTTCACTCCATAAACTTATCAAGTTATTGGTCCAAAAATATCCTTCATTGTTCAATTGATGTTTTTTTGGCGAGGAAAACTAGTTTCTTCATTTTCCCCGTCTGTTGGTAACCTTTGCAAACTAAACCTGATAATGATACAGTGTCATCCTAGCAAAAACCTGCGTGAAAAGAAAAAAATCATCACAACGAACACAATTAGAACCGAAAGGGAAATCAAAGGTCAGTGTCAGGATATTGCAGTATTTACTCTAGATATCAGTCTGACTCTATGTCGAACCCACATTTAAAGAATCTCCAAGACAACGTTTCTCACTAGTGTCGACCAAAAACCGACTCTAAGATTTAAGGAGACCGATGTGCCGGCCTATTTGCTGAATGATTTGAGTGGGCATTCACATTCTGCCGAACTGTACTCAGATTGTTGCAGAGCTTGGAGAGTCATATCAGAACATAATGTTTGTGAACACTGTTCATGTGATAAAGATATTACACCATTTAGTATGTTATCCATGATCAATTTGGACACCAGTGTTAAAACCCATAACTGGTTCTCTGTCATATCATCATAGATCACCCTACTGTTATTGATAAACTACGTACTAATGTTGCACTATATACTTGCATTAACCATGCCAGCAGCAGCCTTTCACGCAATGGATTCTTCACTTGCTGTCGGTGCAGCTTTATTATGCAGTCAATTCTACATGCACGAAGGCGTGCTGATGTAACACAGTGTCTGTTTTGTCTGTTCTGGGACTTGTGTTTATCCATCAAACCTTATCAATCGTTCAAACTGACATGCATATGACGCTTTGTTTTACATCGCCTGTAGGTGGCCATGTCACCTACAATTATTGCAACTAATGGATTCTTGTCATACCTTCCCATATTTATGGGTTTTTTTCATTTATTCATTCCAATTTTATGGATTCAATTATTTCCTCTGAGAGTAGTTTCAGAATCTGTATTTTGCTGCACCATTCCATTTATAACGAGTTTTTATAAAACATTTCTAAAGCAACTCATTTGTGTTATTATATGATTATCTTTGCTTTAATCAGATTAGGGCTTGTTTCTGATGAGAAGATGACACTATTTGTAATTTGTAAACATTTCCTGATATAAATAATCATACAAACTATTTTGACTCTAATAAAATTGAATTTGTGTCTATCATATAGGCCAAGTGAAAGTGATCATGTTATACCACTCTCCACTGCTTTTTAATAATATGAAAATCTGTTAAAATGTCCAAATGTATCAAATTAACATTATACAGTCAGACCCCGATAATCCGGACCCCGATAATCCGGATCTCGCAGTATCCGAACGGTAGCAAACTGTAACCAAACTAATCTCTATGTAAACTCATTAAATGTTGATTCGTTAATCCGGTGATTCAGTCTCCGTATCCGAACGCTAATTAGCTGTAACGGATCAGTCAATTACAGCTATTTCTGCTTCATTAATCCGGCTGTTCATCAAAACGTTCGGTAATCAACATCAATGACAGTGGATTGACACGGGAGTTGAGCTTGTCAGCAGTTAGTGATTGTAATAAATTGATCTGTAATCGGCAAATTCTTGAAACCTGAGCGAGTGTCGAGAAATGCTTTTGTGCAATGATTGCTTATTCATATATGTATCCCAGTTGTTATGTGTATATGAAATAAAACTCATTAGATATTCGTAATATTCGTCTGTCTGTAGATGTGGTTCGTTTCAGTAGTCCGAACGTTTCACTATCCGAACGTTTTTGATGAAAAACGGAAGTGTTCGGATTATCGAGGTCTGACTGTATGTAAATGTTATGTACAGCATGATATGTTTCATATATTAGCCAAAATATCTTAATATCAATTTACATATTTTAAAACTATACCCCTTTAATAAAAAAGGGGGCAACTAGTCACTCTCTACCTTACAGCTGTATACACATCTGAGCCAAATGACAAACTTAGTGCTAAATGCAAAGTGATATGTTGTCCTGTAGAAACACATAACAATACTTAAATTTTATTAAGGAACTTACTGCTACAGGAGACAGCACTAGTACTTTTATACTGTGAGAAACTCATTTTGTTCCCCCACTATTATTGATGTCACATTATCTTATAAAGATTTACAAAAATAACTCTTGTTATCATACTCTTATAGATTGTGAAGAACGTCTATGTTTCCTACATCGTGTAATGGCATATTACATAAAATTTAACTGCCATTTGACAATGAACGTTGATGAATAATAACGATTTTTAGTTTACTAATGTCATCATCGCTTCATGATCAAATATTCCTGCAAGTAGATCAATTCCTCTTGAAAGGAAAATTAAATAAATCACAATGGTGAGGTGACATATTAGCAACGAAGTAAGCAACTAGACTGTTTGGCAACCGGTCACGACTTGTGTAAGCATACTAATATATACATGTATAATATGAATAACTTGAAACCATTGTCCTTGTGTTGAAAGCATGACAGTATACACAATATACACATATAAAGAACAAAGTATCAGCAAGTCAGCAAATGTAAATTTGGAGAATAAAACATCCACGTACTGCTAGGTGTCTCTTTTGAATACTGATTTCATATTCAAAGTATTCTTAAATAAATTATTTTCACAAAGTCAAAATCAAATGCTTTAAAGGTGTTTTCAAAGCATGAAACAACATTGGTTTTCAACGGAAGAAATTTCATAGTGTTTAACAAATGAAACTCATCATCTAGAAAATAGAAAGCGAGAAGAAAAATGTGTTAGATTGGAAAGCCTGCTGCGCATTTCAGATAGATTGATTTCTTTTCTTTTTCTGGTGACGTGCTTCCTAGTTTCATTTATATTCTCTTCTACTATACTGCTACGTAACTAAACTTTGATCACTTGCTTGCCTATCTTTGTGTAAATATAGTAAACTGTCGGAATTTGTTGAGGCATCAAGCCATACAAGAATTACAACCGACAATAATGTGTTTTAAGATGAGACTCGACAATTAGGTGCTCCATTACAAAATCTATTTTAATACTTCCAAGTTACAATTAACAGTTTTGGCAGCTCGTTTATGTGACAATGGGTCAAACAGTTACGACAACTCAAGTTTTATTTTACCTTTTGTTCTCCTTTTGTAAATGTAACAGCATTTTTTATATTTGTTTAACTGAGTCACTAAGTCCAATTCAATTTCAATTTTAAGGAAATCAAAATAAAAAATCCCCCCTCCGCCCCTTACACCTGACAATCCAATCGTAAGTTTCAGACTGACAATGTTACATATTGACAAAATAGGTAAGTGGAAATGCAGTTGACGTTGAAACGAAATACACATTACATGATAAAAGCAAAAGATAAACAGGTAAGTAAACAACATTTTGGAATGCAGCTGCATTATCTTTCATTTAATCTATTTTAGTGTTGTTTCTCAGATTCTAATAAATTTTAGGTATACTACATTCCCATCTGGCTTTGACGTTTACTACATCTGTAGATGTAAATTGAGTTTGTAGAAATGTAATGCCACTATTATTTACGAACTTTGTTGAAGTGAAATATGACAATATTGATAACCGTAGGAAGATCTAAATTGTCATTGCAAATAACTACAATCTTTACCATACCTCAGACCAACATTGCTATGACGTATTTGTTTATTATTCAACACTGAATTCAAAAGACTTCCCCATAACGTAATCCTTCTTTTTTCGAAGGCTGTTTGTAACACTGCAATGCAAAGGTTTTTACGGTTGATCACGCGAATTATTGACCAATAACGTATATCGGATCAGGTTACTTGAACTAGTTAAGTTATTCAGGGCCTGACATCGTACTCTTGAACTTTATCAAAACATTAACAAAAATAAAGATATAAATTTTCAAAATGTGGTTGATATTTATGTATATTACATTTATTTATATCAAATTAGAAAAATAAGAAAGAGCCACTGCATTAGGAGAGTATTTATATTTTAATGAATATATATGGATGATAGATATTTATGTGTTACATTTCAACACGTCTGCTGACAATAGACGCCTTTTTTATTAGTTGCTAGGAGTCCCTTCACATCCCTCCTCACAATGAGTATTTTACATTATGTAGGCGCAGCTTTATTGTGTAATCACATCCAACTGCCAAGGCATTCTCAAGCAAAACAGTCGCTATTATGTTAGCCTTGCACTTGTGTTTATTCAACAAACCCTATCAATAGTCCAACAGGCTATGCTTTACATGACTTTTGGATATTTCATGTCAATTTGTTACTAATAGATATTCAATGAATAGTTGCATCTAACGAATCTGATAAACACGTACAAATTTCTGTTATTGGAAATCCAGTTGCAATCTGTAAATGTCCTCTGAAGGAGAGAGAAAGAGAGAGAAAAAGAGAGAGACAGACATAGATAGACGGATACAGAGAGAGACAGAGATAGACGGATACAGAGAGAGAAAGAGACAGAGACACATAGACAGAGAGAGACACAGAGAGACAAAGACAGATACACAAACAGAGCTACACAGACAGAGATACACAGACAGATATACACAGACAGAGACAGTCTGAGAGAGACAGACAGATAGAGCTACACAGAGAGAGACAATCTGAGAGAGACAGACAGACAGAGAAACAGAGAGATACAGTGTGAGAGAAAGACATACAAAGATACACAGAGAGACAGTGTGGGAGAGAAACACAGACAGATATACACAGAGACAGAAAGACAGACAGAGGGACACAGAGAGATAAAGACAGAGGGAGACAGAGAGACAGAGAGAGAGACACACAGAGACAAAGACAGAAAGAGAGAGACACACACAGAGACAAACACAGAGACAGTTACAGAGATACACACAGACAGAGATACACAGACAGATATACAGAGAGAGAGACAGTGTGAGAGAAACAGATAGAGATACACAGAGAGACAGACAGTGTGAGAGAGACAGACAGACAGAGATACAGAGAGAAAAACAGTGTGAGAGAGACAGACAAACATAGATACACAGAGAGAGACAGTGTGAGACAGACAGACAGAGATATACACAGAGAGCGAGACAGTGTGAGAGAGACAGACATACAGAGATACACAGAGAGAGAGACAGTGTGAAACAGACAGACAGACAGAAATAAAGAGAGAGAGTGTAAGAGAGACAGACAGACAGAGATACAGAGAGAGACAGTGTGAGACAGACAGACAGACAGACAGACAGAGATACAGAGAGAGACATTGTGAGAGAGACAGACAGAAATACACAGAGAGAGACAGTGTGAAAGAGGCAGATAGACAGAGATAAAGAGAGAGACAGTGTGAAAGAGACAAACAGACAGAGATACAGAGAGAGAGAGAGTGTAAGAGAGACAGACAGACAAAGATACACAGAGAGAGAGACAGTGTGAGACAGACAGAAATACACACAGAGAGAGACAGTGTGAGACAGACAGAAATACACACAGAGAGAGACAGTGTGAGACAGTGTGAGACAGTGAGACAGACAGAAATACACAGAGAGAGAGACAGTGTGAGACAGACAGAGATACAGAGAGAAAGGCAGTGTGAGACAGACAGACAGACAGAAATACAGAGAGAGAGACAGTGTGAGAGAGACAGACATACAGAGATACACAGAGAGAGAGACAGTGTGAAACAGACAGACAGACAGAAATAAAGAGAGAGAGAGTGTAAGAGAGACAGACAGACAGAGATACAGAGAGACAGTGTGAGACAGACAGAAAGACAGCCAGACAGACAGAGAGAGACATTGTGAGAGAGACAGACAGAAATACACAGAGAGAGACAGTGTGAAAGAGGCAGACAGACAGAGATAAAGAGAGAGACAGTGTGAAAGAGACAAACAGACAGAGATACAGAGAGAGAGTGTAAGAGAGACAGACAGACAAAGATACAAAGAGAGAGAGAGACAGTGTGAGACAGACAGAAATACACACAGAGAGAGACAGTGTGAGACAGTGTGAGACAGTGAGACAGACAGAAATACAGAGAGAGAGAGACAGCGTGAGACAGACAGAGATACAGAGAGAAAGGCAGTGTGAGACAGACAGACAGACAGAAATACAGAGAGAGAGACAGTGTGAGAGAGACAGACATACAGAGATACACAGAGAGAGAGACAGTGTGAAACAGACAGACAGACAGAAATAAAGAGAGAGAGAGTGTAAGAGAGACAGACAGACAGAGATACAGAGAGACAGTGTGAGACAGACAGAAAGACAGCCAGACAGACAGAGAGAGATATTGTGAGAGAGACAGACAGAAATACACAGAGAGAGACAGTGTGAAAGAGGCAGACAGACAGAGATAAAGAGAGAGACAGTGTGAAAGAGACAAACAGACAGAGATACAGAGAGAGAGTGTAAGAGACACAGACAGACAAAAATACAAAGAGAGAGAGAGACAGTGTGAGACAGACAGAAATACACACAGAGAGAGACAGTGTGAGACAGACAGAAATACACACAGAGAGAGACAGTGTGAGACAGTGTGAGACAGTGTGAGACAGACAGAAATACACAGAGAGAGACAGTGTGAGACAGACAGACAGAGATACAGAGAGAAAGGCAGTGTGAGACAGACAGACAGACAGAAATACAGAGAGAGAGACAGTCTGAGAGAGACAGACAGACAGATATACACAGAGAGACAGTGAGAGAGAGACACACACACACAGAGATACACAGAGAGAGACAGAGAGAAAGAAAGAGAGTGTGATAATTGTTATTTTAAGGGGTGTTTAGAAAGTGGTGATGAACTGGAAAGTTTGTAAGCAGTAATTTGACGTCTGTGTCTCGTACGTTTGCACCAGTGACAATGTAACATAATTGTTTTATGAACAATTATTTATCACAAATCGATTGAAAAAAAAAATAAAAATGTTGCATTACAAAAGGAAGTCCACTTTCTGCAATATATAATCCAGTAGGCGCTCATATAAAATAACACTGTCTTTCCTTGAATGAAAACAATCTGTAGTTTACAAGAGCGGCGATAACTCTATTTTCCATGTACACTCTGCGCCATATTAGACAACGAGTATTTAAACCCCGTCTTGCAAACTACATGCAAACTACATGCACCTTGAAATCGGGCAATAACTATGGTAAAACTAGCTAACACCTACGTATATTTCAGCAAGTTCCTAATGTACTTCACGCATTCATCATCGAAAGCGTATTTTGCCTAGGTTTTGACGTCACGTTGGTTCATGGAAGTCGTCTGCTACTACTACTACTACTGTTACTACTAAGATATTTACTACTACTACTACTACTTCTACTTCTACTACTGCCACTACTACTACTACTACTACTACTACTACTACTACTACTACTGCTACTACTACTACTACCACTACTACTACCACTGCTATTTCTCCCCTACTTCTACTTCTACTGCTGCTACAACAACAGTATGTACTACTATTTCTACTAGCCACAGAATTGAATCGAGTTTACCATGAAGAATATGACTTATTTCTTATATTTATAATATCTCTTTATCAACTTCTCTTATGTTATATAGCCTAAGTTTGTGTACTCATGTTTTATGATCCCCACATCCTGTAAGTCAAACACTTTTTTACATTTGATAAACCAAATTGATTATCCTCTGATTGTAATATTTCGGTTTTTATAAATCGATCTGAAATGAGTTAAAATAGTCAAATTTCCCAATACTAATTAAATTTTGAAATAGACCTGCTTTCTGCAGTATGTTTTGATAGAAAAAACATTAATCTAACGTAAGACGGACATTCTTTTTTGCACTATTCATAACAATTTCAAGTACGCTTATGTCAATATTGGCTTAATTGTTAATGATAATATTAACTTAAAAGTATTGGAAGACATAAAGCTCCACAGGTCTTTATTAACCCATCCTCATGGAAGCTAACACCTTCGTTCAGCAAATATCATTTGATTTCCATGCTGAAGTTAGGACGTGGATGTTTCCGAACTATTTGAAGATCAATGAATAGAAGATCGAATGTCTTTTCCCAATGGACATCTACTCACTCGGTCACCATGGTTCGAATTGGAAAAGAACTTACCTTACATCTTCGGAACACCAGGAACATTCGAAATTATTCGACAAAGGACTCTGCAATAATTCTGATTCTGGCGCTAGTGGTGATCAGACTGGAATATTGTGTCAGCCTCTTGGCAGGTGCTGCTAAATTCCACATTTCAGACTTCAGCGAGTTCAAAATACTGCAGCTAGAAGTTGAGAGACTAACTAAATATTAACACTGAATTTCAAGTTTTGTCATCACAGCACTGGCTCCCAATCAAGCACAGAAGAATCTACAAAAAATGTTGCCTTTCGTCTCTCTGGAATGAATCCTGCCTATCTGGTCTGTTTCCAGGATGTACCAGCAATCTAGAAATTTCAGAACTGAGAAGCGATTCCTTATTTTTCCGGACGATGTTGGCATTATGATATTTATCATAATTATTTTCATTATTACATTCATTATCTTCTTTGTTCTACAGAGTAATAATTTCGATATACATTAGTGATGATAATGTTTTTTCTTTAATCGACTATTTAAGCAACTATGTTTAATCACTTATTATACTTGTGATCGTAAATAATGGTGGAGAAACATTAATATCCAATCACTTGTATATTTGCGTATCATTAATCAAACTTAATTAGAAATACTTGTCAAAAGTTTTCGCATTTGCTATGTTTTATTTATGTGTATTGATAAATGTTTCAGAAAACCGAAGAACGAACACTGACGGTTTGATATATTTATATATTCTAGGACTAACACTAAGGGTTACTATATATATATGCATACACCTCGGGTATATATATAAATTCTAGTAAAATAATGGATTTGTAAAAACAACAATAATTTTTAATGACTCTCAGGATAAAAACTTAATCATAAAATTAAAACAACCCTCAATTTGTCCACATGTACAATATTGTTCTGTTTTATGTGAACACATACATATAACAGTAGTCTTTATTTCGTATGAACATAGATCTACATACATTTTGTCATTGATAAATTTAACATAATTACATAATTCATTCTGTAGGCTGCATCTCTTTGTTTGTGTGGGTAGAAATATGCTGTACTTGCATTCCCCATGCCAGCAGCCTTTCACATAAGTTCTTCACTTTCTCCTAGTGCAGCTTTATTATGTAGTCAGTTTCACATGTATGCACGAAGGCGCGTGATGATGAATTGTCGCTGTATTGTCAGTATTGGGACTAGTGTTAATTCAACAAATCTTTGTTTTACAAGACCAGCCGGTAGCCATGTCGACTGTTAAAGTTAATCGAATCGAGTAAGACATGTTCACATTATGTTTTTTTTCAGTGGTTAA
Source organism: Phorcus lineatus (assembly GCA_921293015.1). Classification (NCBI taxonomy): domain Eukaryota; kingdom Metazoa; phylum Mollusca; class Gastropoda; order Trochida; family Trochidae; genus Phorcus; species Phorcus lineatus. The sequence goes on along the minus strand of OV121082.1, from coordinate 3,108,285 downwards.
TTCCATTTTGTTTATTTCCTCTGAGATTAGTTAGAACTTCTGTATTACCATGAGCATCACAGTACCTGAGGCAACGTCAATCCCTTGCATGACCAGATTTCATAAAGCATTCGGGAATGAACTATTTTTATTGTATGACTATTATTCACCCGATCAGATTATGGCTATTCTTTAATTATACATTGAGGTAATGTGGATGTTTTTCTGACAGAAATAATTCTACATCATGAATTTACGTAAAGAAAAACACACTAAGAAAGAAACATCATTGAAGCCAACATTAAACATGATCAGCTTGTGATACATTGTAAACTTTGTAAAATATCTTACGTTCTTATCTTATGTATCTTCGATCTTCGATCTTCGATCAATGATTTTGTTTTCCCGATTGATGCAAATGTGCAAATGGTCCTTTAAAATAGAAAAGGCGAAGGATGTATAATTATTTCAATAATATATGCCGTAACAACTTAATAATACATTTCCTTGTTGTAAAACAAGTTTCGGTCTATTGATCTTATGTTTATCAAAAAACTCCTTTTTATAAGATTAAGAAAAACAGGTAAGGCATTTTTCAAGAAAGACCAGGTACAAAGGCATGTGGCATAAAAGGCATATGTTGTATCATATTTTGTTATTCGTTTCTGCATGGAAGAGAGGCTATCATTTTGTAACAAATGAGAGGCGTAAATGAAAACGTCGCCATAGGTCAACTTGAAACTGTTGGTTCGCAATCTGGAGTTGCCCGATATTTGAACTTTCAACAGAGCAACTCCTGTTGCCTTATCGGTCGGTCCCGCAAGAAAGATCCCGAGATGTATGCATCTCAGACTTACGGGCCAAGCCCAGGATCACATCCAGGTCAACAACTTCCGTAATGCTCTTGTCACAAACATGGAGACAACACAATACATCCACGTTACGACAAAAAATTCTTACCAAGCTTGCAGAAATCGTTTGTGTAAAGTGGATTTTCTTCCCAGAGGACCAGTTCTTATCCCTGTTTTGAGAAACGTCAAATAATGCAATCGTTTTTTGTGGTATTGGAATGTCATTTGACCCGAATTATTGACCAACAGAGGGATTTGTGCCATCATTATACACATGCATCATGTGTCATGGTCCAATACCTTACTAATTCTAACGCTATTATCTTGCAATAACCTTTGAAAGCACCAAAAAGAAACCCCTATAGAAGACTAAGGGGGAAATCTCGCTTTACATCAACGCTACATCACATTGAGGCATATCTACGAATGGCCACCTGCTTGAATGAAGAGTCAGGAAGAAATTCTTAAAACTTAGAAAGTTGCTGGAAAAGGTATCAATAGAGAGTACTGACTTTGATACCACCTTGTTGACTCATAAAGAGGAAAACACAGCAACAAAAGTTGCAGCCGTGTCGGAAAATTATTCGTCTATATGTGAATGTTCACCTTATTACTCCTCATATTAAATGATATATGGCTCTCGTTAATTAGCAATTAATTCCTTAAACATGACATGCCTTTCTGTTGTTGAAGAGTATACATTATTAGAGTGTCACGACTTGTGTAGGCATACTAGTGTAGACATGTATAATATAAATAACAAATAATATTGTCCTTGAGATAAAAGCATGATACTAGTCCCACATAAAGAACAAAGTATCAGCAAGTCAGCAAATGAAAACCTTGAGTATAAAACCTCCACGTACTGCTAGGTGTCTCGTTTAAATGCTGACTTCATACTCAGTAAAGTAATTTTACAATGTCAACGTTTAATCTGTAAATGTGTTATCACGGCATTGAATTTTTATGGACATAAAATGCACAGTGTGTAAAAAATGAAACTCATCATTTGGAACATTGAAAGCACGATGAAAAGAAACTTCGTTGGATTAGAAAGCATGCTGCGCCTTTCAGATAGATTCATTTCTTTGCTATTTCTGGTGACGTGCTTCCTTCTTTCATTTATATTTTCTTCTACTGAAAGCTGTATACCTAAAGTTGTTCATTTCCTTGACTATCTTAATGCAACCATCATGTATTTTGAGATATTTTAGAGGCATTTCACCATAAAAGAATTTAAACTGACAATGATGTGTTTTAAGATGAGACTCGACAAATAAAAGTTCAATTACATATTTTAAAACCACAAAGTTACTGTAACAGTTTTGGCAGCTCTTAAATGCACAACGGAACACTGTCCCTTTAAAATCTCTTTTAAGTGTTTCCCAGCATTAAACGTTCATTCAACTCATACATTATACATGCGATGACTATGTTTTACTGGGTCTCTAAGGTCCATTTCTCTTTTATCCTCTGATGAATAATGCGACCATTCCGATAACACACCTTTCAAAAACTGTTCGGTCAACTTTGGAATTATAAAATCTGTTATGAACAAACTGATAAATAAATCTGATAATCAGAATAAAGCTTTTACGTTAAGCTGAAATAAAAGACCACTTAAGGTCGTTGCCGAATATTCTTTCCTTATTTTTAAATTTTTTGCTTTTATAATCCATATAATATTCCGAGCCATTATCCTCCCATACGTCTCTGTTGATCTTATCGGAGTTGTTTCTCCAAAGGAAACTAAACACTTTATGTGTAGCCTGTAATGGTGCTTGTTTTGCCGTTGTTAGAGTTAAAAAATAGATGTTTACGTATTGGTAGCAGAAGTATCTTTTCAAAGACAGTATTCCATCCATAAAGGAAGATTGCGTTCCTGTGACTTGTAGCCAAGAAAAAACTCCAAATTACTCCGCACCCCGTGAAATTTTCCATCCCGCACACCATTTCCGTTAGCCTCCGCAACGGTTTGAAAGTTCCCTAGGTGTCTTGTAGCGAGCAATCTGATTCGTCCCATGTCTATTCTGCTTGGACAAGCGACTGTCTTTGGTTTCCTGAGATCTAACGTTCGCTTTCACTGTTACTCGACATTTCAAGGTCAATACCGACTTTATTCCGAAATTCCATTCTTTACAGCAAGGCAGCTTTTTGCAAGCTATTAATTTTAGATTAGTTTTGTCGATATATTCACTTTTAGTCCTGAGAAGTTGTCAAATTGCTTTAAAGTATGTAAAGCTGCATATAAACTTTTTTCTCATCCATTTATTGTAAGAGTAAGAGCAGATTGTGACAACAGTAAATAAACATTTCAAATTTCAGCACTCATCATTGTGTTAAGGATTTTAAGCACAATATTGATATATGGGGTGCTAACGAGTCACCTTTGCGGCAGCCCCTACCCTTCTATATTGTAGACGACACAAAGCAATTTACCGGTACTCTTGATTCAATATCAATATCAAAGTCAATATAGAAAACTGCTTGATCTAGAATTAGAAAACACTTTAAAACAACCCTAAGGTTATTTCTATCTCCTCACTCAAAAGCGTTTTAGAATAAATGAGAAGAAGTATTTTAAACTTGGTATCCTGGCAGTTAAGAGAAAAACATTTATAGGTGAACGATAAATGTTTGGGTTGTATATTTGAACACTTCTTCACTTAGAAGACACTATTTGTATCAGTGGCTGAGTGTTTAGCTGAACGATCATTACCAATGTCAACACCATCCCTCCACACAATGAGGAAATTCATATTCTGTAGGCGCAGCTTTATTGTGTAATCACGTCCACTTGCGAAGGCGTGCTAATGTAATACCGTCGTTTCAATATCAGTCTCGTACTAATGTTTATTCATCAAACCATATCGTCCTACATGCTTTCACTTCATGCTTTGTTTTACTTGATATGTTTTACATAACCCATGTCAGTTTGATACCAATAGAGATTCAATAAACAAATGCATCTAACGAATCTGGTGAAAAAGGAAGGCTTTTATGTTATCGGAAATCCATAATTCACATCTACGGATGTCCCCTGTGAGAAGTTTTAGTCCCTATTATCATAAGCAGTGAAATCATAGACCCGAACTAAATCCTCTGTTGGAAGTGTAAAGAGAATCTATGATCATAGACCGGAAGCATGTCCCTTATCTTTTGTGGCTTTGACTTACCAATTCAGGACGAGATCTTTTTTAATTATGCATTTACGGCTACCAAGCTCAAGTAATTATTTGAATTGAAGTAGGTAAACTAAGGCGACGTCGTAAAATGCAAAACAGTGCTTTTCAGAACATTATGCTCGGGGACTCTGACCTTGCCTCGGTCAATCAATTGATGATCAAGATGAGTGTATGGAAGCACCCGTTCACAATCCCAGTATTTTATCTTGCATCATCTTTCATTAAATTTAATATGAAATCTAGTTTCATGCAAAGTTAACATTATAAGCATTATATAAAACAACACAATAACTGGCGCTGCACTACCCAATGCTCTTGCATGAAAAGAATTACCGATGTGGCTGTAATGAGACAATAAGAAGTTCCTAAATCAAATTGACGTTGAATTTATACGGTAACTATGATTGATCCCAAATAATGTGTAAACGTGAAAGAATGTTTCTCAGGAAATTCATAACTACTTTGATGTGATTGTCCTTTTCCACAGAATCGTTTGAGATTCCAACATTCATATTCCCACCACTTCCACTTCTCCAATCATATTCTTGTTATTGAAGGTATTAATTTTTAAGAATTAAAAACAAACTTGATATCCCACTCACCTTAATGAATTGCTTTAAACTGACTTAAAAGTATCTTGTTATTAAATTCTAATTGAATTTTGAAAAAGACCTGTTTTATGCAATATGTTTTGACGGTAAAGATATTCAAAGTAAAGTTCGACTGACATTCACTCGTTTGCACTATAAAGAATAACTATCTTTAGTACCAAAACCTCAAAATGGGTTAGATGGCAATTGGTAATAGCATTTTAAATGTTTTTGATGACATAGAACTCCATAAGTCGGGCTTAGCCCTGCATCAGGACGCTAGCTCCTTGGTACAGCTAATATATTGCTGTGATGATGTTGGGACATGAGTGTTTAAGAAGTCTTTGAGGTTGAATGATGAGGAGAGCGCATGTTATCTGTCTGGAATATCTATGTGTAGATCACAATAAGCAGTGATCAGATGTAATTCGGTTCTTTCATGATTCCATTATCTGATACAATTAAACACCATGGCACTCACCCGGTCCCCATGGTTCCAGTATGTTCAGCAACTGATTCCGCTATCTACGGACATCAGGGACATTTGAAAAAAACTTAAAAATGATTCTACAACTCTGATTGTTGGCATTCTGTTAATAATGTTTCATTAAAATTCCAAATTGTGTCTCTATAGACGTTGAAGAGTCTTGCAGTGTCACGTTCAGATGTTCCAGCAATAGTCAGTATCAGCAAATAGTTTTCTATCTCTCAGTGTCAGTCAATCGCGGCGTTTTGTTGTTTACTCAAAATTCACACTTGAATTGTTTCTTAACTATTTAGACTTAAAACATCGGTAAAAGTGAAACTTAAAGGGCGTTGTAACTCGTAAATTTCATGGAGATCATGGAAATAAATGTTCCTTTACGCACTCAACAAGCAAGAAGAGTGTGCAGAATGGCAGTGTTTGTGCTGAGGAGATTCATTTTTGTTATAATGGTGGACTTCAAATTAAGAAAAATCATTAGAAAACGTTTACTGCAGAAAACGCTTATTCAGTGTACCTCCTAGTATAAAACGCAAGCACACAAAGAGTATAGAAGATAATTAACATACATACAGTGATATATTTAACGGGAGCAAAAGACATAAAGATTCTGGAATAGAAATATTTTTTTACCCTTAACGACGTTTTGTGCATTTCTACTTATTCTATTTACCTAGAATATCAATTTATGTAAACTATTTTCAGTGCATAAACATCCCATTTCTCATATCAATCAGCCTTGGTGGAATACGGATTCATATAACAAGCGAAAACTTCTGAACACCTTTCAATTACTATGATTAGGAAATGAATTCATCTAGGTTAATAACAAATTGTAACGTTTGTTTTAAAAATAGATTGTTTTGAATTAGTAACACCTTTCTCTTTCTTGTTAGGTCGTTTTATTTCTGTTAGAAAATGTGCCACGTTACCTTTAAAGTCCATTTCTTTAGCTTGGGAAGAAATGTTCATTAGAGTAAAGTAGGCGTTGAAATTTTCACAAATTAAAAAACAAACGAATGTTATTTCCGTTATTTACAGCTTTTTGAAATCTAACACGACATATTTCCTTGAGCAAATAAAACTCAAAAGCATTCATTACCGTGTCTCAGGAAAACCAATTCGCAGTTGATATTTTAATTGGTAGTTTTTGATGACGTTCACATATTTTCTATAACATTTTGAACTATTCTTTAATGTTTTAATTCTTGGAGGCATTTAAGATTAAAAACTACAGTTGCATGCCAAAAGTTTGTTCACATACCTGAATGTACTAGTGCAAATATCATGTAATTTGGGATGCCTTTGAGGTATCGTAGCGTTGCGAAAAAGTAACTTATAATATTGAATTTTCAAAACACATATGTATATCCATTCTTCTTTAAGGCACAGGTTTATCGTACCCCGCAATTACTCGGAACAGTTTTGGCAGGTCATTGAAGTGACCAGGGGTCAATATTCCGAAAACACTAAATTTTCTCCATAAAATCATTTACAAGTTATCAACTTCTTTAAAATTTAGTCACGTCTGTTTCTTAGCACAGAGTCAATGTGATTATGTTGGTTTTAATCTCAGAGAGTCGATATGGGACATTTAATTTGACATTAAATAAAAACGAAATTTCGAAAATGTGACCCCTCCTGTCTATATCAATATGCCAAAATTCGAGCTTTTGCACGAGTGTCCAGACAATGCCAGCATGAGTTGAAGAATGGCTATTTCACACATGGACATTTGATGATCAATTGTCAGTCTTGCTGAAGTTATTCTATTGCCGTTGGAACGAAACCAAAATTACATGATATTTGCACTATGATTCAGTTGTAAGTGAACAAACTTTCGGTATGCAGCTGTAGAGTGAGGAAACTGGACATCTTTACATCTCAGAAATAGCTCTTGATTAAACACCGAAACTAAATGGAACCCATCTCTGTGGTCAATGATGACATTAGTGACCACCATAGACTACCGGTTCTGGACCTGACATGCCATTACTTAAACGTCAGCCCCATGCCCTTCTACGTCATACTTTAATCTCGAATCAGAATAATCCTCCTGACCTGATATAAGTACTTGCAACTTTCTGGACAGTGTTTTCAGCTCGGATTGTTCACAAAGATACTGAGAACAAAATCCTCAAAAACACTTGCCATTTGACGTTTTCGTCAAATATAGCGTCAATTTAAGATTGACAGTGTGGCTACCTTTTTGAAGGTATGACCAATGACTTTTTGTTGAAAAGCCTTTTTACTGAAAAGAAAATACCCGTTCACTTCAACGATTTTTTGTCTTGTTAACATTACAACACATTATCCGTTTTACAGTTAAGGTTGAATCTATATAGCAGAAATTCAACGGTAGACAGAGAATTGTAAAATATTTCAATTCTAGGTTTTTCTCACAAACCTATCATCTATTTTCTTTGCCAAAAATTGATAGAAATAAAAACCAACTGCAATTTCCATAGATGTTTGCATAGGATAAGATTTCAGTTTTAGATGAACTTGATGACTATTCAAAAAGAAACATTCCAGTTTCCAACACTTGCAACAACATCTGCCTACCCCATGGCAAGGCAATCGCTGATGTAACATTATCAAATGACAAGACCCTCTAGCATGGATTCAAAGCTATCTTTTAAGGAAATGGTACTTCAATCGCCTGCCACATACATCCATGAAATTCCTTGAAAACAATTAAAAGGATCGAAAAAGAATCACTTAAAGTACACGTCAAAAGCTAGAACACAAGCTCGCTCTACCAGATAGGAATAAGGATATTTCCTTATGAACAACAACAGTATCATCAAAAAGGAGGCGAACAAAGCCGTATCATCCGCCTGCAACACCAAATAAGATGTCAAGACGCGATGACATGTGAAGGGAAAAAACTCTAAAAAACCGTAGGAGAATTATCTTCCTACCAAGTGCTTGAGACTCACTGACCCAGAAACCTTATCTGTTGGCGACAGATCCCGGGGAAACTTTTAGGATTCTAAACTGCATTTGTAAAATGAAACATTTAATCGAAGACCTTATTTGATTATTTGATATTTGTGTATATGGCAAATAAGAATAGTATAAGAAAACAATTTCATTTTTGTTTCATTCTTGTTTTCATCTTTAAGCAGTGTTTGTAGTCAATTACAGACGAACAAAAACTAGGTAATGCTCTCATTTCAGATGTCTGACCAATAGAGGACATACAATCTTAACAGTTTTTCTAATTACTTTTTTCGATCGAAATAGCCAATAAAAACTACGGCTTACGTCAATCGGGATTTGATTTCTTTACATATTCGTATAGGCTTTTGCATTGGTTATCCTTCTGTCTGTTTCTCTTTATCGATATATCCAAACACGATGGTTGAACTAAGGCCTTCACTAATTGAAATTTGCGCTACTTACGTGTTTTTAAGGATAAATCGCACTGATTATGTTTCTGTCTGTTTCTCTTTATCGACCAAAATACCAGAGATCCGTTTGCATGTTCTTAGAGAAAAAAATAATGGATAATATTTTCTTCCGTTTTTCTTCTCTGTCACTTTTATAAAACATTTGTTCTGTTTACCATATGACTCATCGTGGTTGACATGAGTTGATTCTTGGTTCTTTATGGTGTTTTAATATTACGAATAATTCTTCCCAGTATTTCAAATGTAATTCGTAAAGCGATTTACTATATTTGAAGCTATGAAGTTTTTTTTATGAATTGGTTTTAGATGTTTCTTTCTAGCACTAAAGTTCTACATTGGTTACAATTCGTAATACTTACTCAAAAGACTAACTTGTTTTGCATTAATCACTCAATCAATCATGCAATCAATCAGTCAATATGTATGTACTTTCGCAACATATTTCATATCCTTATTTAAGAAATAAAGTTCGCTCTACCCCAATGTGTTTTGTAAGAAAGTATAGTTTTGCCCTGAACTATTATAGCTAAAGCACGAGGACGGTAGTTTCTCTGCACCTTTTTGGAGTATGTGATCACTTGTTTCAAAAACTGTACAGTTTTACGTTACCAAACCATCCCATTATCAAAATAAGCTCTGCTATACCTACCTTGTATTCTTATCTATTTAGTCATTAATTTAGTTTAGTGTCTGAAGTACCGTGTTCTTGTTGTTTATTCGTCCCTATTTCTTCCATATCCGTCCACCCGCCCCGCTAGTCCCTTGCTATTTCATGCCAGAGTTGCTCTGTTCTAATTGATGTTAAGACGGCAATTAGCCTTGTCCTTATGTTTCAGAGTCTGAGTTGACATTACGCTAGACTCATTGCCTATTGATTGTCAATTGTTTATTCACGGGTAGTTGACTCTAATTAGCTGTTGACTCTTGCTGATACATTTACGGGTATTAGTTGTCGTACCCTTTTATCGTCTACGCAAGTGTGCAAAAAAAACCCATTTTATTCACTCACTAGATCTCTCTTTCTTTTGTAGGCTTGATTATCATACTGTTTATCTTTCTTCCGGAAAAATGGGTCTCGTGTTAGTTTAGATTTCGTTACACCTTGACATACAACCCTTTGTTCCTTTAAAAAATTCAATATTAGCGTACAGTATTGAATGTTTTGGAGAAAGAATCTCATATGAGATGTTTTTATGATTAACTTTTGCAAACGAATGTATATCGTGTATCATCAACAAAATAACCCATGAAAATTCAATCATCTAAAACGACCTCAACAATTCTTTATGTAGCCATAGTGTTTGAACTATTCAATGAGCATTTATATAATGCACTTTCAGTTATTGACATATTCCATTGAATGGTGTTTGCAGATCAGTCCATCACTGGACAGGTTGCCAACATTCAACACACTTGTATTGCGTCAGTTGTTGTCAGCACTCACAATACATCAATACATGCACATGATAAGGAAAAGCAACTTGATTTTGCAATCGTATTAGATCATATAAGTGCATGGCAACGGGACGTTTACAAAATCATTTTGGAATGATGTAAGCCTTCAAAATAAATGAAACTAATGTTAAGTATCTTACTTCAACTCTTTCACATTCACATGAATCAATAAGAGGGTGGCATTTAAGATAATAGTGTGAAGACAGTGTATGAGTGTTATGTTAATGAAAAGAACGCATATCATTCTGAAAATCATAGAATAGTATATTTAGTCAGAGCAGAGGATCTGCTTCCGGTTTGATAATAAATCGTAAAGATAAAATGATTTGAGTTTCTAGATGTATACATAAAGTTTTAAAAGCAGAACAGCAGACTGAAATTGTTTCGACATAACCATACCTCGACAATACATGCATTAAGATCTTCATGTTGGTAAACTTTTCTTTGACGCATTAGATTAATTCATAATAATGATAATATAGTTAAAATTTAATATTTAGGTAAAATACCTAAGCCTTTCCTCCGACTTATACGACTAAAACTTCTGACATAGACTGTTATGCGTTTGGATTTCATTCACTTGGGTCATTCTTTCATAAAAAATGTTGTGACTTAAGTTGTTTGGTTTTGAATTTCGGAAAATAAGGTCGTTCGTTCATGAAACACGTCTCTTTGATTGACTGCCGGGAAACATAAACTAATAAATCCATTTAGTAACCAATATTCTGAGAGTCTTTCTGAAAAGATGTGAAAGTAAAGCAACAACATGCATGTGGGTTAAAGAAGTTTATCTCTCCTAAAAAGATGTAAAAAAAGACTTGGGCCGTTATGCCTCTAAACCCTCCAAACATTTTTTCTATATCATGTTATCCTCAAGTGGATACAAAAATACACAAGCATGGATTTTATTTGGTACCTTTGGTATTAGTAGAGAATAGCCACTATTCATGTCACGTTTACAAAATTAGATTCAAGAACCAACGAGTCGAATAGAAACAAGGCAATGATTTATCTTGTTCACGTTTTCAATTGTTTTCTGCGGTAACATGTATAGCCTTTTTTTTGGCATGCATTTGATAAGATATATATTGTGAAAAAAGCTTTGTATTTTTACTTTGTCACTTACTGAAATCGGGTTTCCATTAATTTTGGGGTTTGAATTCACTTAAGCCCAACTCACACTACGTACGATCGACTACGATTGCTGTACGAAAGTGTCGTATAGTCATCGTGTTGTTGTTGTGTAGTTATTGTGTTGTTATTGTGTAGTTACCGTACAGTGCGTACAGTGATCGTGCTATTTGTCCAACACGATTCCTTCAAATCGCAAACATGTTCCTGATTTCAGAAAATCGTGTTGTGTGCGTGTCGATCGTGTGGTGATTGTGTATTGTATGTGTTGTGATTGTGTTAATCGTGCTTCAGCCTTAGGACACGATAACAACACAACCACCACACAACCACAACACGATCGATAAATTGTCCCTCTTGCAATCGTACTCTTATCGTACTCATGTTAAATTAACCCTTATAGTGCTAAACTTAAGGACCACGATGACAGCTCGTGCAGTACACGGAGTCACACGATTAGTGTACGATCACGATACAATTGTTATACGATATTAGACTGAACTTGCACAAATAAGAGCGTTTCCTGTCAAAACGTTTTCATCACGTGTGCTTCGCGTGTCTTACTTTCAGCCAACATGTCAGCACAAACGATGGTAAGGTATTAATGAGAGAGAGAGTTTAGTCAGTAAATGGACCACAGGCCCATTATACACGAAGTCATACAGGATTTTGGTAAATATGAGAGAACCATGATACATTATCAACACATCACTGTCAACTAGTTAGTTAGTCTCGGTTACAACACTTGACAGAAATCTAAATTTTTTTTTCATAACAAGAAATAAGTATTTTGCGAGGCAGTTAATGACAAAAATATCCTTTGATGTAAATAATTGGGCCAGTTTTAATCCTGAAGGATATGTTCTGAAATATTCTTGCAGAATATCATTTCTCAATTTCTTATAAAAAGAACATTCTATAAACAAAAATGGTATTCGTTTTCCAAACGTAATCAATGGTGTCATTTGATCGCGAAGTATCGACTGTTACCAATAAGACACATTTTAAAACTTAGTGTTCTTTTACAGTGACAATATGCAGGTAGAACCTCGCAATTATGATCGAAAACCGTGCAGTAGCGCGCGTCAAATAGTAAACGCAATTTTAGAGACTTTTTCTTTTTTTATTGTCATACCGTCATAATCCTACAATTACTTTAATTAACAGTTTAAATATGCTGATATAGTTTTTTTTGTTTTTTTATTAGTTCCCGGTGTATTTATAGTTACATGCAGGCAATGTAGAAAACATAGACAATGTTAAATAGAACATACAATAAAGAGTACAATATGTAATTCGAATATGGAATACATATGTTCATTCAAGAGCTGGACAGAGGAGATACCATTTATTATCAAAATCATGATTTTTTTTTCCATCAAATGTAGTTTTAGGAAATGTAAGTTGCCATTTGCTACAGATATAAGGATATTTGTCTGTTGAGATAAGTATGTCATAGAAAAGTCTAGAGCCTTTGTATGTTTTCATCAAATTCAATTTTGGAGATTTATCTAAAACAGCCAGGAGGGCAGTTAGGAGTTGATAGTGTTTTTTAGTTTATGTAATTAGTATCCATGTATATTGGACATGATACATATATAGTCTTTTGGACGTGAAAAGTTCAGATGTTTTGATTTTATATCACCACATGACATTTAGGTCTGCATCAAAAGTAAATAATGTGTTATGAAAATCACGGAGTGGCTCTTTAAAATCGAGCATTAGTCTTACACCATTCGTGATTGCATCGTGAAAGCGTTGTGTCAAGTTTGTGTTGATTGTGTTCCGACCGTGTTAGAATCGTGATCTTTATTACAATAATTGTACCCACATCGTGTACCACACGCGCTGATACCGTGTTCACATAACAGATCGTAAAAACCACAATACGATACCAGTACGATCGAATCGTAATGTTATCGTAGTTCAATCGTGCGTAGTGTGAGTTGGGCTTTAGAGTATTTCATGTCTGTATCGTTATTGGCTTTAGTTTGTTTTTTCTGCTTTCTACTGCTTTGTGTTTTCCAAATAAAGAGGTTATACTTGTAAAATAGATTATTTATAAGAAACATCACTGGACGTTGTATTCAAATAATTTTACATAATAAATAAATTCTGTGACTTAAGCAAGGTCCTAATTAATACTTTGCATACAAACGTTTGTTTTGCACATTCATGTATATAGCAATAATGGCAATAAAATCAAGATTTATAATCAAACAGTTTCTTTCTGCTGCTTATATAAAACACACATTTGATCCCTGATACCCTTAGATACTGGATCGCGTATGTTTAAGGTAACAGGCTGTATCGATTATGGTGTTATTACTAATAGCGTTATTATGCATGGTAATCTTTAGAGATTGACTACTCTTACATATCATATGAACTTTGAAATGTTTACAAAAGGTCTTATGGTGTTTAAATAATACTTGCAAAGTAATCTCAAGACACAATCAAAACACAGATGTTTTGTGTTGCTTGGATACGTTGCCCTTTCAGGTTTTTCAGTTATGAATCCTGAGAATTTATTCAATGGACATTGATTAGAATTTGATAACTCTACAAAGTGGCAGATCGTGATTGGAATGATGTCGCTGTTTAGGTCACTGTGAAAATATAAAGTCAAATCTTGATGACGTCATTTATGCAATCAGTTCGAGCTTTTTGGGTGGCAAAACTTCAAATATGAAATGTTCTCCGAAAATAATTTATATGTATTGTTTACCTTACAGATGTTAAAGTTAAAGTACTTGTTTTCATGAGGATATTAACGATATTGATCAGGAGATGAAGGCAAACTGTTGCTACATTGCAAAACCTGACAATTATCTATACAATATGAACATATCAGAGTCAATGATGCATAGTTTGCTCATTTTATACAATGTCATCAACATTCCTTTAAAATGAATAAACACTTATAAGAACAATAAACACATAACGAAATCAGTTCGAGTTCAATAAATGATATCGACTTAGATAATAAATTTAGAAATTCCAATAAACTGGGATTTTGTTTCACACTTCGTGGACATGACAAGTGAAAGGTTCTAGTTACTCAGGAGAAGATATTCACTGGTTTTTCGGCATTTAATTCTTATTTTGACGTTGATTTGAATAGAAAGCCATTTTTTTAGATATAAGACTGATGTTCAATTGTTTAATTTAAGTAAATTTGAGTAAATATTTCTGTGTCATTGATTCAAGTTATCTCTAATAGGGTTAGGTTATGGGTAAAGAATTTATCCCAAATGTTTTTGTACTATTACTATTCAAGGCCAAGTTTCTTATACTGTACTTTTTCCAGTTTATAACGTGACAGTGCATTTCCAGTTTCGGTTTGGACAGACAAACGATGCTGAGACATGTTTTGTTTGCATATGCTAACATTATTTTGGGAGGTTCACTGATTTGAATCGAAAGACATTTTTTGATAAAGACTCATTTCATGTGTTTAATTTCTTTGAGTAAATATTTATTTATATTGATTTATAATCAATGTAAGTTTTCTCCAAGAGGGTTTAAGTTTAGAGTAGGTTACGGAATATATCGCAGGGATTTTTGACTATTACTAGTCAGAACCAAGTTTCTTGCGCTACGCGCACCATCAATTTTCCAGTCTTGTAATAAGGTATTTCCGGTTTTCGGTTTCGAACACACAGACCATGCTGTCACTGGGGTCAAAGTGTTTTGCACTTTTAAAGAGTATGTTGGGAGGTTCACTCTTCAGGTAACTTTCATTTCTTGTTGTAATAACTTTATGTATTATATGCAAGGTCAAAATTCATTTGCTAATCTTTCTTAGTAATATTTGAAGTATTTTCAAAGTGTCCCTGGCAAGTTCATGCTTGGGCGAGTCCATTATAATTCAGGATAGCACGGTTAGTTGTTTGCGTATAAAATAAGATGTTTAGGATTTCTTTTCAGTAAGTAAGTATAAATAAGGTGTAGTTTCCTATTTAAAGTATTTGTTAGGTCTAAATTGTATTTTGTAATGAGAATTTTATACATTTTTCACATGAAATATTTACATATATATTTTCACCCCTTTTGAGTAAATGGACCAGTCCATGAGTTCAAAACAGTTTGGAATTATAAGTACATACATTCTTTTTCTTTTATTTAGAGAATAGTAATTAATTTCATAGCTTTATCCACCATATAAATTCTTTGCAGAGTTAGGCTTACCTAAAGTTTGAGGTTTTCTGTGGATATTTTAAGAGCGCTACATTTACATTGTGTGAGTGAAATAAGTGTTTGCATAAGCGATGCAAGAGTAACTTCCCTTGAAGAGTTGTTTTATATTTCAAGGAAAGCATATATAGCATTATTTATTTATAACAGATAATTGTACGTCTGTTTCATATTGATTTATTATTGTTTTTTATATTCCACAGAACTCTAACAATAAAGTGTTGGAAGAACTCCCAAGAGTCCTAGTTTCTTAACCCAATTCAAACCAAATTTCTGAAGAGTGAACGAGTCCTTAGAGTCTTGGAGTAAAGATATTTCAGAAGAGATAAAGAGTAACGAGGTTATTGGGTTAAGAATAGAAAGCAGTCATGTCAGACCAAGAAGAAATAGAAGTAGAGGCAGAGGTTCATTTCCATGATGCATCTTATGAAGTTCCGCATGGTGAAGAGGATGACGAAACTGATGAATCTGAGAGACAGAATTTGAAGAAACGTAGGAAAGTGTTGCGGGGTAAGATAACGAGGGCGATCAACAGGCTCACAGATCAGATGCAAAAGAAAACCTTAGTCAAGCGATTAGCAGAGAAGGATATGCAGGATCTCAGGAAAGACTTTAATGAAGCAATATCAATAAACAGTGAACTTTATGAACATGAAACAAAGCCTACAGATCACAGTAAACTTGACAGTTGGGAAGCTGACCTAGTAAGGGATATACACTTGATTGAGATCAAGATTGAAGATTACATTGCTGAAATGTCAGTCAAGGTCACAAGAAAATCAGAAAGCCTTAAAGTGAGAGAAGACCTGAAAAAGTCTGTCAAGCCTTCTTCAATAGAACAAAACACTACAGAGGAAACTGAGAATAGAGATCCACCTCCATGTAGAGATTCCCCTGAATCTATTGATGCCTGGATAGATCATCTGATAGAATTCCAGGAGACAGACCTACCAGCTCCAAGAGGTGATATGTCCATTGCTGATGCATTGTATCGTTTAGAGGCTAGTAGAGATATTCCATCTATGAAGCTGATGACCTTTGATGGAAACCCGTTACGTTATGTTGAGTTCATCGAGAGTTTTCGCATTCATATCCACAACAAGGCAAATCTTTCGGACGATTTGAGGATGGTTCAGTTAAAGATGGCTTTAACAGGCGACGCAGAAACAGCAATCAGAGGACTCGGATCATCAGGTACGATGTACGCAACTGCGCTAAAGACTATTAAGGATCTCTGCGGTCACAGGAGTGTTATTGCTAGGGCGCACATCAGCAAGCTCACCAGAGGAAATTCCAAAATAACTGATCGTCACTCACTACGCACCTTTTCCATGGACTTACTGAACAGTCTGTCTACTTTGAGAAGAATAAATTACATGGCAGATGTCAACTCTACAGAGACACTTCGTCAAATAATTAGACGTCTTCCAGATCATCTGATTTCAAGCTGGAAATCGACGGTTGCCGACATGAGAGAAAGAGGTCAGGCTCCAGATCTTGTCAGCGTCTGCGAGTTTGTAAGGAAAAAAGTAAGAGCAGAATTTGATCCTGATTTTGGAGATATTCAAAGAGAAAAGCCAAGAGATCAGAGAACAGAGAAGAGAGTGCATGCTGCACAGAGAAGAGAACTTCAATGTCACATTTGTCGTATGAGTCACACAGTACAAGAGTGTCCAACATTTCTAGACTCGACAGTGAGTCAGAGGATAAATCTGATCAGAGAGAACAGGTTATGCTTCTCCTGCTTGAACAAGGGTCACATTACCAGAGACTGTAGATTGAAAAAGCCTTGTGGACAAAACAACTGTGTGCGAACACATCACAAGCTGATTCACATCAATCCGCCCAGAGCAAGTGGTGCTTCAGTTCTTGATCAAGATAGCATTATGCCCGTCGTACGAGTTAAGTTCAGAGCAGCCAATGGCAGAGTAAGAGAGGGAAATGTCTTGATAGATGGAGGCGCTGGAACTACCATTATCCGGAAGGACTTTGCGCATATGCTTGGTTTGCAAGGAAAGAGAGAGGGGATTGAAATTTCTGTCGTTGGAGGCAAACAGCATACTAACACAGAGAGTAGAAGAGTAAACTTTTGGATTTCTTCATTAGAGAGTGGAGAAGAGTTCTACATTGAAGCCCATGAACTAGATAAAACTGTCCTGAGCATTCCCCCCTTAGATAGAAGTTGGCTATCATCATTTGATCACCTGAGGGACATATCATTTCCACACAAAGCAGGAAGTATTGACCTAATTCTAGGTGTACAGTACAGTCACCTTCATGCTGACCAAGAGATAAGGGAAGGACTACCCTATGAGCCAGTGGGAAAGAGGACAAGGTTGGGATGGTGTGTAATTGGAGCAGACACTAAATCAGTGAAAAACTTGAGTGTCAACTTTTGCCAAAAAGTTGAGTATCCTGACTTGGAGAGAATGTATGAGATGGAGACCATAGGAGTGCAAGCTCCAAACTGCAAGTGTCCAAAGGAAGTGATGTCAAGGGATGACAGAGTTGCCCTGAGTCTACTAGAGGAATCCTGTAAGAAAATTGGAAACAGATACACTATTGGTCTACCCTGGAAGAGAAACAAGGAAGATCTGCCAAACAACTATCTGTATGCAGAAAAACGCCTAGTTTCGCTAGAAAAAAGTCTACTTGCAAATCCGAAGAAAGCCAAGTTGTACAGAAAAGCCATGAATGACTATGTTGAGAATGACTGGGCAGAAGTCGCAGATGAGCCAAGAGAAGGTACCACAGTTTACTACTTACCACATCATGGTGTATACAGAATAGATAAGCCCAGCACACCCTTAAGAGTTGTGTTTGACCCAGCAAGCACCTTCGAAGGAGTATCGCTGAACTCATTCCTGTACAGAGGACCTTCACTTCTTGGAGATCTACTGGGCATTCTGCTAAGGTTCAGAGAGAAACCGGTCGCTTTCCAAGGAGATGTTTCGAAAATGTTTCTGCAGATATGTTTACCTGAATCTGACACCAATGTTCACAGATATCTATGGAGAGATCTGAATGTGGAACAGCCACCAACAGTCTACCGCTTGAAGAGGGTCACCTTTGGAGACAAGTCATCGCCTGACATGGCAAACTTCATCATGCTTAAGATTGCCGAAGAACACTGTGAATCACATCCTGATGCCGCAGAAATCCTTGAGAATGACAGATACATGGACGACATTATCCATTCAACAGACACAAGAGAAGATGGAGAAAAACTCATGACAGATGTTGATACCATTCTTTCTACAGGAAGTTTCAAGATTAAGAAATGGTATAGCAACTCACTAACTGAAGAAACAAGTCAAGAGAATGAAATGAGGGACTTGACAAGTATTTCTAAACCTGAGAATACAGAAGATAAACTGAAAACACTAGGAGTGTTCTGGAACTGCAAGAGTGATTCAATTTGTTTCAAAGTTGACATAAGTTGTAACAGGATATTGACAAAGAGAATAGTATTATCAAAGTTGTCTCAAATCTTTGATTCGCTAGGACTTGCAACAGTCACAACAATCAGAGCTCGAATCGCGATGCAGAACTTATGGAAGATAAAAGGCTTACAGTGGGACGACAATTTGCCGCGAGAAGAATGTGAGATGTGGTCTGACCTGTTTCAAGACTTAAAGAAGCTAAACAACATTCAGTTTGCCAGATGCATGAAACCATATGATGCGACAGGGACACCTGAGCTTCATTTATTTTGTGACGGGAGTATGAGTGCCTACGGGGCATGTGCTTATCTGTTATGGCCAACGTCAAAAGAGTCCAGCGTCACACTTGTAGCAGCAAAGGCACGCGTAGCACCATTGAAACAAACAACTGTCCCAAGACTTGAGTTGATGGGAGCCTTACTTGCCTCAAGACTTGCAAGAACCATCCATTCACAGCTCAGAGAGAAACCTAATGTTTACTTATGGACAGACTCTCAAATTGTATTGCGCTGGCTGCACTCAGATTCTACGTCAAAGAAAGCATTTGTCGGAGTTCGAATCGCAGAAATTCAGACAGAGTGGGATGTGAAAAGATGGAAGTTTGTTCCGACACAGCTCAACCCAGCAGACAGCCTAAGTAGAGGGATAAGAGTCAGCAACATTGGACAATTTTGGGCCCATGGACCATCCTTCCTGCAAGAAACCAAAACACCCTGGCCAGATCAGAATGTATGGGAGAAAGCAGATTCACAAGGCGAACAAGAGGAAAATAAGAAGACGAAACAAGTCTACACTTCAGAAAAGACAATCAGAGGTGAAAAATGCTTCATTGACTATGAGAGACATTCAAGTTGGCAGAAATTACTCCACGTTACAGCATATTGTCTTAGATTTGTTGACAACATGAGAGCCAAACCCAAAGAGAGAAATCTAAGTGAGTACTTGCTACCAGAAGAGAAAAGGAGGGCAGAAGAAATCCTGCTAAGAGAGTCTCAGAAGTCACTGATGGATTGGAAAACAAGATATGCTGAATTATCTCCCTTTGTAGATGAAAATGGTCTGGTGAAAGTTGGCGGAAGAATGAAACATTCTACACTCACTTATGACGAAATCCACCCTACCCTGTTACCGGCATCAAGTCACATCACCAAGTTGATACTCAGAAACATACATAACAATGTATTCCATGCTGGAACTGAGAGAACTTTGGCACAGAGTAGAAGAAAATATTGGGTTGTACATGGAAGAAATGCTGTAAAAGAGATCATAAAGAAATGTACAGTTTGTCGTAAGATGAGAGAGCCTACTCACAGTACATTGATGAGTGATCTACCGCCAGAGAGACTGAGATTATTCTCACCACCCTACACAACAACCGGTGTTGACATGTTTGGGCCATTCTACTTAAAGTATGGACGCAACAAGAGGATAAAAGCATGGGGAGCTCTGTTCACCTGTGCCACCATCAGAGCAGTTCATATTGAAATTGTTGAAAGCTTATCAACTGAATCTTTTCTACACGCCCTTAGACGGTTTGTATCACACCACGGATGGCCATCTACCATCATATCCGACAACGGAACATCTTTCGTTGGAGCTGAAAGAGAGCTACGGAAATTATTCCAGGAGGGTCGCAGAGAATTACAGGAATTCAGCACACTACACAACGTCAAGTGGAGATTCACTACCCCGCTGAGTCCCCATCAAGGTGGTATTTATGAAAGCATGATCAAGCAGGCAAAGAGAGCGATAAAAGTGGCTATCGGAGAACAAACACTCTCGTGGAATGAAATGTCGACTGTTTTCTGTGAAGTTGAGACTTTACTGAATTCTAGGCCATTAGGATATCATTCGAATGATGCGAATGACCCACAACCATTGACACCAAACCATTTCATGCTTGGACGCGCCTCTGCCGAGGTGCCTCAAGGCCCCTTCTGTGAGTCTATCAGCCTGTGTAAGAGGTTAGGATTCATCCAGACACTCATCACCCAGTTCTGGAAGAGGTTCATCAAAGAATATCTGCCAACCTTGATGAAAAGAAGAAAGTGGAAAACTAAGAATCGACAAATGAGAGTGGGTGATGTCGTGATTGTTGTCGACTACCAGAGTGCTCGAGGGAAGTGGCCCTTGGCAAGAGTTGTCGAGGTATATCCGGGAGAAGACGGAGTGGTACGGAACGTCAAACTGAAGACTCAGTTTGGAGAGTATAAACGTTCGGTGCAAAAATGTTGCATGATCCTGGAGAGTGCAGCTGAGTATTCAGCAGAGTGACATTAAGCGTTATGCACAAGCCCTCATGCTCCACTCTGTTGTCGCCCCGGAGGTTGATTTGAATCGAAAGACATTTTTTGATAAAGACTCATTTCATGTGTTTAATTTCTTTGAGTAAATATTTATTTATATTGATTTATAATCAATGTAAGTTTTCTCCAAGAGGGTTTAAGTTTAGAGTAGGTTACGGAATATATCGCAGGGATTTTTGACTATTACTAGTCAGAACCAAGTTTCTTGCGCTACGCGCACCATCAATTTTCCAGTCTTGTAATAAGGTATTTCCGGTTTTCGGTTTCGAACACACAGACCATGCTGTCACTGGGGTCAAAGTGTTTTGCACTTTTAAAGAGTATGTTGGGAGGTTCACTCTTCAGGTAACTTTCATTTCTTGTTGTAATAACTTTATGTATTATATGCAAGGTCAAAATTCATTTGCTAATCTTTCTTAGTAATATTTGAAGTATTTTCAAAGTGTCCCTGGCAAGTTCATGCTTGGGCGAGTCCATTATAATTCAGGATAGCACGGTTAGTTGTTTGCGTATAAAATAAGATGTTTAGGATTTCTTTTCAGTAAGTAAGTATAAATAAGGTGTAGTTTCCTATTTAAAGTATTTGTTAGGTCTAAATTGTATTTTGTAATGAGAATTTTATACATTTTTCACATGAAATATTTACATATATATTTTCACCCCTTTTGAGTAAATGGACCAGTCCATGAGTTCAAAACAGTTTGGAATTATAAGTACATACATTCTTTTTCTTTTATTTAGAGAATAGTAATTAATTTCATAGCTTTATCCACCATATAAATTCTTTGCAGAGTTAGGCTTACCTAAAGTTTGAGGTTTTCTGTGGATATTTTAAGAGCGCTACATTTACATTGTGTGAGTGAAATAAGTGTTTGCATAAGCGATGCAAGAGTAACTTCCCTTGAAGAGTTGTTTTATATTTCAAGGAAAGCATATATAGCATTATTTATTTATAACAGATAATTGTACGTCTGTTTCATATTGATTTATTATTGTTTTTTATATTCCACAGAACTCTAACAATAAAGTGTTGGAAGAACTCCCAAGAGTCCTAGTTTCTTAACCCAATTCAAACCATTCACTCTTCAGGTTACTTTCATTTTTTTCAAAATAATTTAAAGTATTTTTATTCAGTGTCTAAATTAACATCAATCTTTGTAAACAGTTATATTTTCAATAATTTCAAAGCGTCCCTTGTAAGTTTATGCTTCGGCAAGTCTATCGTAATTCAGTATAACGGTACTATTTAGTTATGGAAATTCACATAGATTATGAGTTTTTTTTTAAATAATGAAAGTGAAATTAATGCGTATGTTCCTTTTCCATATTATTCATTAGGTCTAAATTTGTATTTATAAAATACAAATTTACAAAATACAAAATACCTAAACTCCTCACTATAAATGAGGATTTTAGGTATTTTTCACATGACATAAATTTCATCCCGTTTCAGTAAAAGGACCAGTCCATTCGTCATCACAGTAGAGGCGTTACAAGTAAGTTACAGTTCTGTTTTGTTTCAGAATTAGGATATTAAGATTCTTTCCTATTCTCAAGAAAATATTGTTCCATTTGTCATCTTTCCACCATTATTCAACATTCATGCATATATGGAGCCTTTAATAAACTATAGAATTTTCAATATTGAAAATCAAGGTCTTCTTTAACGCTTTTGTTTGGGCATATGGTGCGCTTCAAGTTCTTCCTCGATATTTCTGGCCAGATGTTTTCATATAGGGGGATAAATACATTAGAATTGTACAGCACTGTGCAATTTGTGAGCAGTTACTGAAATTTTGCATGCTGAAAGGTATTGGTACAAGCTTTTCAGAAAGCATCGCTAATGACTTGAGATTGCTCTCCGGAAGTGGGTGGATTAAACAAAATGGTATACTGCGGCCCAATTTGAACTTACGTAATACCTCTAAACTCATGTTTAATAGATTCCATTTATGAGATAAATGTTGTTTTTCGAGGTCTTTTTGAAGGTCAAAGATACTTTTATATGTTAATATATCAGGAATAGGTTAAAACGTGGATTTGATGAATACATAATTCATAATTCCTTCAGTTGATACAACTAATTGAATGCGTTTCATAAAAAAACACCAATTTGGCGCTATTTTGAAACTTATTTCTTCAATAAAAATCGCGAAATCTCGCACATGGTAATGTCAGATAAATGTCTTTGGCAAACATATATTTCGGAAAGTCAAGGATACATTGGTCGAAAATAAAATAAAAATCAAGCTAATTATTTTCTGTATTGAGTAGTGATAATGTTATATCATTGTTTGCATAACCATCTTCACATTTGTATGCAACACAATGGAGTAGCAGTGTGCATCCAAGGCCGGCATCTAGTAGACTGGTCCAATATGGAATCTATGCCTTGGTTCTAGCATTCCATTCCCAGCCTTAAAAGAGAGCTTAAACACCCCCTTCTGCTGTTTCTGTCCATAGAGTCACCTAGTTCAACTATCCTCCTCCTTCAACAATTAAATGCGCAAACTATGGTCTTTGCTTTGATCAAGTGCCATGAGGGGGAACTGCTTGTCTATGATTCTAGAGACACATAGCTTCCTTGGCAGTACTCTTCAGATGCTTCAATGGGTATTTGGAGCCAGGCAAGTGTCAACTGATTCTAATACTGTGTACGCTTGCCACCAAGAAGATTTATTGAAATACCAGGTTGATATGATGATAGAATGACTATTGCCTAAAGGTAATTGAAATCAAAATTTGATAAAGTATTCTTTTCCAATTTTCCTTATAACATACTTGAAAAAGTTGGGCTCTGTAGCTCATCAGACTTTTGATAGAAATAGGTGTTAGGGTTTAGATCATGGGGTCATGGGCAGTGTAGGAAAGATAGCCTGTCCCAACCTCCGAGTTATTCACAATCAAATTAAAAATGCCCATTGCCCTTTTGGGGTCAAGGGGTCACCAAACCTACAATTCAGAATCCCCATTGTCCAAAGAGTCTACACACAACTATTAAGCTATCAAGACCTTTTGAAACTGGAGAAGAAGATGAAAGTAGGATTTTAAGGTTTTGACCCCTGTGACCCCATTTGGGGTCAAGTGGTCACCAAACCTACAATTTAGGATCCCCAGTGTCCAAGGAGTCTACACACAATTTTACAGCTCTCTAGACCTTTTGGAACTAGGGAAAAAGATGAAATTAGGTTTTTTAGGTTTTGACCCCTGTGACCCCATTTGGGGTCATGGGGTCACCAAACCTACAATTTAGAATCCCCATTGTCCAAGGAGTCTACACACAACTATTAAGCTATCAAGACCTTTTGGAACTAGGGAAAAAGATGAAATTAGGTTTTTTAGGTTTTGACCCCTGTGACCCCATTTGGGGTCATGGGGTCACCAAACCTACAATTTAGAATCCCCATTGTCCAAGGAGTCTACACACAACTATTAAGCTATCAAGACCTTTTGGAACTGGAGAAGAAGATGAAAGTAGGATTTTAAGGTTTTGACCCCTGTGACCCCATTTGGGGTCAAGTGGTCACCAAATCTACAATTTAGGATCCCCAGTGTCCAAGGAGTCTACACACAATTTTTCAGCTCTCTAGACCTTTTGGAACTAGGGAAAAAGATGAAATTAGGTTTTTCAGGTTTTGACCCCTGTGACCCCATTTGGGGTCATGGGGTCACCAAACCTACAATTTAGAATCCCCATTGTTCAAGGAGTCTACACACAACTATTAAGCTATCAAGACCTTTTGGAACTGGAGAAGAAGATGAAATTAGGTTTTTTAGGTTTTGACCCCTGTGACCCCATTTGGGGTCATGGGGTCACCAAACCTACAATTTAGAATCCCCATTGTCCAAGGAGTCTACACACAACTATTAAGCTATCAAGACCTTTTGGAACTGGAGAAGAAGATGAAAGTAGGATTTTAAGGTTTTGACCCCTGTGACCCCATTTGGGGTCAAGTGGTCACCAAACCTACAATTTAGGATCCCCAGTGTCCAAGGAGTCTACACACAATTTTACAGCTCTCTAGACCTTTTGGAACTAGGGAAAAAGATGAAATTAGGTTTTTTAGGTTTTGACCCCTGTGACCCCATTTGGGGTCATGGGGTCACCAAACCTACAATTTAGAATCCCCATTGTCCAAGGAGTCTACACACAACTATTAAGCTATCAAGACCTTTTGGAACTAGGGAAAAAGATGAAATTAGGTTTTTTAGGTTTTGACCCCTGTGACCCCATTTGGGGTCATGGGGTCACCAAACCTACAATTTAGAATCCCCATTGTCCAAGGAGTCTACACACAACTATTAAGCTATCAAGACCTTTTGGAACTGGAGAAGAAGATGAAAGTAGGATTTTAAGGTTTTGACCCCTGTGACCCCATTTGGGGTCAAGTGGTCACCAAATCTACAATTTAGGATCCCCAGTGTCCAAGGAGTCTACACACAATTTTTCAGCTCTCTAGACCTTTTGGAACTAGGGAAAAAGATGAAATTAGGTTTTTCAGGTTTTGACCCCTGTGACCCCATTTGGGGTCATGGGGTCACCAAACCTACAATTTAGAATCCCCATTGTTCAAGGAGTCTACACACAACTATTAAGCTATCAAGACCTTTTGGAACTGGAGAAGAAGATGAAAGTAGGATTTTCAGGTTTTGACCCCTGTGACCCCATTTGGGGTCATGGGGTCACCAAACCTACAATTTAGAATCTCCAGTGCCCAAGGAGTCTACATACAACTATTCAGCTCTCTGGACCTTTTGGAACTGGAGAAGAAGATGAAAATAGGTTTTTCATGTTTTGACCCCTGTGACCCCATTTGGGGTCATGGGGTCACCAAACCTACAATTTAGAATCCCCGTTGGCCAAGGAATCTACACACAACTTTTCAGCTCTCTAGACCTTTTGGAACTGGAGAAGAAGATGAAAATAGGTTTTTCAGGTTTTGACCCCTGTGACCCCATTTGGGGTCATGGGGTCACCAAACCTACAATTTAGAATCTCCAGTGCCCAAGGAGTCTACATACAACTATTCAGCTCTCTGGACCTTTTGGAACTGGAGAAGAAGATGATAATAGGTTTTTCATGTTTTGACCCTTGTGACCCCATTTGGGGTCATGGGGTCACGAAATCTACAATTTAGAATCCCCATTTGCCAAGGAGTATGCACATAAAATTTCAGCTCTCTAGAGTCATTGGTTCTGGAGAAGAAGTCGAAAAAGTGAAAAGTTTACGGACGGATGGACGGACGGATGGACGAATGGACGGATGGACGGACGCCATGCCATGCCATAAGCCCATCGGGTCTAGTTAGTTCCAAATTTTACTCGGTCCTATGGGCTTACTGCTGAAAAGAAATATGAATAGAATCTAGAATTATATACCTTGTAATGACGGCAAAAATGCATATAAGTATATATGCATTAAGCTGTGTATGGGCCTGAGTCCTTCCTACTGAAAAAGGACTTGACCTGACTAGCTGAATACGTACACGTATTTGTCAGTAGCTTTAATAAGTCTGTCATGCTTCCCAAACATGCTCTTCCATATAGCATATAGTTGACAACCGAGCACATAATCTTTAACCAGTTATCGACTTGTTGTTGACTCTCCATTTATCACTAATGTACAACAGATGCATTTGACCGTTGTCCTGGAGATACAGGCGAAAATGTCATGTTGACTGAGTAGCTAAATATTCATATAATCGAATATTTCAAATTGTGTCAACACTCAAAACAATTTCAAATGGACTCGGTGTGGAATATCTGATTTTTGAATTGACATATTGGCACAAGTGCCCAATATGTTTGTTTGCTTATACCAAATCGTGATTAGGAAATATCATCAATGTCGGTGAAAATCACATTCTCATTTGCATAAGATATGCCTTTTACGACATAAAGAATTTTCGATTTAAGCACAATGTAAATTATTGAACATTTTGTTTCATAAACATTTTTGTAATTTCTATTTAGCACCCACATTATACTCTTCCATAAAAGAGCTTTCTTTTACGTCGATATGCCACCAATAAAATGTTAATGCTGTCATCCATTTCTATGAGACACATTTGCAAGCAAATGCATGAAATCTATCATCAGCGCAACCATTTGACGATTCAATCATCTAAAGCAATCCAAACAATGGATAGCCTTTGTAGCCACAATGTTTTTACTATTTAAAGAGCAATCACCCAATACACATTCAGTTATTGAAATGTTACATCCTTCGCTGTTTGTAGTCCCTCTGACAGGGTGCCAACATTCAACAGACTTGTACATGTACCATTGCCATTGTTGTCGACGTTTATAAAAATAAGGCAAAAGGACTACAAAGTAAGTGGAATTTGCCCTGCAATATTATCAGTTAACTAACTGACTTTACAACGGGGATTCTGTAATTATGATGATTTAAGCTTTCACAAATACCTGAAACAAATGTTTTGTGTCTTACTTCAACTCTGTCTCTTTCACTTCATGCATTGAAAGGGTGAATAGCAACGTGATAGTTAAATTATATGAATAATATCTAAGTATTATGTTAATGAAAAGAACGAATATTGTTCTGAATAATTTACAATAGTGAGACGGCACACCAAAATAGTCTCTTCACTCAAGAGACACTATTAAATTCCACCTTGATAACAAATGTTATGTAAAATAATTTGAAGTTATAGATAGTATACTTGAAGTATTAGAAACAGAACTAAGGTTGAATATGATTTGACAAAATTAGATTTCGACGCAGATCAATCTTCCATGAAAAATGTCCTGATAAGATCGATGTTTCAGCAAAAAAGACGTATGTCTTTTTGAGGTCTATTATAAGTTGCGAGTTGCATAAAACCTTTCGAGGGAATAATATATCCCTATGTCACCCTTGACGGAATGTTATAACGAATTTATCTTACCGAATGTCATAATTTACTAGTAAGAAGACCAGCAGAAATGAACAACACCTATGACCTGATCACGTGACTATGATTGACGTGGAAGCACACTTTACTCATGTAGCGCGGTATAACGTATTTATCATCTCTCGGTGACGGTGTATATGGATATTTGTTTAGGGTCTCTTGGACCAATCAGAGATCGGCATTATAACATGGAGTAGGATAATGCCTTTTAAGTCTTTATGGTTCTGAGTTTCAGTGAAAAATAATTAGGTTGATTTGCTATTGCAGGTCAATAGTTCGTCCGTTCATGAAACAAATCTTTAATTGGTGACTTAGGTCATTAATTCTCGTGGGGACAGGATACTCAAAATTCTGTTTAGTGATCATATGTCTCAAAGTATTTACTTTGTGAATGTAAAACAGCAATCTTAATTGGTTTGAAAGATACCAGTTCTTATGTCTCTCCTGAAAAGTTGTGAAAAGGATTTATGTCGTTATGCTTCTTAGCCATTCAACTATTCTAGCTATTTAATATTGGTTACTAAGTATTATTCTCTCGAGCACATACTGGCAAGAATTTGCTTTTTCCTATGGTCTTTGTTGAGGTTTGATGTCTGGTTTACCAAATTAGAGTTACAAAATCATTGCAGTAGTATAATCATACGTATTAAATCCTGGTAATTATTTTTATCATGGTCATTTTAAAAAATTTTGTTCTACAGTAAATTTTTGATCTACTTTAGATGATAGATTCTCTAATACAAACATAAAACGGAAATGATAGATTATGATGAAGAAATTTTTACTGAAAAACTAAATAAGGAAGTAACTTTGTTCCTCGTTCAATTCTAATTTACATTGATTTTGGGTTTTAAATTCACTTAAACTATTTGTGTGTCTATCGTAAGTGAGTAAACCATGCTTGAAACGTTTTTAAGGTTTGTGTTTTGAAATTACATTACTTGTGTTTGTTAGATAGATGATTCATAACAAACATCACCGAACGTTATATTCGATTGACTTCACACAATAACTAACTACTCTGCCAATAGCGAGTTTTCTGATTAATTGTTTATACAAACACTTGTGCTTTGCATATGCATGTATGCATAATTGATACGCGTCTGCTATACATTGTCACTTTTCAATGTTTTTGCCCCACCATCTAGCCAGTCAATATGTATGTTCTAGATCTTGTATTGCGACAACATTAAAAATTATATGATAATAAAAAGACGACGACAATGTTGAAATTTATAAACGATACATCAACTTAATAAAACGGTAAAAATAAGAACAAAATGAAAGAAAATGAACCTGATATATTCCTTATATTGTAGTTTTTGCTATCGATAAGGTTTCCAAGGATGAGCTGAGTTGATTAACCATACTGATCATGACATGATTCTTCGTACTGTATATGCTCTTTATCATGAATACATTTATCATCACAGGGTTGGTAAAATAGAAGGCGGGGGGATTATTGATTAATCAAAGGTTAATTCTGGTGTACTGAAAGGTATCTCACCTTACAATGTATATAATATCGTTCCTTATCAATATGTGTGAGTGATATATCCTTTATCACTGTGAAAGTTAAAGCGTGATGTCATCAAACTTTATTTACGCAAAAAAAACGTTGGTGCTAATTGTTTGGCCAAACTTCACACATGATATGATTACTAGGTAGGGGATAATGTATAAAGTTTACCTTCCAGACGGATAAGACTCACGTGAGTCGTTTTTCATTGTAGCTTAACATATCTCATTATATAAATTGTTTTTACAAATGCAATTCAATATTTAGAACCCATGTGATGGCCAACTATTACAAAACCGGATTATCCATAAAAGATTAATACATCACAGTCAATCATAGCCCATTTTATACCCTGTCATCAACATGTCTTTGAAAGTAGTTCACATTTATGAAAACATGAATACCATAATCAGTAATTGAGTGCAATCAATGACTATCGACAAAAATATCATCGAAAATGCTGTTTAATTTTATACTTCGTGGACATGACAAGAGAGGGTTCTCATTAAATAGATTTTATTTACGTGTGTATAACAATGTTCTCTTGAAGTTAGACATGGTATTCGCAAATTTGTCTTTGTGATGGCATGTAATTCTTATTTTGACGTCTTAAAAGTTTCTTTAAGAAGAAACTCCGGAAATTACAATTGATTACCTTCAAAACAGACTGCGATCAATGATGAATAATTCAAAAGAATTTGGAGAAAATTACATTAGTCATTGTTTAGGAGGCCCTGTGCGTTCTTTATATAAGATTTGTCAATATTCTCAATAAATATATTATATAAACTATAGAAATCGTAATATTGAAATTAGGGGAGGTCTTTACCTTTTTGTTTTTTTATATAATGCATTGTTGCTTCATTGCTATCTAGAATAATCAAAATCTGTCAAAATAATTTAAATGGTATATAGTAGTGTATGTAACGGTTTTGGGTTATAGTTTATGTCAAACACAGGACGCTTTATGTCCAAGCCTCTATGTTTATGCATAATAGTTAAACTGTTTAAAACTTGATTATTCCGATATTTATCTATGACAAATGATAATTAAATCAGTTTGTCCAATGTATTCACCGGAACAATCCGGAATTGTGAATATATTGGACAAACTGAGTATCTCAAAGACAGAGTCCGCGTCCATAAACCACATTTAAAATGTCCCGAGACACGTTGTATACCACTTGGATACCTGTGCAAAATACAAAGAAATTAAAGTTAAAATATTCCCATTCTACAAAATGGATACAAATGATAGAATGATGCATCAGTTGAAAGAAGACTTTTTCATTAAAATGTTAAAACCTCAAATTAATGCTTAAGAAAATTAACATTTCTTTCCTCTATCAAATCAATATTGTGTCAATCCTACCACTTGCTTTATTGTGACATCATACCATTGTTATGTCAATTGCATTGTGACATTTTTTAAACTGTTTTTTAAGACTCTCTGAAGATATCAATGAAACATGTTGAAGTAATGTTGGCTATGTGTATTTTTTTGTACTTTGAATAAATATATTTTATGATGCTTAATTCAAAATATTTATCATTTGTGGTTGTTATCATACATTAACATATGTGTTAACATTATAACAAATAGAGATAATTATTAATTCTGATTCTTATTCTAATCAAGTAATGTTAATATTCTTCGTGATAAAATAGACTTTAAGCACAATATCAACACTACAGTTACGCCCACTGATCCTAATTTAAAACTTATATAAATGGACACAAAAGGATATAAAAACATATCTCGTTCATGCTATGTTTGTGAATCTTGTAAACAGTTTTATGTTTACTGCAGTCTGTGTTGACTAAATGAACGTGCTTTCACTGATTACATTACTAAAATACAGAAACTCAGTCATTCACGATATTCCAACCAAACCAATCCTTTGCTAAATTAAATGTAGGCGGACGTAGTAACTTGTTTCACTTAATAATTAACCATAAATGGCGAAAAAGAAAAAAGCACGAATAAACTGTCTATTCTTCCAATATGTTTGACCAGTAAAATTTTGCAAATACATCAATGACGGGGATAAAACATAATGACACATATTTTTAACGTATTCTTACTGAGGGGAGTTTGGCTTAGAGAATAGTATATAACATTGAAAGACTCCTTTAGATTCATGCATCCTTTCCTCGACTTTTTATTTAGGATCAATATTACACATTTTTACAAATACACAATTCATATTATCAGATCTGATGTACGGCATTATATCTCTCGTATATATTCAAAACCACATCTTCGCATCTTAAAACAACATTTAAATTTTCGTAAAAAGGTATAATTCGACCGTAGGAGGATGTTCGTTCCCGGAAAAGATATTTAGTTTTACACTTTGATTGGACTTATACATATCATATTCAAATTGAATATAAGACACATCATGTTCATTTCATATTCTATTTAAAAATACATATCTAATGAAACAATTTCAAACATGATATAATTTCAAATCCATATGAGTCATTAAGATTACATGGCACTATATGCAGTTTCATAAAAGGCCATGTGTTACGTAATGATGTAGAGGGTGATGGAAATTTGAGCATGAATAGCTTTGTTACACTTGCAGAGTCATAATAATCGTTCATGTCTCATCTTGTATGATGCAAACAATCAGGCAATTATCATTTTGGTTTTAGTTCTAACTTTGATTCACCTTAATTTCCTATGTTTCCTCTTGATATTCAATTATCTTCAGCTGCTACACACAAGTGGTCCCTCTATAATCCTCAAAGAGAGAAATAGCTGAAATGTTTATAAAATATCGTGAAACATAAAGTCAATTCTCACCTCCCTGGTGGTGAATAATTAAAAAGATTATTTTCAAGTTATGAATGTAAAACTGAGCAATATTTACAAAAACACAAAATAGCATACAATCTTATTTTTAAGATATTCAGACCTTTTTTTATAAACCTTAATTCTACATCTATATTCCTCATATGGTAAATGTCTTGGTTAATTTAATTTAAATTTTACAGAGTTTATCCATGATTAGATTGCTTTCCATTTCAGAAGATAGGTCACTCTCTCCCAACAGAGGTAGCTTAGTCATAAATTCCTGTACAACTTCTGTTATAATAAGAGCACTTTCGAGCTTCTGGCAGTTTCCCCAAGTTGCACAATATTGCAACATAAACTACCTTGCAATATTTCAGCCAATAAAAACACCGAATGCATAAATAACATATTTGTTGTCACCCATGCTTATGCAATGATGCAGTCGCTAAATAAAATTTATGTTGCTGTAAAGAAGACTTAGAGTGCAATTCTTCAATAATGGGTTAATATGCGAGCCGATCAAATGTTCCTTTGCCTGTCAATCTGAGAAAGCTTCTCGTTATAATTCAGTTCCACCATGTTATCTAAATCAATGTCGAATTGTATTCCTAGAAGATTGAAATTTGTTAGCGACCAGTCGAACTTAAATTCTTTACACATCTCATATCGGGATCTCATTTTTTTTTTCTCCATTTACGGTTTGTGAATCTACATTAACTTCCAATCCATAAAACTGGCGTAGAGTTCCAAAGTATTCAATCAAGTATTCGATCCATCTAGTGTAAGATTTGTATCTGTAAGGGAATAGCTTCTATATGTCTAAGTTTAATTTTATTTCTACCATGAAACTGGCGGATACCCTATTCCGATTGGTTGTTTTGTCCGATTCACAGGGTATCAATTCACGATTGAAGTTCTGAAGCTCTGTTTACCCGAAATCGTTTAAAATGTATTACTTCATACATTGACTTCCGACTATCCGCCTGGTAACTTCTAAGTCGGTATTCTGCTTTTAAATGCGATTGATCTCCTTCCAAAAGGAATTAACCGTATTTGTTTTCGTGTGTTTAAGTTTAAATCAATCTATATATGACCTTGCGTTTTTTGAACCAATTCAACTTTCCATACAGTTCCCCTATCAATTCAATATTGTGTCCATCTTATATATTATAATTTATATAACACAAAGTTTGGGGTATTTGCTGCGCATTCGGTGTCAATTCAAAATTTACTCGCTATCAATCCAGTATAACATGTCTCTGATTTTCAAACACATTAGGTTTATCTCCTACGTATTTGTTATTTCATAACATGGTAGCAAAACTTAATACACATAACTTAACAATATATGGGGCTAACAGATCCCCCTGGCGGCATCCTCGTCTAAGTTTAAAAAGGTTAGAGGCGAATTGTGAAATTCTGGGTCCAAACGGAAAAACTTTATAACATTTCTGAAGTAGTGTCTGTCTAGTAAATTAAATGTTTTTTCGAAATCGATTAGGAGCAATACCCTGGTATTTGGCAAGTTTCGATGTGTCCCATCAGATCATATATAAGTGCGATGAATTGTGTAACATTTGCAAGCCAAGAGGGGACATATGTTGGATGAATTGCACCAAAACATTTTCGTATACATGTATGGGGAATTATGTCCTAATCAAATGCACACAAAATCTAACACCTTTGTGCTTAGATGAACATAACGTGTAAGTTGGTGACACTAGAAAACGTTCTTCTACACACAAGTGTTTATCCCCTTAAATATAAAAACATTTTGGGATTTACTTTTCGTGTAAGAAAATGGTCTATCAAGCCACTGTTGACGTCTCTTTACAAACATGTGACTAGGGTTTAGTGCTATTCAATTTATATGAGGGTTTCTGGAGGAAAATATTGGAAGCATAGTTATGTATTCCCTTTTGTGAACCTCGATCAAGCATATATAATGGTAATTCATTTTACAGTTCTTTTGGTGACTTGTTTTCTCATCCTGATTACTATTTTGCTATGAAAATTAAAGGTTATTTAAAATAAACATTTATTTATCTATATGATTATTTATATAACATAGTGAAACACATAGCATATTAGCAAGTATATGTATATGATTTATCGAGTTCAACCTTAAGAAAAGGGGTGGTGGTTACAAATTTAGCTCTTTTCTATGTCATCCGGTTAAATAAAAATTGTCTTATCTTATCGAAGATAATTATTTACCTAAACATACTCAAACCACACAGAATAGTATCTTTTCTGATTCATGATTACCTGTTTTTTGCCACACATTACCGTCCATGAAAATAATGTGCTTCGTAAAAAAACGCACTCAGACTAACTCTTGCTATTTTGTTTCTTTGAAGTTTGAAATTGCCATAAACATTCTGGATAAAAGATAATTCGGATCACATAAAACAAAGTCACTTTGATATGTATTTATCTTTTGGACAGGAAAATTAGTTATCCTAAGATAGTTTTGGTACACGATAGCGTTGGAGTTCAATTTAGTAATCGTTGTATACGCATTTCTATGAAGATGAAATACTGTAAGAAAACACATATGGAACAAAGATTGCACTCAAAGCTGAAATATTTGTATGTTTGCAAGATGAACACCATGCCTTTGGAAAAAGTTTATGACATGTGAAGGTAACACTTCTTGAAAATCAATTCGGTATTATGATAGGATATCAATCGCTTGTAAGATATGAAATAAAACAGACTGCTGAAGTACACATGATCCTTAGGTTTTAATAAAAATGTAGAATTGTGACAATTTTGTTTTTACTCTCCTCAAACATAGTTTAATATATATTTGCATCTTATCTAATCTAAATTTAGTTGAATGTCTCACACATATTATTGTTTACGTAATTAATGGTTTAAACAATCTGAAAATGTCCGCTGTTGATATTTGTTTAAACGTACTCTATAGCATACACTGCAAAACCATAGATGCAAACTTAATTACTCCTTGGATGTGTAACGAGATTCCATAATCCATAGATCGGGAGCATGTCACTTAGTACTTTCTGGTAATAATTGTTGCATAATCAAATTAAATTTGTTTTTGTAATGTGAACAAAAGTTTTCATAGTGTGTTTTATGATTTATATTGGGGTCATCCTTTTATTTGACACTTGCAAAACCAAAATGATATCCCACTGATCTTAATTCAACTTATAAATGAATTTGAAATGACATGAAGTAGTCTGGTTATCATTTGTTAATGGAAAACGAAAAAAGGACTGTTTCCTGCAGAGACATGACAGTAAACATGTTCTCCATAAAATTAGACTGACTTTTCACTCTTCTGCACTATTCAAAGTAACTATTGTATGCTAACATAATGTCGTAATGACCTTGTGTTATTACAAATACAGCTTTTAAATATCCCTATGGGCATTGATTTTTGAAAAGTGGCCTGTCAATTTAAGTCATATCTTTTAAAGATTTCTTTGATGATGAAAAAATGAAATCGCAACGAGTTCTGAATTGACCAGTCTCTTTCCTAATGAATGTATGTACACAATAAACAAGCATGTACACAATAAACAAGCATGTGCACAATAAACAAGCATGTGCACAATAAACAAGCATGTGCACAATAAACAAGCATGTGCACAATAAACAAGCATGTACACAATAAACAAGCATGTGCACAATAAGCAAGCTCCTCTTCAAATACAAATATTGCGGAAGTATAAGGAACACAGTGTTTTTCTGTTTCATTCATTTTGGTTACACACGTTATCTAAAGGAACTAAACATCATATAATATTTCACACATGACCACTTTATTTCCCTGAAAAAGAATTAGCATGCCCATTCAAATTTGACTGCATTGACAGTCCAAAAGGGACAAGTGAGATAAGAATGTTTAGTAGGAAGGATAAATTAAAAAGAAACTTCCTGATCCATTGTCTCAAAGAATAATGTTCTTATCAAACCTATCTTATCTCTCTCATTGTTTGAGATCTAAATATTCGTTTTCAATCAAACAACTGCAGTTCCGGGAGATATTCTCTTAAAATAAATTGAAGACAACATTGGAAGATGCACTTGACAAATAAACCACGTGAAGGCTAACTTCTTCATATTATATGAAGTTGATCAGGAACCAGATTATGTTCCTCATATATCTTATGTACACTCGTTGACAACATCTCATTTGGAATTAACTAAGTAAAGACGTGTGGAATGAATTGTGTAGAAATTACAGTCGAAGCATTTAAGTGTTTCCATCATGTTTTCATACTAAGTCTTTTACAAACAATTTGAAAACAAATTTTAAGCATTGATTTGAAAATAATATTTTTGTAATGTCATTGTAAACAATGCATCATCAGCATTTCTAAGGGGAAAATTCAATTCAAGGCCATTTGAGTTTTATATAAGAAAATAATATGACTCATTATCACGAAAAAATATATAATCTATAATTATGAACATTACGTTCACTGTTGGCCGTTACATCTTAAGCAATGGTCATATTTTGTTAGTATTCAAGATAAAAGTTAAGATAAAGATAAATCGTGGCACATGGATGTAAAATATAATCACGATCTATAAACTTACTTACATATGTATACATGATTTAACATTCATGTTTTCATCACGTTGCCATGCTTGTTGTAAAACTCAGAAGTCAATAAGATATTTAGGATGAGAAAAAACCCAAAACATGGACCAATATCTTCAAATTTACAAAATCATACATTTTAGGCGCCTGATATAGCAAAACAAGTTGGAGATACCACGGCCTACATCGGTCAGGGTTTGATCTATTTACTTCCTCATATAAAGTCTCGTATTGATTTATTTTTGCTGACCTTTATCTTCTCTTACACCTAAATGAAATACATATATTTACTAAAATCCATTTCCTATACGTCCTGTGTATGTAGAGAGTAAACAAGATGATATTATCATGTTAAAATCATCACGATATCCTAATTCATATAACTCCATATTTTAAATTGTTGTAACCATCAGTATGTATCATATGCTACCATATTTTCTTCATGAATTTGCTTGATTAAACTTATGAAATCACTTCATCTATTTAAATAAGAACCATTTATCGGACGAATCGACATTAAAGTTAAGTTGCCATGATCAACCAGCTGCTGCGCACTTTGTAAAATGACATCCTACTCGCTGGCCATCCTTTAACTATTATGGTAACAACATTCCCATATGGGAATATGTCAGACTTAATAGTCTTTGTTATATTACACACTTTGTTTATATCATGATTTATTAAGATTAAGGAATAACATTTGCTCCTACATGTCACCATAGATGTCTCGTCTTTTCCTATGTGACTGTCCCTTCATTATAAAGTAACGGGCAAATGAAACGATCCCAAACTTTATATTTTTGAATAAATTGTTGAAATTTTGAATACACCACATTCAATGGATTGACAGTGACCGAATCAGCGACGAAGGCCTTGACAATGCTGTAACAGTGCCCAAACGACTCAGGCAACCTGTTTTTTGCGTCTACAAACCCTTCCTGACGTGCATCTGACGCGTCAACATCGACGTCAACGTGTCCAGTGGGAACGTAACGATTTCCAACGGCAGGCGCGCGCGTAACTGGCAAAGAGTAATCTTTTCGGAATAGAGTCGGTTCCAATTGTATAGGAATGATAGAAGATAATGATTACGTCGGGGTGAACATTGGCGACGTTGTTGCATTCAGACGGCCGAACCTGGTGGTAGTATCATGATATGGGGATTAATAAGCGAACAGACTGGTGTTGTTGTGATTGGTTGGA
This sequence comes from Phorcus lineatus, assembly GCA_921293015.1. NCBI lineage: Eukaryota > Metazoa > Mollusca > Gastropoda > Trochida > Trochidae > Phorcus > Phorcus lineatus. Next base: position 3,070,227 of record OV121082.1, on the reverse strand, counting down.
ATCGATCAGATTTAACACCCATTTCTTCTATCGTTCCTGCAGAAGCAGCACAACAAAACAATATTTCAGCTAGATTAACGCCCGTCCATATACAGTCTGTATTGATAAGGATTTTTTTCCGAAGACACCTCAACGTGCTGCCATAGCATGCCAGATCACCTGACCTATCACATATCGATCATTTATGAGACCGAATCTCAGAGAATACCAGACCGCGTCATCTTACGTCTGAATTTCTCAATACAACGTCGACTTCGGGCATGCAACGAGGCCAATGACGGCCATACAAGATACTGATACAAATGTGGATGTGAGAATTGTTTTTAATCTATTGATCTAAATGAGGACAATGTCATGAATACACTTTAAGGAGTTCTACTTGTTAACACATTGATCGAAATGAGGTCAATATCTGATTTATTGATAAACTCTTCATCTTTTCCCGTTCATGTTTTTTTAGAAAGGAAATGAATTAAAAAATGGTCGTCAAAATTTTGTTAATTCTGGGCCATTGATGCGTGGTATCGTTTCTTTTGCCCGTTGGTTGAGTTACAAAGAGAATGTGATTGAAATGAAAATGATTCTTATTGTTGAATTGGTTTTCGAACCCGTTCACAGGTTAATTAGAAGGACATTGCATATTTTAGTTATTTCTTTTGTACATGTCAAACCGCTTTTTGGGTCGTTCATTGAAAGAAAATTAGCAAGATCAATTATGCCCAGTACTACACATTTGGGGAGGAATTGCATGTAGGAGAACTTGTACCTGATCTAATTTCCAAAATGAATTAACTATGTTTTCATTAGAGCATTTTGACTAATCTGCACTTTGATTTTTCTTACAGATTCATTGACATTTTCAGTTAATGTTTTCATTAAGGGGTATTAAATTTATATCTTGATATAGTATGGATGAAATTCATCGACACAAATAACAAACATAAACCCCTTTCCACATACCTTTGATTCTTTGAAATATAACGATTCTAAATATCATTTTTGATTTTTTATGACACTTTGTTATCGTGGGATTTAAAAAAATTATATGTACTAGTGGAAAACCGAACTATTTTTTTTATTACTGTTTCTTGAGCCTTCTGTTGTGTAATTGAGTTAAGGGATTTCTTTTACAAAACCGTTTACTGGCATGTATAGAAATATTACACTCATGAATAGGGCACCTTTATTCAGCCTACGTGTTTCAATATTGCTATTATTATTGTAATTTACACTAAATGCCAAAAGAAACGTTACCCCTCTTCTTTTTTAAATAACTTCTTAAGTATTACAAATATGTAACAAATGAATAATTCAAAAGAAAGCTGAATAACGTAGCTTTATGCTGATAACACATTTAAAATTGTTGATGTATTCAGATTGTCTCGAAATGCATCTTGCTTATGAAGATCCAAATTGTCCGGTTTTCGACCATGCTAGTAGTAATCAATAATTGTGATTTAGATGTCCAGAAGAAGTTGAAAGTAAACTTTTACTTTTGTGATTAGACAAAAAGGTTGTATGCTGGACATTATAACCCGTAAACGATGAAAAATGATGTTGTTGAGTAAGTTTAAATGTGAAAATTAGAAAAAAAGGTTTTTATAGTGATAAAATATCTTTTCTCGTAATTTAACTTAGTGAAACGTGTTAACTGTGTTGTAAAATGACTTTGAAGTATTTAGGAACACAAACGATAATTTCTGTTAACATTTTTGCTTGAAAATTAAAAGTTTTTATGTTTTTGTTTATAACCCAAACGCATTGCCGCTCAAACGTAGCAACATTCAAGCAACATTTGCACGAACCCAATGCTTCTACAGAGTATAAAAGGTGCCTACTTTGCATGATATATCACACATATATAGAAATCATGCCGCGATTGATAGCTGAAGAACGATAAAGAGCTCTGGGGATATTGCAGATGGGGTCGACCAATAACGATGTCGCCAATGCCTTCAGATGTCACCGTATGACCATCATTCAACTTTGCCAACGCTATCTTCAGACCGGGGTCACCGCTGATAGACCAAGAAGTGGACGTCCCCGCGTCACAACCCCAGCTGGAGATCGCTATCTACGTCAGCTGCATTTGAGGGGCGGATTTCTGCCGGCGACGTGGTCAGCCAGGACTGCTCTTGGATGAAGACTAAGTGCTGCTACAATGAGAAGAAGGCTTCGTCTTCAAGGTGTAAAGGGCATACCGACCAATGCAAGGTGTGCAGTTGACGCGGCAGCACTGGCTAAACAGGACAGCGTGGGGACGTACCGTCAAACGTTGGCAGAACCGAAACTGGCGGCGAGTGATGTTCACGGATGAGAGTCGTTTTACGACCCACCATACCGATAGGAGAAGGAGAGTGTACCGCCGTCAAGGTGAAAGAGAGGCTCCATGCTGTGTTCACGACGTTATAACATTCGGAGGAGGCAGTGTAATGGTGTGGGCCGGAATAAAGGACGATGTTCGAACTGACCTTGTCATCATTGAGGGCAACATTGACCAGGTTGTCCGTCCTGTAGTTATTTCATTCTTACAGCGTCACCAAAACACACTTTACCAACAGGACAATGCACCACCTTATGTCGCAAGATTGACAAGAGATTTCTTGCATGCTTACAACGTCAACGTCTTGTCATGGACTTCCAAATCCCCAGATATTAGCCCCATCGAACATTTATGGGATTATCTCGATCGCAGAGTTCGCTTGCGACAGCAACAGCCGCGAAATCGTCAGCAACTAATCAACGATTTCAGAGAAGAATAGTACTTAATTCCAGCTGCCTTCGTAAGACAAGTGACCCATTCTGTGAGGAGACGTGTTCTGGCATGTTTGGATGCCAATTGCGGCCATACCAGATATTAAAATAGATTAAAAAAACAATAAAATCATGCATTTTACACTATTTTGTTGCCTTTGAGTGATGATCGAAAAGTGGACAATGTTGTCAGCCTTATGCTTTTTTGTTTAAGCCGAAATATCAGTCGATATTATCAAATATTTTTGTTGCAATATGATACGATATTGTTTGGCTACACAATGCAAGCAAAAAGTTCCATCGTAACTTTACACATCCTGAATAAATTAATGTTTCGGAAGTTGAGCAGGCTAATTTAGAAGCCTGCAATCGTTGTATATTCTAATGAGAAATTCATTGTTCGAAACGCGACATGAAATGTGTGATATGTCCAGATGTCTAACACGTTCATCTCTAAACTGCAAATATATGACCATTATTAATTTTTGGGGAAAACGGAGGAACAACTTTAGAATTTGTTATAGCGATGACAATTATAAACTTTACTGAACCTACCTTTTAAACGATACTTTCGGCACTTTTCAGGGTTTTCTTGCGATCCAGTGAAACCGGTGATTACATTTCACATTTGTTACTTAAACGACACAAGGAGTTTCATTTTGAGAGCTAATCCGGAGATATTTATCAATGTACACTAAACGCCAAAAGAAACGTTACCGTTACCCCTCTTTCTTTATCAATTATGCAATAACTGTTAAAGTTACGATAGATTTTCACGTAACGATCACGTCACATTGACTGAGGTCAAGCCAAGACATGAGTAGCTCTATGTAAAGGTAATGGAATCATTCAACTTATAGCCACACTCAAAACAATTCTTGGATTTGAATATTTCATTTTGAGATAGCCAAGTTATCAAAAGAATCCAATATTAAATCATACTTTTTCAAAGGTCTTTTACTATTGCACTCGTACTAGTACAATGCTCGTACCTATTTTTGCTCATGATGTTTAAAATGTAAAACATTTAATGTTGAGTGTACATCATGCAAAAACAATTGTTTCATACTCTTATTGGTAATCTAGGTTTACAAGATCAAACTCAGCAACGATTTGATTATCAGTATTGTTTATTTATGTCTTTTAAAGTTTTCATAATGAAAAGCTAAAAAATGCGATTGGAAATATTATTGAAAAGTTTATTTTTCATATACTGGGTTTGCTTAGGCTATTTTTGGAACATTATATGTGTGGTGTACAGTTTTCATGACTTGACTTGATATTAAGTAGTTTGTTTGTTTTCTGTGCTGTCATTTGAATGTCTTGTCAACTTTCATATAAGTAGTTGTCGTGAATGTATAGATGAAACAAATATTAATAAGAAAAGCAGATGTGATCAACCACTCGTTCCTTTTTACTTATAATGTCTAAACTAAAAGAATGACTGACACAGACTGAACATGTTTATTTGAAAACGAAACGAAATATGACGCAGGTGTGATTCTTTAATGTCTAAAACAAATCAAAATATTGTGAAACCATTTCGAAACTATACCATGATACATCAGTATTTTGTTTTGAAAATGTCTGCTCATAAATGTTCCACAGACATTTCGGCGTGTTCTGTACAAAGATAATTACTTTCTTATTGGGAAAAACCTTTGACACAATAGTAGAATTAAATGTTTTTGGCTTTTTTGTATACAGTTTTACATATTTGAAAAAAAGGTTCACTCGCGTTCATGACATGAAGTTATGGTTTAGGATCATCCAACATTACAATGGTTGAAAGCAAATAACCTTCATTACATGTAGTTATAACGTGATTTTGCTGAGAATGTTTCTTTGTTTTCTTTATATCTACACACACATTTGAAAAATTGGAAAAGTTCTATAGATGTGTATTTCAGATCAGTTATATGACTTGAGTATCTTTTAGAAGTTGGTCATGAGATGGATGTCAAGCGGATCATTGCAATTCACAATATTACTAAAAAGCATAAATAATCGTTACAACAAGCACTTTTAAAATTCATTTCAATATATCACTTCTCAACATACTTAACATGTGTAAGATTGCAATAAAGTAGCATCATCAACGATAAATGATAACATGTCCAATATTCATCAAATATTATGAAGAAAAAACAGCATTAAAGTTTTGTATGAACCAATTTGCAAACGCATGCATACTGTATATCATCAAGGAAACCATTTGTAAATTCAATCGTCTAAAGTAAACAAGACAAAGCTATATTTAGTCCTAATGTTGAACTATTCTAAGAACAATAACATTTAGATATTGACATAATCCATTGGTTGGTGTTTGCGGATCAGTCCATTATCTGATAGAGTGCCAACACTCAACACACTTCTACCATATGTCAATGGTTGTCAGCACTTAGAGTACATCAACACATGCACATGATAAGGCAAACTATCCACAAGGCATGTCAAACTTGATTTTACAAAATCATTAGACAAACTGTCTTCATGGCTTTACAAATTGTTTTTATCTATCTTTTAACTGATAATGAACTTTACATACACTATTTGGTTAGGAGGAGCGGAAGGGTGCTTTTAAACATTGAATGTTTCCAAAGTTCCCCCCTTCTCAAATTGAAAGGAGCTGAACCTTGCTTCAAACTGGAAACACGGGATAAAAACAGACTCGCCGTACTTCATTCCTCCTTGGTGGTGTTAGAACGTAGAGCAATAGGGAATAGTCTGCTTTATGTTAATGTACCGTTTCACAAATGTCCATGACGTCTGCCAACAGGTCCAATTACACTATAGTACCTCTATCGTCAGTTTCTTTTCATGTTTATATGTGTTCAAAGCAAAACAATTTCTGAAGGATTGATGGTACGTTCTGAAAATTTGCAATTAGTCGTCATTACACAGTATTTGTTCAACCATGACCTCATCAGGGGTTCATCTTGATATCTTTTGATCGATCTTCCACTGCTTATCCTTCGTTTATACAATAAGCAGGCATTAAAGACGGAATATTAACGTTGGGTAGTTATGAAAAACATTCCAAAATAGTGTTTGTAAAATTTGGAATTAATTGGAACTGGATTTACGTACAAAAGCGCAAAGGGTCTATGTAAGCAATGACACAACGTGTTTAAGACTTGGATGTACACGTCTGACTAACATGAGGTGAACTAGCAATTCTACCAAACATAAACGTGCCACAAATCGTCTGAGAAAAGGATAAACACGAAATCGTCGCATTCAGGACAGTGTATAAACGTCCTGAAGTCGTAGTTTGAAAAATATAAACAACTGTTACAAGTTTGTTTTCCCCGTTGCAAGCCGTTTTGCAACTTGTTTAAGACTTTTGTTTCTGACTTGAGAATAACCTTGATATGGCTCGGGTATGAGTATCTTAAATTATCTAAAATCTGCTTGATTGGGTTGAAATAAATCTGTAAATCATTGACAGGGATACTTATTAAAAGATTCATAATGAAGAACTGAAACATTATTTCAAACTACCTTTAAGTAATAAGGAACCTTGACATGCCATGCGACTACTTTCAGTCTGAACACAGAATTTGATTCCAGCATGATTCCAAAGATGATATAATTTAAAGTTTTTGTAGAAATAATTAAAGCTATTTCTTTTGATTTATTGCTAATAAGTATTTTTTATGATGAAACATGAGTGTAATGCATTGACATGAATATTATTTGATTTGTCCATGCTCTTGGTTTAGTAATTACCTCTCATTTAACCCTTTACGGCTTGCATCTCAATTTATGTGTACATATGTTCTAGCAGTTTTCTAACAAAATAACGCATTAACAATGTATAAACTATAATCAAATTTAATCACTAAGACGTTTAAACTTGAACATTTAATAAAAAATTCTTTGAAATGACGGTAAAAAAAGGGTAATTATCTAGCATAAATTGTGTTTAGATAATAATCCCAAACGATTAACTATTTTCAATCTTATATAGATCGACCATTATTATACCTAGTCATTCCATTATCATTACAAAAGTATGAAGATACCGGAATAGGTAAAAGTTCCTTCATCAACTATCGATTTGGACGATTATGCCTTAGAACACTAGCACTTCTGTGACACATCCCCTGGTCGTGAACAAGAGAAAGGTTCATGTTAAACAAATTTCAGTAACGTTCGTATAACAGTGATCTAATCACGATTGGACATGATATTCACAAAATCTTCTTTGTTGTGGCATGTAATTGTTGTTTTGGCGTCTTAAAAGTCACTTGAAGAAACAACCCCGGAAATTACAATTGATTGATTTTAGAATAAACTGTCAGATCAATGACAATTTCTAAACAGAAACTTCATTAAAAGAGTATGGTAGCTTGATGCAGCACACTGTCCATGAGACAAAGGTGCAGTCTTTTTGTGTTCTGTCACATTAGAGCTATCGATGTGCTCAAATACATAGATTATTCTTATTATCCGGTACATGTGGCACTGGTATCCGGTCCTGAGTTCCAGAAACCACATAAGTCATTAAATAAATTTTAAACACATTAATATACGTGCAATGCAAATTTCATTGAGTCCATTAGAAATTTTTATTTCAAATTCAGGACTTTAATATTTTGAAAATCTGACCGCATTTGTCTTTCATTTCTTCCTTAACTTCGAACCATTGCTGCAAGTAACTGACAATCAAGAATTATATTACAAGTGGACAACGAAAAGTTTTGTTGTAAATACAAATGAAGTAATGCACTTGACGTCCAAACGAACTCCAAATTACATGATGTTTACACTAAGATACACATGTAGTTATACAAACTTTCTTTAAGCAGCTGTAGAATTATGATAAAGCGCCATGATTAACTTACCATTTATTTCGCTTTTACAAGAAATCTAATTGACATATCAGACAGAGATATTCGAACAGAACCTGACATGCCCTTTTTATGTTGTGATTTCTCCGGTACTCTGTAATACCCTAGTGACTTTATTAAGATAGAATGACAGGAGAAGAACCACCGCCAAGCACTTTGGGCACTTAATTGTTTTATTACAACTATATATAGCTATGTACCGGTCGCACCAGAAATAATATTCATAAATTACGCTTTACAAATGTGACTTGATTTTAAGAATCTTCTTGAACGTCGTGAATTAGTACATTTCAATTGAATTCTATCTTCAGTGTGTCGAATGATTATTTATCTACAAACATCATAGCACGAAAAACTAGGAGCGAAATAAATAATTTTTGTGGCAGTAACTTTTAAACAAATAACACTTATATAAATATTCACTGCATGCGATTGTAAAGTAAAAATATTTGGTTTGTATAAGGATTTGGTGTAACTTTTTTAGTACAAAATTACAAAAATAACAAGCAAGTCGCAAAATAAATTGGTGCAACTTGTTAGTTTGCATGTGATTTTCAGGTGGCTTTAATGCATGAGACGCAAGGACGGCCTACTACATATAAGAAAGCATGTACATTGCATACAAGTGTTAAAATAGACAAACCTGATCATTGAATGCAAACAAATATTCGTTTATAGTTATTCGTCTTATGATTGTTTTGCATAAATCTTGTCCTTTTTAACTATTGTTCTGAATTCACTCATGTCGTTATAAACATTGTTTCAGGTCTGAATGATAAGGTGATATAACTGGTTGAGAGAAGTATTGTAGCCAGTAGAAGTGAAATCAGCCAGTACACTATCCTCTAAGTCGCTTGAACAATCAACACGATTGTCTTCATACTGATCATTGCTCTCTGCTGTAAGTATGTTATGATTTGATCATTATGTACATTGTATTACATCTGTGATATGATAAGTATGTATGTACTGACATGTGATACTTGGCATCATTCAATATGAAATTTATTTCCCATATCGACACTATACCAATGACACAATGAACAAGTATTGTAGCAGGTGAGGGGAGAGATACAGGGGGACGACTGTTGTAAATCATGTTATTAATGGTGGAGTTACTGTTTTGGACTGGACTGAGGTCAGAAGAACAGGGTTAGAAAAAACATCCGAACTTCACACGGTTGCTGTTGCACTTCAGGATGATACGCAATCATTTCAGATCCAGTATGCGCTCAGGATGTCATGTTTTATTGCTGCAAAGATGGCTATAGGTAACTGAATGATATCATGGGAATGTACTGAAATGAAGTAAAAGTAACATTATTTTATGAGAAAATATCGGGGGGTTATTCACTGTTTACTCCAAATATGTTGTGCTCTATAGATCAATATTACCCTCTTGTTCTGTCCATGAAACACTTTGAAGTTCATAACTGTCATAAATCTTTTGAAAAGAAATCCACTTCAATTAATGGTTACCGTTTCCAGTTACACTTCAATTAATGGTTACCGTTTCCAGTTAGGAGCATCTTGAAAACAAGAATTAAGTAAAAAAAAACGTATCATCGCATTTGATAGTTAATGAAACTTTGTGAAATGAAGAAAATGCTGTTAAAAATAATGCTGTGTGAACATGGTTTGCATTTAAAGCAAGAGAATATATATAGAATAACACTGCTTGGAAATTTTAAGTGAACTATATGCCTTTAACAATTATTTAAAAAATTTATTGGAAACATCAGCCTAAGGTTTGGAACAGTTATGATATATTAGAGAGTATAACTTTATATGATGAATATTTTCCCAATAACTACTAGATAATGCTATAAATGATAATGATAAATAAGAATTTGTTTCTCTTAAAACTATTCCATAGTGTCATTAACATTATATGAAAATTTACAATGGCTCGTAATTTCTATCTAATGATATATGAAATCCTGACTTACAGAAACTCATTACTTTGTCAAAATCGATTTATGTATTATGATATCATTATAAATATCCTATATGTATTTGATATAAACCACTTTTTGACATGTTTTCATTAAAATAGGTAAAACTGTAACATAACTTGTCTTTTCTTTACTCATTGTCTAATATCTTCCATGTCTATCTCTAACACATCCTTGTGGTATCAAGCACTTGATTCACACAAAAAACTTCATCGACTTGTTGACTTGTTTGACGAAAATGATTAAAGACGACATGTTTGCTAGGAATTTTGTCAGTTTTTTTTTACCAATCTTCGGTCTTTTTTGTCTCCTATCACCATTTAAGTCCTTTTAACCTTTTCAAAAACTTCATATCTTTCAAATTGCCTAAAGATGCAAATACATCAATGTGTTACAAGCTAACAATCTAACACTCATCCTGATTTACTAGGTTAATAAGTTTTGTGCAAGTGTGTATCTTTACCCTCTGCGTATCTTTACCCGACACGGTTGTACATTCACTGTATCACTGTACACCATCTACGTTTATTTGAAATGTCTTGACATTCATCGACGTTTCCTAACGTTTATTCAATTTAGATTTATGATTCAGCTTAACTTTCTGCTGGTTATCTACTAAATGATTTTAACTTCACAAACATGTTTGCATTGTTTATATGAAACACAAATTTAATATATTCTGTAATGTAATCGCAGTGATCGCGGGTAAAGCTACGTACCCGCGAGATAAAGAATAATTTATTCAAATATTATAAATAGTTAGGTTAAAAGACATACTGCATCCATCTAATAAACAATGGAACTCAGTTCAACTGAGAGTCCAACACAAAGCCTGCACTCGGTGAACTCGCAAACAGCTGATCGAAATACATTTTAAACTCCGTGCAGCACTTGTTACAGACGATTCGTCATCAAGCACGTAATACTATGCAGTAACTCTGTAAGGAGTTTGACCGTTTTTTTGGAGCCGAGCCGGCGACAACAAAACTGCCTAGCAATGATAATGTTGGTTAAATGGATATGAAATAACTAAAAATGTCTATACCATGGAACGTTTGGATGGTTAATTTGCTGTTATATAATGCTATAGGACATGCAGCAGTAGGCTATTTACTTCTAATCACATGCTCCTCTGTGCGAGGAGGTCTTGGCTATTTATCGTATATAACGATGATCATAAATCAGAAGTGCGTAGATTGTGTTAAACTCCAATGATACAAAGTATGCATAAAAGTTGTAAACAACTTACCTCATAGCTTCAGGAAGGATCGGAGAGACGCCAGTGCCCATAGCTCTCAATGTAAACACTGATTCCCCACGGCGACGTCAAACATCGCGGCCAAGTACTCGTTTGTGACGTAATCTTTACGACGTCATGTTTTATATGACGTCATGAGCATTTGTATTGGCGCAAAAAGTACGTCTTGTATAACTTCGTATAAAATTTGAGAAATTATGATTTATGAAAGTTAACGCAAGTACATTGCAGCGACGCCAAGATATCCCATTATGGTTTTATCTTACTGTTTCTACTGTTTCCTTTTTTAATTCATAGAACTGATAAATAACGTTATATTTTTCGTATCTAATAGGTCGCAGATACGTCAGGAAAAAACATTACCAGTAAAAGGCTCTCTTTGAATATTTGACCATCATATATTGTTTTTACTGCTTCGTTTGTGTATTCCCAGATTAAATGTACATTTTTCTTTCATGTTACTGAATAACTTTTCTACTGTTATATCCCGTAAAAGGCACGTAATCAGGACGTTGTGAGGACGTACCACTGGACGTGACATAACTACGTTACATTTACGTAATAAATACGTATAACACAACGTCGTAACAACGTCGAGAAACTACGTTATTTTTTTCGTACTCAGTACGTGGCAGGTACGTCAGGAAATTACGTTACCAAAATACGACCTTCTCACAACGTCGTATGTACGTCGTGTGTTAGCTGGGAAAGTACCCCAGGAGTACATTTGTCTGAATTAATATTATAATATATTTCACTTACTCCATACGCACCAATTATTCTTCTTATGTAATTCTTCTAAAATTTAAAAAAAATATATAACTGCATCAAATATAGTAACACCAATGATCTAACGTTGAGTCAAATGACCTTTTGCATGTTTAAGAATCAATTAACGTTTAGATGAAAGAATTGCATATAGGACGTTATATTAAATCACCTATACAATCCAAAAATAATATCAAAAGCCACATTCTTCAAAGGTTTCAAAGAGCATTAACACAAGCACATTCAGCTACAGACACATTTTATTGGTTAGTGTTTACATATCAGTCCAACAACACGTCAATTGATGTCAACACTTATACAACATATACAAGAACATGATGGACCGAAGAAGCAAAAAGCATGTCGAACGTGATTATGCAGTGTTATTAGGTAAACCAACTGCGTTACTCTACAAAAGACTTTTCTAACACCATGTATAGATGATTTCAGCTCTTGAAATAAATGAAACACATGTTTAGTGGCTTACATCAACCCAGTGTCTTTCACATGAATCTTCGAAATTGGAAGAGATTTTCTAGCTATTGATAGGATAAATATTTTTTAAAAATAGTTGTTTTGCAGATTTCTATGGATAGAAATAAACAGATGATATAAATGTCTATTAACAGCTGTATGCTCATTGAAAAAATCCTTTTTAAAAAATGTGTTCTGTTTTGCATTAAAAAATTGTCTTAAAGAATTTTGCAGTAAAAAAGAAAAAAGGAAGTAACATTGAAATCAATTTTGCATTGACGTTTTGTTTTGAATTAAAAAACAAAACCTAAGCCGCTATAATCTGTTTAAAACCTTCTTGCAATTTCACACATATGATAAAAAAATTTGTTCAGAAATAGGAATAATATTGTACGTAAAATGAAACTTAATTTTAAATACGCATTTGTTCAAAGATAACATTTCAAATATGTTATGACATGCCCAAGTAGGTTATTATTAGTTAACCAAGCTTTATGACTATTAATTTACAAATAAAAGCAAATCAAATGTCTTAATTCTGTTCGAGCCTTTCATAAATGAACACTTAAATTGCGATGACGGACGGAAGAGAAACGCACTAGATAAAAAATATGAATATTTACTCTGAGACTGTTGACTTGATTTCTAAAACTTCACACAGTCATTTCCGATAATCGACCGGGGATATAGTGTGATAATGTTGCATATAAATGTATGTAGCAATCAAGCTGTACTAAATCAAATACACGTTTGGTGTCATGATGTCAATATGTCATTTGGCACTTACACCATAGAGAGTCTGGGGTACTCATTTCTTTTATCAAAAATAGATGTAAAATTAATCTATTCGAAAGTGATCTATATTCCTAGCTGCCGACAACGCCAATGATATTTCACGAATATATCACTATGTCATCGATAGATGGTTTTTTTGGAAAGAAATTGAAATATAGGCTAGAGGTCGAGCGCAGTGACATGAGTTTCAATTTACCACGATTAAGATTATCACGGTATCACAGTCAATCATAGATGGATCGGCTAAAGTTCTTTTTTCATCACGACTCCTTAAGAACTATTTCATAACTAATATAACTTACAATGAATATCGACATTAGAAGTCAATCATTGTTATTGACTTGAAAAGACATGTTAGAAACATCCCCTTAATTTACACTTTCTTTGGACGTGAACAAAAGGGGGGTTCTTGTTGCATAGATCTGAATACGTATGTTTAAAAGTGAACTAACACAAATGGGCAAATATATATCCGATTTCGTCTCTGTAATTGTTATTTTGTCCTCTTCAAAGTCACGTGAAACAACAACGGAAATTACAATTGATAACTTTCAGGACAGACTGTCAGCTCGAAGACAATTAAAAAACTTAATAAAGAGATTACAAAGGTTTTATGTAACTCACTCTTTATGAGACAAAGATGTAGTCATCGTGAATTATTTTACGTTAGAATAATCAATAGGCTCACAGATATTACCCATTCTGTTATTGATATCTTTGCCTTGATGTCCTGGACTGGTTCGATGACTTGATCACATCTTAGTGAAGTGACCCTGTGAATCAATTTCCATCTAACATTAAAGTGCTGACTTGCATCAATGCACTGCCGTTTTGTTGGAATCGATCAGATTTAACACCCATTTCTTCTATCGTTCCTGCAGAAGCAGAACAACAGAACAATATTTCGGCTAGATCAACGCCCGTCCATTTACAGTCTGTATTGATAAGGATTTATTTTCGAAGAAACGTCAACGTGCTGCCATAGCATGCCAGGTCACCTGACCTATCACACATCGATCATTTATGAGACCGAATCTCATAGAATACCAGACCGCATCATCTTACGTCTTAATGTCTCTTCACAAAGCTGAATTCAAACATGCAACGAGGCCAATTGTGCCCATACAAGATACTGATACATACATGTATATGTGGATGTGACAGTTGTTGCTACTGATCTAAATCAAAACAATGTCATGAATTCACTTTAAGGAATTCTACGTTTAGTTTTTTTTTCCAATTCTGGTCCATTGATGCGTGGTATCGTTTCTTTTGCCCGTTAGTTTAGTTACAGAGAGATTTTGAATGAAATGAAAATGATTCTTATTGTTGAATTTTGAATTGGTTTTAGAACCCGTTTACAAAGCTCTCAAAATGAAACTGGTTGTTGAAGTAACAAATGGGAAATGTAATCAATGGTGTCATTGGATCAAAACAAAACCCTGAAAAGTGCTGAAATGTATCGTTTAAAGGGTAGACGGTTCAGCATATTGACAAAAGTTTAAGAAATCGCTTTAAGAAATTTTAAAGTTGTTTTTGAGTTTTTCCTAAAAATTAATAATTGTCATATGTTTGCAGTTTAGAGATGAAAGTTTAGTTTATACAGAATTTTTGTTTTTTACGAGAAATCAGCTTTCGTCCAGTGGAGCGAGCCTTAACAGTATTTAGATGTGGTTTCCAGAAGGTCATAATGGGAAAGACGAATGACCTTAACGTCAAGAGCCGCTTGTGCAGATGCTGTCTCCGATTGAACATCATTTTTGTTGAACAATGGGATTTTTTAAAAACCTTCTCAGTCACTTTCTTTTCCAAATTAAGGAAACAATACATACATTATGAAAACCATACCGGTACTTTGTCTAAATATAAATCTATTGATATGAAATTGTATGAATAAATTCATATGTAAATGCAATTTTAAAAGTTTTAAGGTCTATGAGGCTACGATCTAAAAAAATAATAAAAGGTTCTTGTACACTACGTAAATGGAGCTAGTTCTTCTTTACGCATCTGGGAAAGAAAAAAGTGAAATAAACATATTGTGATATAATAGGATTATAATAGCTCAATTAATTAAAACAAATTGCATGGATAAAATTCTATGTACTTAATTTTGCTTTTTATAAAAGAAGAAGTTAAAGAACTTATACTTTAGGTAGGTAAATTGTAAATGTTTTTTAAACATGGCATATCGTCGTTATATCAAGCACATGGAACTTATAGCCACACTCAAAGCCATTCTTGGATTTAGATATTTCATTTTGAGATTGGCAAGTTATCAAAAGAATCCAAAATTAAATCATACTTTTTCAAATGTCTTTACTATTGCACTCGTACTAGTAAAATGCACCTACCTATTTTTGCTTATGATGCTTAACATGTAAAACATTTAATCTTGATAACACCATGCAAAAACATTTTTTTCATGCTCATATTGGTAATCTAGGTTTACAAGATCAAACTCAGCATCGATTTGAATAACTGTATTGTTTATTCATGTCTTTCAAAGATTTCATAATGAAAAGCTAAAAATGCGATTGGAAATATTATTGAAAAGTTTATTATTCACATACTTGGTTTGTTTATGCTATTTTTGGAACATTATATGTCTGGCGTACAGTTTTCATGACTTAATTCAAGTGATATCAAGTACATTGTAATAACAGAAGATCGACACATTCAATTGACAAGGTTGGGGTCATTTTTCTTTCTGTGCTGTCATTTGAATGTCTTGTCAACTTTCATATAAGTTGTTGTCGTGACAAATGTTATTATTTGCGGAATTCTAAAAATTAAATGATAAATCATACTGTCAAAACTTGAACTTGGCTTTATTGGTAAAATCAAACAAACAAAAAACAAACAGACAGATAAATAAAAAAACCTACACAATATAAATAGGTAATACCTGTAATAAAGACATTGATCGATAAATACGTAAACATAAATTAATGTATAGATGAAACAAATATTAATAAGAAAAGCAGATGTGATCAACCACTCGTTCCTTTTTACTTATAATGTCTAAACTAAAAGAATGACTGACACAGACTGAACATATCTATTTGAAAAACAAAACAAAATTTGACGCAGGTGTGATTCTTTAACGTCTAAAACAAATCAAAATATTGTGAAACCATTTCGAAACCATACCATGATACATCAGTATTTTGTTTTGAAAATGTCTGGAATATTTCTGCTAATATATGCTCCATAGACATTTCGGCGCGTTCTGTACAAAGATAATTATATAAAGTTATGATTTAGGATCATCCAACATTACGATGGTTGAAAGCAAATAACCTTTATTACATGTAGTCATAACGTGATTTTACTGAGAATGTTTCTTTGTTTTCTTTATATCTACACACACAATTGAGAAATTGGAAAAGTTCTATAGATGTGTATTTCAGATCAGTTATATGACTTGAGTATCTTTTAGAAGTTGGTCATGAGATGGATGTTAAGCGGATCATTGCAATTAACAATCTTACTACAAAGCATAAATAATCGTAACAACAAGCACTTTTAAAATTCATTTCAATATATCACTTCTCAACATACTTAACAGACGTAAGATTGCAATAAAGTAGCATCATCAACGATAAATGATAACAAGTCCAATAATCATTAAATATTGTGACGAAAGAACATCATGGAAGAAGGTTTGTATGAACCAATTTGCATACTGTTTATCATCAAGGAAACCATTTGTAAATTTAATCGTCTAAAGTAAACAAGACAAAGCTATATTTAGTCCTAATGTTGAACTATTCTAAGAGGAATAACACAACGCACATTTAGATATTGACATAATCCATTGGTTGGTGTTTGCAGATCAGTCCATTATCTGATAGAGTGCCAACACTCAACACACTTCTACCATACGTCAATGGTTGTCAGCACTTAACGTACGTCATTGCATGCACATGAAAAGGCAAACGATCTACAAGGCATGTCAAACTTGATTTTTACAAAATCATTAGACAAACTATCTTCATGGCTTTACAAATTGTTTTTATCTATCTTTTAACTGATAATGAACTTTACAGTCACACTATATGGTTAGGAGGAGCGGAAGGGTGCTTTTAAACATTGAACGTTTCCAAAGATCTCCCCCTTCGCAAATTGAAAGGAGCGGAATAAAAACATACTCGCCCTACTTCGTTCCTCCGTGGTCATGTAGAGCAATAGGCAACAGTCTGCTTTTTGTTAATATACCGTTTCATAAAATGTCCATGACGTCTGCCAACAGGTCAAATTACACTAAAGTACCTCTATCATCAGTTTCTTTTCATGTTTACATGTGTTCAAAGCAAAACAATTTCTGAAGGATTGATGGTACGTTCTGAAAATTTGCAATTAGTCGTCATTACACAGTATTTGTTCAACCATGACCTCATCAGGGGTTCATCTTGATATCTTATGAACGATCTTCCACTGCTCATCCTTCGTTTATACAATAATCAGGCATTGAAGACGGAATATTAACGTTGGTTAGTTATGAAAAACATTCCAAAATAGTGTTTGTAAAATTTGGAATTAATTGGAACTGGATTTGCGTACAAGAGCGCAAAGGGTCTATATAAGCAATGACACAACGTGTCTAAGACTTGAATGTACACGTCTGACTAACATGAGGTGAACTAGCAATTCTACCAAACATAAACGTGCCACAAGCCTTGACATGCCATGCGACTACTTTCAGTCTGAACACAGTATTTGATTCCAGCATGATTCCAAAGATGATATAATTTAAAGTTTTTGTAGAAAATAATTAAAGCTATTTCTTTTGATTTATTGCTAATAAGTATTTTTTATGATGAAACATGAGTGTAATGCATTGACATGAATATTATTTGATTTGTCCATGCTCTTGGTTTAGTAATTACCTCTCATTTAACCCTTTACGGCTTGCATCTCAATTTATGTGTACATATGTTCTAGCAGTTTTCTAACAAAATAACGCATTAACAATGTATGAACTATAATCAAATTTAATCACCAAGACGTTTAAACTTGAACATTTAATAAAAAATTATTTGAAATGACGGTAAAAAAAGGGTAATGATCTAGCATAAATTGTGTTTAGCGAATAATCCCAAACGATTAACTATTTTCAATCATATATAGATCGACCATTATTATACCTAGTCATTCCATTATCATTACAAAAGTATGAAGATACCGGAATAGGTATAAGTTCCTTCATCAACTATCGATTTGGACGATTATGCCTTAGAACACTAGCACTTCTGTGACACATCCCCTGGTCGTGAACAAGAGAAAGGTTCATGTTAAACAGATTTCAGTAACCTTCGTATAACAGTGATCTAATCACGATTGGACATGATATTCACAAAATCTTCTTTGTTGTGGCATGTAATTGTTGTTTTGGCGTCTTAAAAGTCACTTGAAGAAACAACCCCGGAAATTACAATTGATTGATTTTAGAATAAACTGTCAGATCAATGACAATTTCTAAACAGAAACTTCATTAAAAGAGTATGGTAGCTTGATGCAGCACACTGTCCATGAGACAAAGGTGCAGTCTTTTTGTGTTCTGTCACATTAGAGCTATCGTTGTGCTCAAATACATAGATTATTCTTATTATCATTATCCTGTACATGTGGCACTGGTATCCGGTCCTGAGTTCCAGAAACCACATAAGTCATTAAATAAATTTTAAACACATTAATATACGTGCAATGCAAATTTCATTGAGTCCATAAGGAAAATTTTATTTCAAATTCAGGACTTTAATATTTTGAAAATCTGACCGCATTTGTCTTTCATTTCTTCCTTAATTTCGAACCATTGCTGCAAACAACTGACAATCAAGAATTATATTACAAGTGGACAACGAAAAGTTTTGTTGTAAATACAAATGAAGTAATGCACTTGACGTCCAAACGAACTCCAAATTACATGATGTTTACACTAAGATACACAGGTAGTTGAACAAACTTTCTTTAAGCAGCTGTAGAATTATGATAAAGCGCCATGATTAACTTACCATTTATTTCGCTTTTACAAGAAATCTAATTGACATATCAGACAGAGATATTCGAACAGAACCTGACATGCCCTTTTTATGTTGTGATTTCTCCGGTACTCTGTAATACCCTAGTGACTTTATTAAGATAGAATGACAGGAGAAGAACCACCGCCAAGCACTTTGGGCACTTAATTGTTTTATTACAACTATATATAGCTATGTACCGGTCGCACCAGAAATAATATTCATAAATTACGCTTTACAAATGTGACTTGATTTTAAGAATCTTCTTGAACGTCGTGAATTAGTACATTTCAATTGAATTCTATCTTCAGTGTGTCGAATGATTATTTATCTACAAACATCATAGCACGAAAAACTAGGAGCGAAATAAATAATTTTTGTGGCAGTAACTTTTAAACAAATAACACTTATATAAATATTCACTGCATGCGATTGTAAAGTAAAAATATTTGGTTTGTATAAGGATTTGGTGTAACTTTTTTAGTACAAAATTACAAAAATAACAAGCAAGTCGCAAAATAAATTGGTGCAACTTGTTAGTTTGCATGTGATTTTCAGGTGGCTTTAATGCATGAGACGCAAGGACGGCCTACTACATATAAGAAAGCATGTACATCGTGTACAAGTGTTAAAATAGACAAACTGATCATTAAATGCAAACAAATATTCGTTTATAGTTATTCGTCTTATGATTGTCTTGCATAAATCTTGTCCTTTTTAACTATTGTTCTGAATTCACTCATGTCGTTATAAACATTGTTTCAAGTCTGAATGATAAGGTGATATAACTGGTTGAGAGAAGTATTGTAGCCAGTAGAAGTGAAATCAGCCAGTACACTATCCTCTAAGTCGCTTGAACAATCAACATGATTGTCCTCATACTGATCAATGCTCTCTGCTGTAAGTATGTTATGATTTGATCATTATGTACATTGTATTACATCTGTGATATGATAAGTATGTATGTACCGACATTTGATACTTGCCATCATTCAATATGAAATTTATTTTCCTTATCGACACTATACCAATGACACAATGAACAAGTATTGTAGCAGGTGAGGGGAGAGATACATGAGGGCCACGGTTGTAAATCATGTTATTAATGGTGGAGTTATTGTTTTGGACTGGACTGAGGGCAGAAGAACAGGATTAGCCTTTGTTCCTGGCAACTTAACCGAGATGACTTATACATGAAAACCTGCAAACTGTCCTTGTTCTTTTTGCAGGCAAAAATTGCCGAATCAGGGTATGTGTTTAAGAAATAAAAAATAGCCTAACTTCCATGCCCTAACCATTTGTGGAATGTGTTGGGTCAAAAATCTTGCACTAGACGTCACAAAACATCCGAACTTCACACGGTTGCTGTTGCACTTCAGGATGATACGCAATCATTTCAGATCCAGTAAGCGCTCAGGATGTCATGTTTTATTGCTGCAAAGATGGCTATAGGTAACTGAATGATATCATGGGAATGTACTGAAATGAAGTAAAAGTAATTATTTCATGAGAAAATATCGGGGGTTTATTCATTGTTTACTCCAAATATGTTGTGCTCTATAGATCAATATTACCCTCTTGTTCTGTCCATGAAACACTTTGAAGTTTATAACTGTCATAAATCTTTTGAAAAGAAAGCCACTTCAATTAATGGTTACCGTTTCCAGTTAGGATCATCTTGAAAACAAGAATTAAGTAAAAAAAAACGTATCATCGCATTTAATAGTTAATGAAACTTTGTGAAATGAAGAAAATGAGCAAGAGAATATATATAGAATAACACTGCTTGGAAATTTTAAGTGAACTATATGCCTTTAACAATTATTTTAAAAATTTATTGGAAACATCAGCCTAAGGTTTGGAACAGTAATGATGTATTAGAGAGTATGACTTTATATGATGAATATTTTCCCAATAACTACTGATAATGCTATAAATGATAATGATAATGAATAATTTTCTTCTCTTAAAAGATACAAAACTATTCCATAGTGTCATTAACATTATATGAAAATTTACAATGGCTCGTAATTTTCAGAACTTACAGAAATTCATTACTTTGTCAAAATCGATTTATGTATTATGATATCATTTTATATATCCTAAATGTATTTGATATAAACAACTTTTTGACATAGTTTCATTACAATAGGTAAAACTGTAACATAACTTGTCTTTTCTTTACTCATTGTCTAATATCTTCCATGTCCATCTCTAACACATCCTTGTGATATCAAGCACTTGATTCACACAAAAAACTTCACTTGTTGTTGACTCTCCCTTTATCACTAAAGTACAACAGATGTATTTGATCGTTGTCCCAGAGATGCAGGGGATCATGCCAGCTTGAATGAGAGCAAATTGAAGACATGAGTGGCTAAATATAAAAATAATCGAATTTTACAAATATAGCCAGCTCAAATTTGATTTCAGCTTCCTTGTTTTATGGATTTTGATTGTGTCGCATTGTCAGAGGGATCTATACGGATCTTAAACATGATAAAATGCATTTGTTTGTCCAACAAACCTCATTAACTGTCTTAGTTATCAGTTAAAATTATTTGTTAATAGATTAAAGGTGTCCATGTGTACTTGATACGAGGGAAAAGTCGATGACTTTTATCCACAATGCAGATATATTTTATCACTTGTTTCATCAAAAACAAAAGTAATTTTACGTGATTCCATGACAATTAACAAGAAGCAAGTTTACTGTATAGTACATGATAAATAAGATTGAAATTATTATATTAATAATGCATTTATGCTTCTGAAAAATTGTTTCTGAGTATCTGTCTGGAGAGCATTTTGTTCAATTAGAAAAATTTCTTCTCACAGTGATGCTAGTTTTATTATCATTAGATTAGTGACAAAATACAAATTATAATAAAATGATATATTTCACTTACTCCATACGCACCAATTATTCTTCTTATGTAATTCTTCTAAAATCTAAAAAAACTTATATAACTGCAATAAATATAGTAACACCAATGATCTAACGTTGAGTCAAATGACTTTTTGCATGTTTAAGAATCAATTAACGTTTTGATGAAAGAATTGCATATAGGACGTTAAATCAAATCACCACAACAATCCAAAAATAATATCAAAAGACACATTCTTCAAAAGTTTCAAAGAGCATTAACACAAGCACATACAGCTACAGACACATTTTATTGGTTGGTGTTTACATATCAGTCCAACAACACGTCAATTGATGTCAACACTAAAACAACATATATAAGAACATGATGGGCCGAAGAAGCAAAAAGCATGTCGAACGTGATTATGCAGTGTTATTAGGTAAACCAACTGCGTTACTCTACAAAAGACTTTTGTAATACAATGTATAGATGATTTCAGCTTTTTAGATAAATGAAACACAAGTTTAGTGGCTTACATCAACCCAGTGTCTTTCACATGAATCAAAAGAGAGTGAAATTTAAGAAACAAAAGAATAGTGATTCCAGCTACATAATTGTATTCATTGCCGACTAGTGTTGTTTATGCTGATAGATAAATGTGGTATACTGGCATGCATTTAATAAACAACCTGTCTGCATCTTACCTGAGGGTCTTTGTGTTCATCGTCAATGCTAATGTCCAGTTACCTGATAATTCAAGAGTCGTTTTCTAACCAAATGGACTCGTTGTAACCAAGACAAATTTTTGAACATTATCCAGTTTCAAAAATACATTTTTAACATAGTAATATTTTCTACTTGTCTCTAGTGTTTAATGATATCTTCGAAATTGGAAGAGTTTTTCTACGTATTATTAAGTTAGATATTTAGAAAAAAGTTGTTTTGCAGATTTCTATGGAAAGAAATAAACAGATGACATAATTGTCTATTAACAGCTGTAGGCTCATTGAAAAAATCCTTTTTCTAAAATCTGTAGAGAAAAAAGGAAGTAACTTTGTCCTTCATTGAAATCAAATTTGCATTGATGTTTTGTTTTGAATTCAAAATTTAACATTTCTTGTCTGCGAGGTAAGCCGCTATAATCTGTTTAAAACTTTCTTGAAATTTCACACATATGATAAAAGTTTTTGTTTAGAAATAGGAATATTGTACGTAAAATGAAACTTAAGTATATATACGCATTTGTTCAAAGATAACATTTCAAATATGTTATGACATGCACTAGTAGCTTATTATTAGTTAACCAAGCTTCATGATTATTAATTTATCAATAAAAGCAAATCAAATGTCTTGATTATGTTCGAGGCTTTCATTAATGAACACTTAAATTGCGATGACGGACGAAAAAGAAACGCTTGTGTGGTCACGCACTAGATAAAAAAATATGAATATTTCTTCTGAGACTTTTGACTTGCATTCTAAAACTTCACACAGTCATTTCCGATAATCGACAGGGGATATATTGTGATAATGTTGCATATAAATGTATGTAGCAATCAAGCTGGACTAAATCAAATACACGTCTTGGTGTCATGATGTCATCATGTCATTTGGCACCTTAACCTCCTCCCTGCTGGATTGTTTGGAGTTTTTTTCAGAGAGGACCAAAACTATAAAATTCTAACAATTACGTCACATGGGCATACCTCATGTAAAGTTGTTCTCTACTTTATTATAATATTTTTTCATCAAAAATCAAAATATTTCTATGAATGATATACTTTCCTTATTAAATATTGTCATTATTTCTTTTTAATTATTCTAATAGTTTTCTCAAGTAGCTTTTATATCCACTTGTCGATGAATGAAATGAAAAAATTCACAGGTCAAGACTTTGTACTACATTTTCGAAGTCAGATTATTTCGTCAATAAGCATTTTAAAAGAAATTTGTTTACATCATTTTGTTCAGAATTAAATTTTGCACCAGAAAAAAAATTAAGGTGCATGACTGGGATTTCGTTCCAGAAGGCAAGCATTTGTTATAAGCGATGTTCATTGAAACGATAAAAAATCTACGTAATTCGCAGCAATGAACATTTCTCACTGAACGATGCAATTTAATTTCGTGTTGATAATTTACCAATTAACGTATCAATGGTTAAGAAATTTACACCCAATTTTAGGAAATCTATTCACCTTTTTATGTTCCAAACATGAGTATTTAGCATCACTTATTTCTTATTTTTTTTTAACGTCCATCTTTCATTGTAATAGTAAACAAGTCGGATCAAAAAGACTTGATGGCCTCGTTATAACGCGCAAGTAGGCACGCCGATCACGGAGTTTATCAAGTCAAGATATCTAGAAATCACTTTCACCTTATAAAAAATCCAGTTAAAACTATAGTAAGCATACATTTTTGCAACTGAGCGTGGTATGATTTTCGTTAATTCGGTCTGAAATAGTCGTAAAATACAATCCAACATGAGCTTACACCGCATCGGGGAAACTGTCAACAAAGTCACGTGATGTCTGCGCCGACCTTATTTTGTTTGTTATTTTCGCAATAATTACGTGGTATTGGGCACACAAAATCTGATTTGATTTTAGAAGTGTAATTCTCTATGATTCTTTTTAATTTTATGGATGAAATAACGCGTCTATTCATATGATACAAACAATTTGTTTCAGATGGTCCCCTTTTCAAAGTGTGTCACTGCGTGCCCTCCATTTGCAATCTCCATTGAAAATGACACCCGCGATTTTGTTTGAAAACGAATAATTTTCAGTGAAAAACAAAATTCGAAACTTAAAATCGTGTACATGAAGATCTCTACAGGTGTATTCATACAAGTATTTATTGTTTACGCGATTAATTAATTTGTATTTACGATTTTAGTGAGCGAGGCAAGAGTCAAATTCGCCGCAATGCAAACTCGCCTAAAAATATCGATCGATAAGAGTGTCAAGTCATGTCCAACACGGTTGATGCATGAAATTTGAACACAGTTATCATTTAATTTCTAGATTATCTATTACAAGATGTCTTCTAGTTTCATTGTGTATAAAAATTAAATCAATTTGACTGAGATTGTATTCATGACTGAATCCTGTTACGCGATCGCTTGTTGACATTATGCAAATTAATCGGGTCAAGGGCAATGAATGAAACACTGCTGTAAAGGTATATTACGACATAATAATTTGTTTTTGATTTATTGGGGGAAACTTCACTGTTTTTCGTTTCAGTTTATGAAATTGTATTAATTTATAAGATCCGTTATTTTCCTCAACGAACTGTTCAAAATACTGAAAGTTATTTACGACACTGCCGTCACGGAAATAACGTGTTGACAGCATTTGGCGGGAACTGTTCGATGTATTTTTTATAAACAATTGCTTATTGTGGCAGTAATTTTTATGACATTTTGGAATAATTGTGATTTCTCGGAAGAAAAATCGATAAAGAATTCATTCATATGAGTTTTTTTTATTTTGGAAGAATGTGAGATCCTTAAAATCGTAAGTGAAATATGGTGATTATTTTATGTATGTTTATCAAAAAGCAATCTTTTGATCTTTTGATTTACCGACAAAGTCATATTATCTCCACAACTTTCTAACGAAGAAATATTTGCTCTCATAACGTGACAGAAAGCTAAAATAGAATATTCTGAACAAAATGATACAACAACTATGTACATTTCACGCACTTGAAAATGCATCTGATCACTATGAACTTGATTGGTAAAATCACTGTTGGGATAAAAAACGAGCACCTGCTCGTTGATTTGTGATTACAAACACGTTGAAGATTTTTAATTCATCACTTCTTTATAAAATAAATTTTGAGAGTAATAATATTTTCATCATATGAAAGCCCATTGAATAGTGATTCAGAAAATTTTACTTTTTTAGGATTAAAGAGACTTTGTGACTCACTTTTGTCTAATGTATTTCGAAGGGACAAATAACATTGACATGTCAATGTGTCAAAGTCTGCAGCAGGGACAAGTTTAAACCATAGAGAATCTCCGGTACTCATTTCCTTTGTCAAAATAGATGTGAAATTAATCCATTCGAAAGTGATCTATGTCAATCATGATTCCTTAAGAACTATTTTATAACTAATAAAAATTATAACGAATATCGACATCAGAATTTAACCATTGTTATCGACTTGAAAAGACATGATTCAGAAACTTTCTTTGGACGTGAACAAAAGGAAGGTTCTTGTTGCATAGATCTAGATACGTACGTTTAACACTAACAAACACGAACGGGCGAAATATATCCAAATTCGTCTCTGTAATTGTTATTTTGGCGTCTTCAAAGTCACTTGAAGCAACTCCGGAAATTACAATTGATTACTTTCAGGACAGACTGTCAGCTCGAAGACAATTAAAAACTTAATAAAGAGATTACAAAGGTTTTATGTAACTCACTCTTTAAGAGACAAAGATGCAGTCATCGTAAATTATTTTACATTAGAATAATCAATAGGCTCAAAGATATTACCCATTCCGTTAATGATATCTCTGCCTCGATGTCTTGGACTGGTTCGGTGACTTGATCACATCTTAGTGAAGTGACCCTGTGAATCAATTTCCATCGAACATTAAAGTGCTGACTTGCCATCAATGCACTGCCGTATTTTGTCTCACTTATAACACTTCTAATTAACGTTTATAAATGGCAAATTGTAATATTTTGACATGAACGTGTTAAGGTAAGAACAAACGTGTAGACACATTCATACAATTTTAGCAGATATAAGTATCAGTGTATATTTTTGTTACTAACATATTCTTTCTTTGGTTAACAAAGGACACCAGTTAATTTAGAGTAAACTATCCGTGTATGTTTTACTTTTGTCTTTTTCTTACTCAAAATTGCAGAATACATAACAGGTACTTGTTAAAGAAGTCTCGACATTTAAAATTTTAGTAGATCATTGGTATATTTGAGGATTTGTCGTTATATTTTCTGAAATGCATGTATTATAGACTATAAGGTAAGGCTCCTTGCTGATTTTGTAGCTCGTTGAAAATGAAAATTAGGCTAAATCTTAACTCGTAAAGCCATCAAAGGTCGTGAATAATACAATCATTGTGTTTTCTAACCCGCCAATCCCACTTGGTCAACTTCACATCCTGACTGGTGAAAACAATAGTCCATTTGCTGCCTACTCGTGGTCAGTTTAACAATAAAGTGCCTAATTAAGAAGTTTATAGTAGTAAAGAAGTACACGAATGTTATGGATATTCAACTTCTTTATTAACAGATTTGCGACGTTTCGGTATAGCTCCTTATACCGTTTTCAAGAGAGTAGTAAAGGCATGATTAAACTTGAATGTTAGGTATACCAGTAATATGTCTGAAGCAAACCTATTGGATAAACATACAATTTTAAACGTTTAAGTTTCATCGACGTAATTATATAAGCTATCGCTATCAACAGCTAATGCAATATCAAGTGTAGTGTAATGAAGAGAAATAACTGATATTATCATAAGAACAATATGTCATAAGTGTATATATATGTGTGTGTGTGTGTGTGAGTATGTACTAAATCTATATTCTACTACGAGTCACATGGGATAAAATGAGTCAGTTAATTGTATACGAGATGACCTAATACACATGCATCTGTGGACCAGTTGAACAATAACAATTTGTATAAGGCACCTTCACCACTGTGTAAAGCCGACTGACTGCCCGAGCAAACGGACCTGCCTCCCTGTAACACGCCAATCAATATCAGGCTTTCTGTCCACAAGGATACAATCATTGCCTGCAAGAGATTACATGCTAGGAATTCTATCAAAATCACTTATTTTTGGCATGCAGAAGATGAATGGATTCTGAGATAGATGGATTGTTTGAAATGTCACTCACGTGGTTGGTAGTTGACCATAATCTAATTATTTAAACCAGAAATCATCTAGGTGTATGCAAGGCTCATGTTTAGGAAACTAATAACCTTTAGGTGAAATTGTGACGTTGAATTATTGCCGCCTTCAGATGAGAGTTCAAGTTTTAGTAGGATCCGATTGGCTGGTTACGTTATTGGATGAACCAGTACATAGATTTTGATAATTAATTTCAGTCTGTCATAAATAACAGATAGATTTCGCCCAATGATGAAGCTATGAAAGGTCAATACCGTATTCATAAATATAGAATCATAACGTAGTATTTCAGTCCAAAGGAGTGACACAAACTGCACGAATTTGATTCATCTTTGAAAATATCACCTGTTACGACAGCTTATGTCCATTAATCCAAGGCGGTTTCCTGTTGTCATTGTTGCGAGACCGCTATGCATTGTACACTTGACGAGCCAGTAGGAGCGCAGATTTATTGGTAGTGACAGAAAGACCGGCAGTCAGGGCGGAGCAGCCTTGTGCACTGATAAGCATGTTCGTGAGACCGAGTCGTCATATGAAGCTCAGAGAGCATTGACTGAGATGTTAGCTTCAGGTGCTTTGACACACATGGACAACAAGAGATGACACCTCACTCATTATATGGAACTTCTAGTGAGCATAACGGCAAGGACTGGGTTATTGGAAGAGGGAGGAAAGAAATCAAATTGTACCATTTGACCAGTGATGTCGTAGAATTTTCCGCACTTAAGAAGATTGAAAACGTCGAATACACTAGTCAAAATGTGGTCAGTGGTTGCAAAAACTGAGGGAAAGCTCTGATATCGTTGGACTAAGGAGTTACATCCCACACTTTGCACGAGAGCAGAAAATTCACGCTTCATGCTGCGCAGTAGATACTGATTTTTCTTTTTGTAAAAGTTAGTCGTCACTTTGTATGTTTTGAGTGGTTTATCACTTAGTGAGTGTCTGTAAGAGAAAACAAAAGTTGATAATGTGTTATGGAAGTCAGATGCCATATGGTGCTCTATAAACACTTGTCTTTGAAGAGAGCTTAAACAAATGTTGTGCCACTGGATTATACTTTAGGATAATGTTGCTGTAGTTTTCCTTGACAAAGCACTTTTAAAAGCTTACTTAAAAAGTGCTTACGGTCATTCAAAGAAAGGAAGGAGGAAAGGAGGACAAATTTGATTCCGGTTTCTGAAATATGACTTCAAACATTTGAATACAAATTACCTTTGTATATGAAGTTTGCGACTAGATTGAAGCAAACAATTCTCTCTGATAATTAAGGGACAACTTCGAATTCACTGAATACCCTTTCCTAGTAATCCGTCCAAATACTGAAACATGTGTTTCAAAAGTTTTCCCATCTTCGTTGCCGTCCTTTGTAAAGGTAAGTTTATATATTTGTCGTTATCAGTCTGTGTCTGTGATCACAATATCATCACATTTTGTTATAACAACGTAACAGATTTAAAATAAGTAAATGTTTTATACTGAAGAGATAAAGGGGTTGAGTTTACTTTTTCTCATAAATGGTTTATTTGACATTTTTGAAAACTATGCGTTCGTCATTATTCGTGATAACTGTTTTCCTGTAATTTTACAATGAAGAAATAAAGGGGTTTGTTTTACTTTTTCTCATAAATGCTTATTTGAATTTATTTGAAAATTATGCTTTCGTCATAATTCGTGATAATTGTTTTCCTCTAACCCACGACAGATCGGCAATAAGAGCGAACAGATCTCGTCAGTTCTCGAATGCAGCTATCAATTCGGTCTGGCAGTTATATAAACAGGTGTTTATGGGGTCAATACGGCTATTGCAATTAGTGTGTTGACAAATGTCTCGATAAGGCGGAACTACACATATGTCATTTCAGTAGCTACATGGAATCCAGATCAGATTAAGGAAGTTATGCAGGCGTCTGTGTACTCAGGTAGAGCTGGATTATTTGTAATACATCCTCCTCCATCGGAGGATTAATGATATTCAGGGTGCATCGAGGAACTGCAATTGAATCAATCGTCTTATTAGCTCCAGTGTTCTATTGTATTCCACTCAGTACCAGTCCATCGGTGCTGACGTCGGGAACCAGAGGAAACTTTACAATGGTATTGAAGATTTTATCCCTTCTTATCTGTTGCTAATGATTCTTTAGTTCACCCATGAAATGCAATCTTCGCTTTATCTTCTGATATTTTATAATATATAACATAGAATATATGCCAAAAGTATATGTTACATGCCATGGCAGATTTTCGGTTGACAGTTTACCTTCAGTTTTAAGATAAATGTTATTTTTGACTAATAGGGTCGGGTTATGTATTTGGTGAAAAAAGGCTGTAACGTTAATTAAAGTGAGATTATCATTGATCTAATATGTCGATAGGTTACCTTGTTTAGGTTTGTATTTTGATAATGGATCAGGTAAACCAAATAATAGATTGAAGAAATACGGCTTATGATAATAGATTAAGCAGTAGTTTCTTATCATGAAAATCAAGGTTTCAAAACGTTGATAGATTTCACAGAAAAGTAATTTAACGAATCACAGAAATGAACGTAGAAATATATTTGCCCTGAACGTCCATCTATAATATATAGAATGTGTTAATAAAATGAATACTACATCTGCTCTGTTGTTAGATATCCAATATGGAATGTGGTTAACACATTGTAATTATTTAGGTTTGGTATTGAATCTTAAATCACAATCACGTCTATTGGTTATAGGTAATGGGTTCTTGAACAAACAAATTCAATGTCTGGGTTGTCCTGAACGCCGCACTCAATCTAAGCCCTATCAAAGTTCGTCTTGTTTTACATTCTCTATTTTACCTGTCAACGTGCGAGGTGTTCTCTATCTCATCAATTGAGTATCTTGGTTACTAGAACTAGTCATCATACTCAACCATTTAGTGTTCTGCAATGCATAACGTGCTCCGAGTAAGCCATTAATTACTTTCAACTGCCAATACATGGTCTGTGTTCTCTAAAGCACCAATCAAATGTCTTATATGACTTGTATAACGTTTTCTAACTCATAGAGGGACTATCCGTGTTCACAATCTAATAAATCAAGTAGCTGTGTTTGTCGTCTACTACCTCTGTAACTTACCCATCAAGTGACAACGTACCTACCTTTCCCCAAAATTATAACCATGTATGTATGTTTGCCACACTCTCCTATCGCAATGCTATAATAGATCAGACAAAAAGTACATTAAAGGAAGACATGCATGAATAAACACATAACTACTAAAAAAGTTAATTCATGAGTTGTTGGTAAAATAAAATTGAGATCTACATATTTTATATCTGGAAAGCCAACAGTTCAGTTAATAATTCACAGATACCATAAGAAATAAATCTCAATATATCATGAACTTGGTTGTCTGTGGCGATGTGGCTATTGTAGGTTGTGGTAAAGCTGGTGAGAATCCCCGGGTGCCTCGTAACAATACTGGCTTCTAGCTCTGAGCTTCGTGGGATCCATAACAGTAATAAATTCTAATCTAACATTGACGTTTCCGAAGAATGGAATTATAGAATTATCATCGTTATGATATATCGATACAATTGGCTTGATATATTAGCATTTCATAAACACAAGAAAGCCGCGTCTTTATGGTTCGTTATTTATTTCCTTGACAACGGTCACTGAAAGAATTTTGACATTATCTGATTGATTTATCTAAGTATACAAATATAATAATATAGCAATGATGTGTTCCCGTAAATATGACAATATAACTTAAGTTATTATTTGCCATAAAGAGATTTGTACCATGTCATAATGAATAAAAAGATCAAAACATTTTATCGGCCTATAAACTCACCTTAACGTTTTCTGACATCAGAATTGTAAAATTGTTTATAAAGACTACAAATTTTCTGTCAAAACAATTTACTGGTGAGAACAAACAACTAAGAAGATGGTTTACTATACATTTGGTATTTAAAAACGACGTTTTTCGGATACAATAAATTCCGTATTTTCACTGAGCGAAATAACACTTTCAATCATTGACGTCATCGAAGACGACATGAAACGGTTGAATAAATTGGATGGCCAGGATAGAGAATCGTAGAGCGGCATACGTAATTCCTAAAACAAACGTCATTGACGGTGTTTTTGAAAATATTAGAAACAGAACATTTGACGTTTCTTGTTGAATACCATGACATTGTATGTCTCATCTCGTCAAGTAGAAAAGTATACATTTTCAGCGTGCCTGTCAGGAAAATACAAATTTGTGCTCCACTAAATGATATATACAATATATCCGTCGTGAATTGTAACATGACTTCGTTGTTTTCTCGATGCTGATCACTCCGAACTTATACACCGTGTTCACTAGATTCGGCTCGACCCATGACTTAAAGTTTCTGTTTTGTGCTAACGCTGTCGGTTTTAAAATATATTTGTGGGTGTTGAATAACAATGAATGCCGGATATGTTTTAATCGCAACTATGTATCGTTCAATTTCTCATATCTTCAATGTATCAGCACCAAGTAAGGTAAAGGGGCTGCAATTTGCTATTACCGGTTTGTTCATTTTCACGTAACGAGGGGGTGATGCGTCTCGTCTTCGTGATGTCGTATCGTTTGTCGCAAAACAACCCTGGAACACAAGCAAAAAAGAACAACGATTTGAATGGCAGGAAACAGGCACCGTGCTGTGGTCATAGTTGTCTTTACTTCTCTCTGTGTATAGAGTGGAATAAGTTTAAAAACCACTTCTCGTCTTTGGTTCTTTTTGGACATCCATTGCAAGGTCGTATCAATGTTTACAATACTTTTATTCAGGATCTCAAATGTAATCGCTACAAATCGTTCTACAACAACACTGAAGGACTTTCATTATTGGTAAAGTATTTAGACACAGCAGTGCGTGTAATGAACGAGCTTTTGGTCAAAGTCTGGCAGTTGTCTTGAAAAATCATGATTCAGAAGTATCAACATCTTTCCATGCAATAATGAATTAGTGAAAATAAGTATTTTGTAGTAGGTTTTTATGGTTTTATATCCAAATACGTTTGTTCGTCAAGATACACGTTGATGGTTAAGGTAATATGTATAATAACAATAGTTCAGTCCCTGGACCAGTAACAATATTGTCAGCAGTTACTATATCCCGCTCCGATCACATTGCGTGATTCTGTACTACTTTAACGTAAGGAGGGTATAAGCACAATGAAGTGTCCGGGTCGCGGATACTTCGTCTGAAATTGTGTTTATTTTGTAAACCTTGTTCACTTCCACAGTGTTGGATGAACAATGTACGGTATCAATTTCATGTAGATGAAGTTGCAGAGCTAGGAACATAGCGTCAGATAATTGATGAAATAAAAAATGTATTCATGAGTAGCGCAATCCAGGTAATGGCGGATCGTTGTCCAGGATATCCACTTGATGTCGAAACCATTTATCGTAAATGAACTGCTATTATGCATAGCTTTCATCTGCAAAGAGTCCCTCACTTAATTATGATTTATAGCAGCAGGGGGAACGTACCATCGTGCAGTTGCTTTATCACATCATGCGATATCATTTAATAGCAGCACAGTGGGAATACGAATACAGAGTTTTGGAAATAAATATGCTTGGGCACTTGACTATTGAATATCAAAGAGAAAATATGGCCGGACAGTAGATCGAAATACACTTACTGTCGATAATGCATATGACGTGCGATACAACGTAGCCTTTGACTTTAAAATTTTTCAAACGTTACTTTGACTTTGATTCTTCAAAAAGTGGAGTTAAGCATTGGGATAAAGAGACAATCCTAAATAATCAAAATCCCAAAAGGAGAAACATGACACAGATATTTCAACATGCAGGATGATTTACCTTGTCAATCAGTTTCATTATGTTAATGTATTCTTTATATCAGAATTTATTCAAGTCTTTCAATCTATAACCATAATGTCCATGTATGTATCCAATGTGAAGGAATATCTAAGACAAATGTATCGGCAAAACCATTAAACCTGTCCTTAATCAAGTTATTGCGAAGTTCTGGTTTACAGTTAGTCCCGAAATATGGCCCAGTATTTGGATGGGTTAGTTGAGACATTTACAGCCACTACGTTAAGACACTAGATACTTCGCAGCATTACTCGATGATAATGTCGTCACCTGATTCAGTGAAATAAGTCTTAAGAACATCTAGATACAGTCATACGTTTCACCAATGACCAAGATGACAAGACAAAGGAATCTAATGTTTACAAAAATATCAACAATATACTACCACGCATTCCCTTAATTACTTTAAAAAGTTTTTGTGGATACTTTTCTAGTAATCTGATGATTTCTTGTATAGGAGTTAACATTATTCAGATTTATTCTTCCATCTTGACTTTCAAAGGAAACTATAAGTGATGTAACTCAACCACAAATAACAAAAACGTAGATTCAAATAGGCAAGAGTTCTGCCTCCCGCAGCCTGGTAGAATGGTGAAACCGAGTTGAAATGACGCTTGTGATCCTCTTGAACAATTATCTCGACATGACGAATTAAAACAAGATATAAACGTTTTCTCCAAACAAATTTATAAGTTCATTTCGAACTAAACTACCACAGTGTATTTTCTAATGTAAAGTGACTTTTTACAGAAGCGATGATTAAAAGCAAATCTTAAAATGTTTAACTGTCCATCTGATATCTAGATTATTAATGCATGACAGCGTGAAAATTAGTCTTACATCTTTATTTATAATCCTTAATGAACTTGCAATAGATAAAACATTTATGATAATTCCATTATTTAGAAAATCTTACTTCTTTTGTCTGTCATTTCGTATTTCAAAATGAGGGGCATTGTATTGTTCCCTCTAGTGAAAAAATAAGCATTTTATTCAAATTGTTAATATTAACCCAATTTTTTATATCAAGGATTCGTTTCGTATCAATGCTGAAGGGAAGTAGAAATAACTCTTAAATGTTATCATCCATATCCATTTTTCCTGTCCGTACGTGTGGTTTGTATAACTTATGTACAGCTATTCATAATTCTTTTTTCAAATTTACGTGACCATTTATTTCTTTCAGTTACTAGCGGATTATACTTCCCAAGGCCGCTGTATACATTCACAATCCCGACAGCTGCTAGGGAAGGTACCATACTAGGCCGTGTGTATGCTCTTAGCAATGTGACGTCACAATGTGATGTACGAAATACTACGTTTTTATTGTACTGGCCTCCGGAATACGGCAACGATGGTGCACAGTTGGTGGATATTAATCACGTGACTGGTGACGTCACTGTCAAAAAAGAAAACCAAAACGAAGAAGGTAGGTCAACTTCTCAAAAACTTTCACCATCAGCTAAAACTGGCGATCAAAAGAAAGTTGTGACATGTTAAACTGAAATTAAGAAACACCAAACCATGATGGTAGATATCAATACCTTGCTTTACAGCGTCGAACTCTTTAGTGTTCTTGACAGGATATTCACATCTTTGTAGATAAAAACGAAAACGAAAACAACGTGACCTTGCTATATCGATGATGACTTATGCGAATTGATACCTGCTAAAACTGCTAAAAGGTTTCATAAGAAAAATGGAAAAAATTCGACAACACACACCCTCGTTCAAATCGCCATTAATTATCCATTTCCGTCAACACCTTGTTACTACAGCATATCCTGGTGTGTAGGATATTTGACAGTCCTTCAACTGAATAAAATAAATAGTAAGTGTTTATCTCAAGTTTTCCCCCCGTTGATTTATTAGAATCAGTACAGTAATTATAACCTTCTTTTGATCGTCCGTCAAATGACACGTAACAAGTAGTAACAGATCTGTTAACTTGAAAATGTATTGTCTGAGACTATTTGAATCTGTTTATGTGTCATTTTACTTTTCCATTCCTTGCGGTGTGTACTTATGGCACTATTTTACACAACGTTTTGTTTTTCACTAAAGATAGTATGGCAAAGAACGGTCTCATTGGTTCATAATCTGTCTTGATAAAGACAAACCTATAATAAAACTACTTACAGCACAGAAGCCTGAATTGGTGAGAAGTAAAAGATTCAATTATGACAAATGGTAAACGAGATTGGTAAAGACGGAATACGGACAGGTGATGCAGTGCCAACATGAACCACGGGAGTCTGTGTAAAACACCTTCAGCTTTGTCATTTATTTTCTTAATAACTATCCTAGTCCAGAATATCCCTCCACGTCTTGTAGTTACATATCCAATTATGTCGGGGAATTGTCTCTACAGTCGTGAATAAAATGAATACCTTGCCGATCTCTATCGCTAATGGATACAGTTTATAGAAACAAATTATTCTCGTCAAAGGAACACACGTTAGAACCAAAAGGAAAAAGGAAATCTGATTTTTATAATGCATAAGAGTGTTTTAGTCTCGCAACTGATTAAATGTTGGAACTGTCACCTGAGGTGAAACTTTCCGTAACAATCTTTCGTCAAATCGTTTCAAAAGTATTCGCCAACAAATGTAACCACGAACAATAAGTAAATAGAAACTAGCCACGATAATAAGTCTGCCCTTCAAGACTATAGATGATGATGGAATTGGAAACATGTGGCTCGATGGATTTGCCATTCTAATTTTCAGTACTGCCCAACTGTAATTCATGTAATTCATGTAATTCATGTTTAGTTTTGCATTGCTCAGCCATAGTTATAGGTGCATGTTTTCAGAAAAATAAAAATGACATTAGGAGCCAGCTTGCTTTATTAACATATCCTTTATTTATGAATAAAATGTTCAAAAGGACTGAGAAAAAAATCGTCCCAGTGTTATTTAAAGACCATTAAATTGATATTTAATATTTTTGGGATATGAATAAAAAAACCCAAAGCTTTCGAATTTTGGATTCGTTTCACAATTAGGTCTTGAACATCTATCCATAGCTGTTTCTAAAATTTATGGCAATTCAAAAGATCTTATAATTATCCTAAGGAAGTACACATTTGTATAAGGTAGAGAATTTCTTTTATTATTACTAATTACTTATTTCAAATGATTGATTTAATTCATTATTGGAACATTTGTCATGTTAAAATTCTAATGTCCAAACGATAAGACCACAAGCGATATTTCCTGTGGAACACAATTTTGGATGATACAACTTATATTTGATTCTGTTGTCATCTGAGATGCATCAGGACGTGCTTGACGAAAACTTGAAAGCTAGACAGAAATGTAGATTGTAATTACACATATTGCTTAGCCACCAGACTCCCTGATTTGAAGGCAATGTCTCACTAATAGGATGTGTCGGACAATTGAAGATTATCTTGGAGCGTTGTGATGTCTTGGCGGATATGTTCCCGGCAGTTAATGTGCGTTAATCCGTTACAGCATGAATGCTTGTTTATAGCTGGGTGTGAGGGAGATTGTAGCCGCATTATCAAGTATTTGTCAGACGCCTTGGACACCGCTGATTGATAAAAGGGTAAATGTGCTATAAACAACGGCTTCCAAGGGAGGTCTGACCAACTGACACTGCCCAGTGCAGTTTGTGTCATAACAGATTGTATGAAACGGTGAAAAGAGATTTGCTTGATTGTATAATGTAATAATATCTCTTTTCTTGACCTTTCCATTTCGATACCTACGGAAATTCATATTAATACGTACATAAACTCTTAAAAAAAGAAACTTGACACCGACTTTCAAAGTTCAATATAAAGACAACAGATGCAAGTTAAACATTGAAATGAAAACTAAAACGCTGTTTGAAGATCTCTGTTCAGTAAATTTTATTCAGAATAAGCATGATCTTGAAATGCACAGGTGCACAAGTGTCAGTATCGGGTATGGCCACCATTGGCATTGATTATTGCTTGGCACCGACGACCCATGGATGCAATCAAGTTGTCAACACAGCCTGTGGAATGTTCTGCCATTCGTGCTGAAGTGCTGCAAGAAGTCCTGAAAGTGTTTGGGGTGGTAGCCTGGATTCCTATTGCGCACGCGTCAAACCAGTTCGTCCCAGAGATGCTCAATTGGTGACAAATCTGGTGACCTGGCTGGCCATGGCAATGTCTGGACATTGTTACGCTGTAAAAGGTCTTGACAAACACGTGCAACATGTGGTCGAGCATTGTCTTGCTGAAAGAGACCACCGTGGACGTTGACGTGAGGAATAACGTAAGGCTGTAGGATCAAGTCCCTGTACCGTACTCCTGTGAGGTTACCCACAACATGCACAAGGGGTGTCCTAACACCGTGACGAATCCCGGCCCACACCATGACACTCCCATCTCCAAATGGGACAACCTCCTGAACACAGTTGGCAGCATAACGTTCTCCACGACGTCGGTATACACGTGCTCGTCCATCACTTCGTCAAAGCTGAAAACGGGACTCATCAGTGAAGAGAACGGTTCTCCACCTTGCACGTGCCCATCTCATCCTCTGTTGACACCACTGGAGACGTTCCGCCAGATGACGTTGCGTTGTGATGTTGAAACTGCTTGCAGTCTGCCATTAGCGTTGTTGCGTTGCGCTCTGTTCAGTCTTGGCATTCTTCAGGTCGCTGTACCGATGTTGTGTAGTCTGAATGAACAGCGGCTGATATGGCTTTTTATTTCCCTTAAGCAGTCGTGTCTGCATGTAAACCTTCATGATCCCATGCTGCACGTGTTTTGGCAGAAAATGCATTTGGACGAATCGCTCGTTTTCGTCCCTGAACACAACCTAAACTTTTTGGGCTATTGTTTTTGGTAAATTTACACTTTTGAGCAAGCCTTTCTTTAAATTATAGGTATGTATCATAACAAAAATTGACCCGTTTCGAAAAAAACAATTTCGCATGAATATCAAGTTTCTTTTTTTGAAGAGTTTATATCGACCACTCCATGATCCTTTTTAACACTAGGTATGGGCAGTGATGATGATAGTCGATTATCCTATCCATAGTCCTTGCAGTATAATTATATGTTAATAATATGGACCTTTATTATTCTATTTCTGTATATTAAGACATTCGACAACAACAAGCTGAAATAGCTGTGCAAATCTATCACTATCAATTTAAAAAAAAGAAGACAGACATAGTTGTAGATAGATGTTCTCTTATTTGTAGAAGGTAACGATATACTTGTACTAAATATACACAGTATGTTGCAATAAATGTGTTTTGATAAAAATAAAAAAGGAAACCAAAGATCCTATTGATCCTCATATAATCAGAAGTCTGATTAATCGCAAATTCATATCTATTTGTATTTCAAATCCCATTCGCCAGCGCGGTGGGAAACATTATTATCACCTCAGTTAATCCACGTAATTGGTATGGGCGTTTCATTATGAGGGATTGCACTCAGAGTCTTTTGTGGTATTAGTCTTTTCATGAGGTAACAATCTGACTCTTTTTAGTATAATTATGTTCCATCTGACCTTGACACAGTGTGTGGGCGCCTGATTGTATTCTCTATCTTGTTGTTGCCGTCAACATTAACAAGTCCCAATACAGTTCGTAAAGCAAAACTCTTAACAATGATTCATCGTCAATGCTTTCGCCAAGTCAAAGTTTTAAAACAATATAATTTCAAATTATACCAAATCCCGCTAGTGAGTAATCGAATATGTTTCAATAAAGATATGGTTTAAACTTATTTTTATTTCATTAAATGAAATAAGGATTGGTTAACAAGCCAAGATGTAAGGATGATAAAGATATTTATGGGATGTGCCTGTAATAATTGTACGCTTGGATCTGACAAAAGGCTCTTCGTGTATGATATCTTATACTGATCAAATATGTAGATGAAGCTAGTTGCTGTATGTGGACCTCCTGTTCCGGTGACAAATGAGCAATATTGAAAACAGCTTGAAAGAAATTGGTGCAATGTGGATGACATTACCCAAACTTAAGATCAATAACATACACATGGAAATTCCCTTGTTAGAGATACAGATTGTATAGAATAAGCATTTAAATACACACAATCATCTACTACCTATATGGGAAAAGCAAACTAAATCAATCAACGCATTGGATCTACATTCATTAGAAATAAAACATAATTTCATTTGTTGTTCAATACACGAATAAACTCGTAATCAGTTTGAATTCTATATTTCCTTGAATATGTTTTATCTTTTCAATATAAAAAATCATTTCATATTAAAGCGACATTTTAATCAAAATATATTCGTATATAACAAATTAGATGAGTTTATGCCAATACTATAATCTGCTTATATATATTTATATATATATATATATATATATATATATATATATATATATATATATATATATGTATATATTGCTCCCTGTAATTCAATTTCAAGGATAAAACAATCTCATCCCCTTTAACTAATGCTGTACAATATAATCCCACAATTTTACTGTGACGTCACCAAATGTGGCACGTGTCATTTACAACTGTGACCATTACCACTACAGGTCTTTATCAAATAAAAGGCGATTAATTGATGCTCGTTTGAACTTATATATTGCCATAAGCGTACTATTATAAAAAAAACGTTTATGTAACACCCTTCGTTATTGTTGGAAATACAAATCGTCTACTTTGGTAACAAATCAAAGACAAATGTTATCTGTGAATATTCTATAGGCATGATAGGCATTCATCGACGAAATAAAAAGTCCGTTTAAGTGTTTGAAATATGAGTCAGAAAACAATATACAGCATGAAAGTAACTCAGTGAAGGGTTTAATGAAGTTTTTCAAATTCTCAACTTTTCGTTATCAATTGATTAAGTTAATATGTTTGGAAGGGTGAAACCACGAGTACGATTTCAACTATACCAGATCATTGCATCCTTCTTCATCAGAATTTTAAATGATGTTGCTAAAGAGGTTGATTGCATATTCATATTTATTCAGTTCAAATTTTTAATTGCAATACTGTACGGCCACAGGCCTATTAGTACAAAAGACACCACATCGGTGCAGACATAATAATGTGAACTAAGGCTATACAAAAAAGTGTTTTCCTAATATGACAATATGTTTCTTCTTTTTTTTTTAAAAGAGATAGTTTGCAGTGTTGCTTATGCAAACTTTGGGATGACAATAAAGTGTTGAATTTTGCTATTGTTGGAAACAGATAGAAATAACGTGATACATATTTTCTTCTTAAATCAGTGTAGGCTGACATGCTTATTCATTAACAACCGTTAATGTGCCTTAAATGTTTATATCTCATTTGAGATATGTCTGGAAGTCTAGGTTCACTATATGTTAGCATCTTGTAAGGTCCGACAAGTGATATTAATGTCGTTCAAGATTTGAGCAAATGATAAACATGAGAGACAATCTGTTATATCAATAAATGACTGCAGCGACTGAAGAAAGTTTAATGTTCAGCAAAACAACAAACCAAGTTGACTTGGATGTTGGTTCATCTTCCAAAAGCTTCAGGATGTAGAAGAGTCCTCAATGTTAGCTGTAATTAGACAGGAATCTGCCTGATTGGACAAGGCGGACACTGCACAGTTCCTAAATGAAATAAAGCTCCAGCAGAGACAGTACAGAGTCGTTTGATCTCATTAATTCTTCCAGATTAATGAATCTGCTCTGGATTCTCATCTATAATGTCCTTCAACATTGGCTGAGCAGATACTGGAAGTCTTGTAGCTTCATTGTCTTCACTGTGCAAGTTGAAGGTTTGTTTGTTCATCGAAATTGCTCAGTGAACCCTTCATGGAAAACAGTTTGATATCTAATCAATCGAACATTGTTAATGCCAATAATGATTTTAACACTAATGAAGATGAAAGTAGAAAGCGTAGGTAAACATTTGAGCATGGTAATTTTTTAATCTTGCTTTCAAAGCATTTAGATAGGGAAAACATATACACTGAACTCAGTATATTTCATTGTATTGATTGACGAATGTAGGAAATATGACATACTATGTTTACGACACGAGTGACTAAATATGAGTACTTCCCGAGCGATAGCGAGGGATATACTGATATTTAGACACGAGTGTCATAGGCGAACTATGACGTCAAAGCATTGTCTATGACGTGACGTCACAATGAAAAAGTGATATTTTGCCATAGGGCATCGTATGATTATGAACCCAATATGATTGCCCTCGTAGGTAATGAAAGAGAGTTTATTTTCTGCCTTTGTATTAGCTTATATTGTTCTCTCATTCCTCATCGATACCTTTCATCGATACTCGATAAAACACCTCTCCTGGCTATGTCGGCGGTTCATATACTTTTAACAATTTCACATATCAAATTGTCAAAAAGATAGTTTCATTTTAATTAGGACACATGTTTTGACACTAATTTCAATGGAAAAGGCGGCTAAATGATAAGGTTTTTCGGAAGGTGTTTCTAAATCTTGCCATAAAGCGAGCTAATACAGTTTCTGCAATTTTAGTAGAGGCTGCAAGTGTTAACGTTAGATATTTCGACAAATCACGAACGATTGTTTCATATTTGATAGCACTGATAAAGTTCAATAAAGATTTTCTTTTTTGTGCGTCGTTGTTGATTCCCGACGTTTCTATTCAGTGGCCGTCTTTTCTTAGTTTCGAGAATGTTTTGTCTCCTATGTCATTATTCGCGTCTTTCGCAAGGGTGTCATGTTTGATAATTGATATCACGTACAATCATAAATGTGTGACAATAGGTATCACGTAGATAGAATGACTACGTACTTTGTTTATACCTCACATTACATGTGAAAGATAAGAATATCAAAATGGGGCAGGTTCTGTCGAGTCGAACGAGGATGAATGTTTTACGAGTTGATGTATTTCAAAACTATGAACTATGTCTTGATGGAGCCCATTGATTAGCTACACCAGATGTATTGCCATTTGCTGAAGCTAGTGTACATTGTGTCATTAGCAGTAACATAAACTGTGATGTGAACCGTGATAATACTGTGTCTATATTATACCAATTCTTTCATTAGGTGATTTTTATTGTGATTAAATGGATCAATCGTGAGTCAGAGATTATGGAATATATCAGAAGGCCTGTTAACTATGCATAACTTTAATATGTTATAGTTTAAGAGATGCAGGCCAGGCAATATCTTATAGGTGCACAATGGTAACAAACTGAAAATTGCTATTGATATATCTTTTAAACATGAATATGCAAACAGCTCCTTATTAAACGGGAAATATGGGGAAACTCATGTTTTCAAATATATTATTATGTGTTAACATGTAGACTAGAATAAAAACCTACAACGAAAGATAGTAAAAATTATAAGTTTTGCCATTAACTGAACAAAATAATTGAAAATGTACAAAGTATCTTAAGGCATCTTCTGATCTAATCCTTTTATTAAAGATTTGCGTACCTACGTATACACAAATGTAACCCCACGTTATGTTCTTCCAATGTTGTGTGTGTGTCTGTGCGTGAGTGCCACCATGGCTTTGCGAGTTTTCTCCTTTTAATATTACTAGCAGCCGCGACATAAGTTTAGGCTCCTGAAACCGCCGTTAAACCCCAAATAACCTCACCTATTAGATCATACAATTTTGATAAGACAGTTGGAAATCAAGAGATGGGCGAACATGTTCCTGGAGTTGTAGCCAAATCCCGAAAAGCTTCACTATCTAATGTATATTCTCTAACAGTGGCATGTCGATGTAAAAGTGTCTAATGAAGTGTTTTAAAGGCATTAAAATTTGGTAATAAAGATATAATCTATTGATGACCAGTAGCGATCATTGAACCTATTTCGAGCTTTCTTATAGAAAAATACGCCGTCTTATCCATTTACCAAATCCTTGAAAGAAGTATTGAAACATGAACATTTTCTTCATTTGTTCCCAAATTTGACTTGATTTATGACTATGGTGTGCAATTTAAACATTTACATTTACAAACGAATACTTGGGGAACTTCCCAATCATAATTCATAGTTCTTTTTCACAAATGTACAGCTGCATACCGAAAGTTTGTTCACTTAACACTGAATCGTAGTGCAAAAATCATGTAATTTGGGTTTCGTTTCAACGTCAATAGAATAACTTCAGCAAGATTGACAATGGATCACTCACTGTCCATGTATGAAATAGCCATTCTTGAACTCATTTTGGCATTGTCTGGTCACTCGTGCCATGCAGACAACACGGTTGATATAGTTTACTAGATAAGAAGATGTTTTTTTATGCTCATGGACGCCACATTGTCTTAACTTCTTATTTTAATGTCTTCAGGAATTATTCTAAGTCATTAAGTCTAACATCACGACTACTCGAACATTACTGTGAAAGTATAACATGTTTGACCATGAAATCGGACTATATAACAAGGGTTATTTTGATTACGGTATTTAGAATGGATACTTGGTTAACATGTTCTTATTCTATCTGAATCTTTATCAATCGAATACCATTAACTATATATGAAAATAATGAAACGACAATAATCATTCAAAAAGTATAACTGTTTTCATGTAACGATATTTGACTGTGCAAATTTTTGCTGAAAGGTGCCTAAATAGAAATGGAAACGTACACATAGACAATCGTTTTTTTTCAAATATTTAGTTTCAAAAGGAACGACTTGGAACCTCATTGATGACCCCGTCAAAGTGTGAGTTGTTCTACAGGATAGAGATCAGTAACAACATTCAACGCTAAAAAATGAACAGAGTACATGTAAATGTTAGTATATAAGGCACGTTTTTCGTTATTCTGCTTTTGTCAATTATGGAATCGAAATTTGCAATGCTCACACTTTACATTGGGA
Organism: Phorcus lineatus; assembly: GCA_921293015.1. Lineage (NCBI taxonomy): Eukaryota > Metazoa > Mollusca > Gastropoda > Trochida > Trochidae > Phorcus > Phorcus lineatus. The sequence goes on along the minus strand of OV121082.1, from coordinate 3,025,866 downwards.
CGATCAATCATTTAAATCACATCTTTGCTGAAGCTGCTGTCTATATGCTTTTAGTAGCCGAGCGAGAACCGTTATGGTTTTTAACCATCTCTTAATAATTTTGTCTCGACTCAAGCATCAAATGATACGTGCTATTAATGTGTGATATTGATCAGAACCGCTGAAGGTTAATTACAACATCACGATACAAATTGACTATAAAACGGACAATTATCTGAGGAACACATTCTTTCCACTCCGCTATTAACAATGGCGAAGACGTGACAGGACCCGGATGTAGATAAGGCTGATTCGCACCCTCTCTTCCGCCTCCTCAAAGTTAAGGTCGGCACTTGGCCACCATCTGTCCACTCGACAGAACCAAACAATTACAGCTCTCGGCACTGGCTGATTACCTGATAAGGTACAATAAAACAGGCATGTACACAATGCTGGCTGGTTTACTAGTCCATTGCTAGGTATGACGGGAGTGCAGCCATCCTCGATTGCATCCGGCTTTCACAACTCTTAAATTTATCTTATCCTATCTTTTTAGGGAAAACATAAGAAATCTTTCGTTATGAATGTGAATTTTTCTAATGCTCGACAAATAATTTTCAATGCAACTCCAAACAACTTAAACTTTCCACAATGTTTGAAATAAACATGATGACAATTCTACTTAATATAGGAAATATTCATGTATTTCTTTCTTAGCTTTTCAAAATGAACTTGCACGTCATGAGGAGTAAAGGACACTTACCTTTTGATGCCAATGCACATACTGTTTATGTTAATTTTAATAAATAGGCCCTATGCAGAAAAAAATACAAAGAATACATAAATATAGGAAAGTGCGAGTTAAAATAAGTCTCGCGTATGAATAGGCACATTGTACATAAAGTGGACCGCTAAAGGAGGAACTCTTTTATTTGTTGATATTTATCGGGTTTTTTTTCATTGGGTTTAACGTTCTAACTATTAAACAACAACAAACGCGTGATGCGGATTGACAGTTATCGTTAAGTTGATGAATTGATCACCTAATTATCACGCCAATGTATGATGATAGCCTATTATAGATTACTCTGGACAGATAATAAGTCCATTCACGTCACTCGTTTATTTGTGTCTAAATCTAACATTTTACTAATGTGTGTCTTTGTCAGAGGATACGCTTACACTTTTTCACCAATCTTCTTTTCAAGATATACTTTTTGGCATCATTAAAATAAACTATTGTGACAACTAAAATTTTCTATAGGAAAAATTGTTTTTAAGCATAATAAATGTCTCCTAGAGTCTCAAGGTTTAAATGTTGCATGTATATCGATGTTGGACAGAGCAGGAATTGTGGAGACTGTTTGGAGAAAACAGCATCTCCTTGACTGTCAGACATTCATTAACGTCTTGTCAGGTAGAAATCCTTGATACACAGGTGTATTAATTTTTTAACATTTAACTATATTCTGTTTGAGTGGCATTCTAGAAGTTGTCGGTTTAAGGACAGCAAGGAATTGTATGGATAATCAACTTCTTTATTGTACTGGTAGCGACGTTTCGGTATAGATTCTTATACCGTTTTCAAGCAATTGGTGATATGGTAACTTGTGTATAAAAATGCTGTATTTTACCATATCACCAATTGCCTGAAAACGGTATAAGAATCTATACCGAAACGTCGCTACCAGTACAATAAAGAAGTTGATTATCCATAAAATTACTTGTTGTCATTTGACTATATTGTTTGACAGTGTTGACATTATATCCATAGTGCTTCATGTGTTGATTTTCTAACAATTTCAGAAAACAGAACGGAGCTTAATCTTGTGGTGAACGCTACGTGTACAGATAGAGACGGCCAGCTTGAAGTTGCATTCGTCCAGGTTCAAATCCATGACGCCAAGTCCAAACAATTAACTGCGGATAATGAAAATAATTTAAAAGAAAACTGGCGATGGTTTGAGAAGATTTGTTGGCGAAGTGAAGAGAAGTCATACTGGATCGAAGAAAATGCAGGTCCTTTGATCTTTGGGGATCTGCGAGATCACGAAAGCATCGTCAGTCAAGTAGAAACAGTTTACACCGCATATAGTGGTAGGTATAATGAAAACGCACTTAAGCAAAACGTTACTTTTCAGACGTACTATTTCGTGACTAGCAGGGGAAACACATATGCATCGCCAGCAATCCTATATGTTATCATAAAAACAATATGAAAAAATCATACTTCAGCAATCGAATCATTGGCATGTAACCTTTTTAGATAATGATGGTGAGATATAAGAATAATTATCGCAGTATAGTCGTTACATGTCAACAAAACTAGGGCAATGTTAGGAGCCGAGACAAACGTACTTTGAATGTTGTAGTTGAAGTTATTGTGAACTAATCCAATCAAATGGTAATAATCTCTATTGTGAAAAAAAACACCTGAAACGACACTCTAATTACGAGGATTCTGACTTCAAGACATACTTTCATCTTATTCAAATATCCACCTCAGTTGCCAACTTATTTGTGCTGCTATCCAATGTAATGGATACATTTTTGCTCACAGAGTTCTGTTTTTTGGCAGTTATGCTTGTTAGACACTTTATCCTGAGTATTAAAGTAACCGCTGTCTGTTTCCGGATGAGGCTGTACATTAACTTCACTGGACTAGAATTACCCATCATTAGGTGCAAGTAACGCACGACTTGACAATGTCCCCCTTGCGTGTTTATCGGCATCCAAAGAATGAATATATAACATTATACTAAGAAGTAAACGAATTTCTGTCTATTTTCCATACTAAAAATTGAAACTGCGAGTTATACTTTCCAGACACGGATATGAGAAGAGATTGAAACACTATTTCAGCCGGGATATGAAAAATGGTTCTATTCAATTACAAACTCTCCAAAGTTATTTATGCTCTGTATCGAATTAAATTGATTATTTCGCGTCTTACAGAATCAACGATGTATCGTGTTAGCTGAAATCTAGGTTTGCTTCACCTGCGGGTGTAACGAGAATAACTTGTACCGTCGTTGTAGATACACAACTCGATTGGTCATTTCCTTTACATGTTTTTGACGCATCTAATCACCTTTACTGAACCCTCAGGTGACCAACTTGGAACTTAATTAAATGACCTCTGACCCTAAATAGAAGTAACAACCCTGATTTTAGACATATCTACTGTAGAAATCCAGTTTTATTTGTTCCTTGTGTTGACAAAGACTGTTATTCGTCAGACCATCGATCTCTTACATAGGACTCGGAATATTGATCAACGTCAATGCCTTTTCACATAAACTACCGAAAGCAATATTATCAGTTGAGTCCCCGGGCTGCAAACAGTAATCTATTCATTGTACAATTGAAAGCGTGTGCCAAGGGGAACAATTACAGAGACCCGTAATAAAGATCTTAAGGTAGGGACAAGAACAGTCAGATTCGATAGAACTGGAGCTGGCCACTTATCAAATCTAACGTTTATGTGCCGCCATGAGTGAAGGCAATCGGCCATTGTTTCACTTCTTTCCATATTTCAGTATCATGTTACAAATTTTTTTGGTTTAATTCCGTAGGCTCCGATACGGTTTCCTGGAACATTCCTGTCTGTCATTATACTGACTTAATGATATCAGATGGTCGCGTGATGTGTATAACATTTGAGAACTGATGTACATTCAATGGGGTGCTTTGAATAAAAGTAGTTTTTTTCAAAGCATCGGCTTGTTCACACAGAGACCTGAATTAGGTACTTTTTTAAACTTAATTTCTTCTCCTGTAATTTTAGTGAACTAGGACAGCGCCTTATCGTAGAATGACTTCATTAACAGCCTGTTATCTATTTTAAATGTTGTATGTACAAAACAAGTGTTGATAACTAGCCAGTCGCTCTCATTGATACTACACATAACGAATCATACAACTTTTCAGTTATTGTTCAAATGTTTGTTCAAATTACGTCATGCATACTTTTTGGCCTACATGCTGAAATAAAAGATGTGCATATTTACTTGAAATTGATAATTCAAAATGAAGTTATATAAAAAACATTGCAGACAAAGACGCTTACGTGGAAATTGACAACTTGTCATCAGAGCTGAAGCTTGTTACACCACTGGATCGAGAGAAGAATGTCTCTGTGACAGTGAACGTGACATGCACAGTGTACGTACCAACACGGAGAGAGACGTACACCAACTGGACTGTCATAACCCTCAACGTCATCGACCTCAACGACAACGCGCCCGTGTTTGCAGGGAACGTCAATCCACCGCAGCTAATGGAGGTTAACGTTACTGAGGATGGGCAGGTACTGTATTCCACATGCCACATATCTGAAGTTGGTGTTTAAAAACGAAGTGAACGCATATAATATAAATGAAGAACGGGAACCTCACATTGGTTAGGTTAGGAGAAACATGTTTGAAAACCTATCACTGCCTTCGGGATGTAGTAACAAGACTTTGATCGATAATTTCGATGAATGCCTATTTTGAAATGAGATTATCCACTGCTTGTAAAGTTGAGAATAGTTCCTTGATAGATTGACAGGGTTAATTACAAAAACAAAATTCTAACACTATTCGAATCTATAGACGATTATTTCGTAACAACTTTACAGAGAATGATACAAAGGGAAACGTATTGTATACGACTACTCATCACATCAGAGAAATCAAGCACATGATTCTCCCCGGCGTTCAATCATCATTACCACCTATTTGTCCGTGTGAACACACACTGACTGACAGTTCAGATGTCTATTCGGCTCACTGCTTTGATAGGTGTGGTTAGAACACTTCGGGAACGACGTCTTCCACCGAGTTCACCGAGGCTTAGCTTGAGTTTGATCATTACAAGTTGCATCAATAAACGTCACAGGAATACATTCATAGGTAAATTAAAACCAAAAGAAAATATTGATAATTCCAATATAGTATGTATAGTTTACGCGCATGCGTCAAATCGACACAAGTAAATTACTGCATAACAGTTTTCCTATACAGCACCACACTTCACAGACAACTTCATCTACCTGAAGAATACCTTTGACATATTTCGGCAACAAAAAGACCCAACATATAAATGTATATTTTGCCTTAAGATACAACACCCACTTTCCCCTTACTTTTATCATCGATTTTGGCAAATATTACAAATGTTTTGATCAATTGTTTTGATCAAATGTTTTGCAAACGAAGTAATAATTCAGATGAAAGTGATCTTTCGCAGACTGCTGTTACTTAAGGAAGAAATTCAAAAGATCGGTACGCCACCTTTGATAACAATACTAATATGGTATGATTAAAAGTAAATATTAAGAGGCCGTGTACCGACATTATCTCGTCCAGCCCCTTAATTACTCCTGTAACGTCTAATGCATAGTATAATGCAACACAGTAAGTATTAATGTCGTGCATAAATAATGTTTTCAACGTAATTGAGTCTTTCAGAGAAGATCAGCGTGTTTGTATGTACAGGTTGGACAGCGCAGTTCACTCGGTATAAAACCTAACCAGCTTGTTCTCGTCTTCTCACGTGATGGAACCATATACACGCAGTTCTGGCATGGATGTTGAAAATTACACCAAGTCCATAGTTCACCTAACATTTATATAAGTTAATTGTCTAGAGAAGCATAAACATTATTATAGCCTGGCTTGAAATATGAGAGATATCTATTAAAGCTCACATAGACAAAAATTATATATTCAAGATTGTCAATACCGCTGAGCTGAAATACATTATTGATAACATTAACAAGTGCTGTATACTCGTATAACCTTTACTGATAGATATCAAAACTATATATTATTCTACCATGAAATAAAACGGGGAAATATCATCTTTAATTTTTATTTGTGACTGTTCAAAAACACGGTTTTATAATGGTGTCTTTAAACTCCCAATCAAGACTTCCATTTTCCGCACTCTACACGACTATCCAGTGAGATGAACTTGTTCCGTCAATCAGCTGTTAAACACATATCACGTTTGGGTATGTTCAGTGGACAACGGAGACTGAATCTTAAGCCAGGTCGCTCATTATCATACAGAGGCGGTATTGTACCAGGTCTGTTAGCGACATTTAGATCTCTCCCTTCCGATGTTGGATTTGTGTGAGAGGAATCAATTAAAGTGACTGTTGTGTGTTCGCTTCCATGTGTTCATGGCTAACCAAAGATGGATGCCTGTCTGAATTGATCGATCGACTGCCTTAGTTTCCTGTGCGGTGTTTCCATACCCGAGTACATGATGTTTGTCCTGTGCCCGCCCATATGGCGCAGGTTTCATTGGTCCCAGCCAAATAGTAATTGATGACCGTAGCCTTGAATCCCATTGGAACCACGCACCGATTGCTGAGGGCAATGTGTGAGTGACGTCATCAGCTAAGTGGGCAAACATCATGTTGCATATGTTCCTCCACAATTTTAGACAATTCAGCACAATCAGTTTTAAATTTCTGTTAATGAGAAAATATCCCATTATGTTATCTGCCTTTCTGAAAGATGTGGGAGTTGCTCAATTTTTTCAGTGATTAATAAGAGGATATCTTGATGCGTAGTCTGTGATTTAAAACCTTGACAAATTCAAACAGATGTATTTTTTTTATTTCAGTTATAAATTTTTATTTGAAAGAAATCAAACTCTTTGCCGATTACAAAAAATGATGCATTTCATCTTTTCATCTTGTGAAGCACTTTGTCCATACAGGAAACGTCCAGTTTGTTTATAACAAAGATACATGCATATGAGCCACCATAGTTTTCCCGAATCCTAAAAGTGATCATATCACCATATGCACTGTATATGAAAAACAAAATTATGACTTCTTCCCCTGCCGTGGATGAGCGTTGTTGATGTGTGAAAGAGAACAAAGTCAAAATCTCAAACCAAAGTGTTATCTGAATGTTGCTTACCATACGCACAATCGCACAATGAATATTTCTTTGTCTTCATTTTTTCCGAGAAGTATATCTGCCACGAGTATTCTTCTTACATCTTTACAAGCATTTTTGTAATATTGTAATATTTGTATATATACTAAGATAGTGAATTATGGGGTAAGTTTTCTTGGCAATGATGGGGTAAGTTGAGTCTAAAACAAACTATTTAGTTCTCATATACTTTTTTTTAAATTTTAGAACGTTTATGGCAAGTGATTAACTTACCACCTCAACGTGATCAACTCACCCCAATTGAGCAATATAATTTTTAAAAATTCAATTTAATAGTCTGTAGCAATGTCAAAATACCTCCAGTTAGCATTTTATGAAAATATTACGTACATCATGGTATGTTGCATGTATGAGCCAAATCATCAAAATACTGATGGACATAAATTTATTTAGAATTTAAAAATTTATACATCTTGAATAAACAAAATGGCTTAACTAGTCCCGCTTCCGCCTATAGAGAGTCGGCTAGGTTAGCACCATCCATTTTTCTTCTACAAGCTTATGTCCAGGCGTGTTAACAAACAAAATTCGTCACAAATTACGAGTGCCTAAATATTATATGTATGGCAGAATCTGATTTATGTAACAAATATACAGTGCTGGTGGGTTTGAGTAAATAAGGTGTACAGAGATCAAAGAATGGAATAATATATTGATTATACGGTGTTCTATGGGATAACAATGAGATGCAATTTGTTAATAATTGAGGTGATTGTGATGTATATGGTCGTAAGTAACATACATGCATTGTGTTAACGTCTTTGTTATTTCAGAAACTCTCCGAAATAAGAAAAGTCATGCTGTATGACCCCGAACTAGGAGGAAGCAACCAGTATAAGATTGCAACGAACGACTCGCTCGGGTTGGTTAAAAATCTAAGGATGACGACGAGGACAAGCAGGGGGACATACATCATACCAGGTACGCCAGATTATGTGGTCTATGGCGAACTTGGCCGTTATCCACTCAGTATTTGTATCAAAAGTAGAATTATTTCTTTCTGGTGTAAAATGTTGCAAAACACTAACAAATTATCATATAAAATGTACCTTCTTATGTATACTTTACAAGATGTCAATCCTAAATTTAATTTCAATTTAATTAATTCAATTGAAGGAATATTGCGGGAAACAGGTTTCATTTATGGTTGGATAAATCAAAATTTTAACAGTTCTCACATTTTACAATCATCTATTAAACGAGTCCTTATTCATCAATTTTTCCAAATGTGGACTGCTTCTCAAATTGATTCATCAAAAGCTAAATACTACAAAATTTACAAAATTAAACCTCATATCGACTCATATATATATAACTTCCTAGCAATCTAAGAATTTGGCTTACCCGCTTCATAACTTTAAACCATAGATTACCTATTGAAACTGGTCGGAGGAGTAAAATTGTCAAGGACCAAAGAATTTGTAAACTCTGTAATATCTCCACCGGTGATGAATTTCATTTCCTTTTGGCCTGCCCCTTTCTATCAGAATTAAGAAGTAAATACCTTCCATCGTATTACTGTAAGTACCCTTCAATTGAAGAGTATATAGACCTCATGAAAACTACTCATAAACCACTTTTACTAAACTTGGCAAAATTCGTTAAAGAAGGTCTGTGTAAGTTCAAATCTATGCACAACACATGTCTATGTATACGGCGCACTATTACTCCAATTTTTCAATATATATATATATATATATATATATATATATATATATATATATATATAATATGATATATTCAACTGTTCTCTATGTCACTGTTGTGAATTATGAGAAATAAAATTCTGTTCTGTTCTGTTCTGTGTGCTTAATTGACTACTGGTGGTGTTAGCTCATAGATTAAACAATGTAGCATATCTTACGTATTGTTGGCCACAACAACGATTTATGTTAATATTTCATTTTATTTCTACCCTCTATAAGTAGTACAATTGTTTATGTAACTCCATAACATGACCCTAATTCTAATTCCATGACCCCAATTCTAATTTCATGACCCTAATTCTAATTCCATTACCCTAAGTCTATGCCATGCAGTAATTTTGTTCCGTACAAAAATGAAATGCAACATCTCAAGTGTTTTTTAAAGAAGGAAATGCCCTTGAAATTAAACTGAATTTGATAAAGCTCTTCCGTTTTCAATTTCCGGTATCTCAGCATGGCGTAATGCTTCCCACCGAGCAGGTCATTTCCTGTGCGTGTCTCATTACACTCACCAAAACTAATCCTTTATTGTCAATTTAATATCAATGGCACTTTTGCAGAAGCAAGTATCAACCTGGCCCAAGATGGGATGCCTTACGTTGCAGATATCACTATTCAAGATACGGGGTATCTGTCACCGAAGGGCAGGAACTTGAGTGACACAGTAAGTGATATGGAATATGTTCATTGAAGGGCAATGTCCGAGTTACTCTCCATTTCTACAAATTTATGGAAATTATTTGTCAGGAATTGAGAGGTAGGAGGAAATTACATTACTTAAATTATGATAATGTCAAAATGAGTAACGAAGTATTTTATGTGACGTTATTGATAAAAAACGGCGTTTATGTGTTGATGCTTACCGTATATGAGAAGTTGTGCGCTTCTAGTTGTGTATATGCTGAAGTGAAAAAGTACAATATCAATCACATAAACAAATATCAAATCCCTTCATTAATATTAGGTTATTGCTATTCTGAGAACATATCAACATTATTGGCGATCATGTTTAAATACTTATATTATGAAAATTGTTTTTATTTGGTGTGTATGGACTATACGTAAGGTCATTTAAACTAAACTATATACATATAAACTATATAACCTTATATCACTAAATTCATACATGGCAAAGTTCTGATTTTGGTTGATGGAAAAGTGATATTGAAATGTGAAAACTCATACAAGGATATACATTGCCTACAACAGTGACAAGAGAGACTAAAGCCATGAGAAGATGACACTGCATAAAGAATTGATATATAAATAGGACTGAAATATACATTTGTAACTAGTAGAAGGCAATAATGAAGTATTTAACATTCATATAAAGACACGGATGAATTTGCCTCTCTACTCCAGGCTGTGATCAGACTGCGGTTCCAAGGAAAGGCACCAGCCCTGAAGGTCAGCGTCTCCCGTTCAGCCACCAGCTTCACCAAGGTAGCTCAAGATCATAATACAATAACCATTGTTCGATACAAAAGACTGCAATCTGACACCGAAACAACGCTTACATTGAAACAAAGTTTACTATTCGCAGAGTTTGTTTATTTTTATATATTCGATGTGATATATCAAACTCGGTTAATGTAGACATACGATCAAAATCAACACGTCGTCTGGAAAACAAAAAAAAAGATAAATCGCCAGACCTACAGCTGTTTTATTTAAATTTATAGCTCGTGTGATGCAGTTCATAAATCAAAATTGTTTCTGTCGTTTAATCATCGACTGAATAAATTTCATAACAACAATGCATCATTTAAGAAGCTATCTTACCTCTGTTATAACAACAATGCATCATTTAAGAAGCTATCTTACCTCTGTTAGTGGGTCAATATAACTGTCTTCAAATAAATGAGCTCTTCCTCTACTACAAGATTTGCCTCCATGAACGTATAAAGTTTATGTTAACAATCGTAACGAATAAGATTAAATGACAGAACATATCTTGTTTTAGAAAATAAGTGCTGAAGGTAACAAATGAGAGAAGGATTAACGCCCGACTGCAACAAAGTAACTTTGTTAAAAATACAATTTATTATCCAAAACTGTGTTCCACAACAGATATCGCTTGTGGAAGATCATAAACATGATAACGTCACAGTGCTATGAAATCACCGCAAGGAGAGTCTTAGAGTAGTGCAGTGTTCAGAAATATACATTTTTCACGGAATTTAAATGAAAAATGATTTTGGATGATAAATAGAATCGCACCCAAGTGTCTTCTGATATCAAACATATCAACACTCGTTGATAAAGGTAAAAATATCCTTGGCAAGCCTCGGATATTTGTAACTTTTATCAACTCGTATTGATATATTTGATATCAGAAGACACTTGGGTGAGACTCTCTATATCGTCATTTATTGTTATATTAGTTAATGGTACTGATGCAGGTGGCTAGTCTACGAAAGCTAGTCAGGACGGACAACTGCAGCCACTACAGGCTGATGGACCCGCCCGACTGGAGCCCGCTGTCTCTCACTCCGTTGGAAGGTATTCTGTACGTGGCCAGTGAACAAAAGCTGCTGGCAGCTCAAGAGAGCGTATTGAGACTTCAGGTCTCCTGTGAGTCAGCATCTACAGTGGAGGTTACTTTGAAGGTGCTGTTGGAGATGCAGGGGGATTTTGGCAATACATTGGAACCATGTGGTACGATGTTTCTTTGGTTAATAATAAGGTAAACAACTTATTATTTCGGGGTTTATTTAATCAAAATGCCAATAAACAAGAAACTACACTGGAGTTTTTCAGTCCAACACATTTGGAAAAATACTTAGCGAATTTCCAACCCCTTACTTCATACGAAACAAATTTATTTCACAATATTCGATAAATTCTATGCTACAGATGAAGGATGTGCTCGCTTCAATAACAACAGGAACTGCTCGTCCGGATGTGGGGTGGGTTCAGCAAGACGCTTCTGCACCTGGCGGCCCGGGGTGTCGAGGATGAGTCCCTATTACGAGACGTGTATCCCTGACCTTGCCTCTTGTCCTGACCGGGTGTGTGACGAACTGGAGCAACTCAACCCTCTACTGTGTCCGCAGGACTGCACTACTGGTACCTCGGCTTTATAACATTTTCTGTCGCTGTGTATGGCTCTGTCAACTCTGGGAACTGACATATGTACATTGGTGCTCTGTTTTAATTTATTTTGAGCCCAGGAATTCGTCCATTGAAGTAGATCTGTTTTTCTTGCTCACTTTACGTTCGTGATAATGACGAAAGAGTGTTTAAAAGAAGGAGAAACACAATGATGAGGTCTTATTTGTCAGATAACAAACATGTTAAATACTTGAAGCTTTATATTTTTTATACAGTCAAACAATTTATCCTTAGACATCATCGGATCGGGCCTGCGTAATTCGATAACGGGCCGGGGTATCAGCAAGGCGCAAGGTCCGTGCTGGTGTGACGGGGAGAAGATGGCCCAGTGTATCTGTCTTAGGGACAACTCCAGGGCCTCCGTTAAGTCACTTGTTAGCGGGACCTCCACCCTGGCCAGCCAGACGATCACACACGTAGCGGCTCCCGGGATGGTGTGTGAGTACATCAACGTAATGCCATTAAAAATAATGTATTTAGAAGGAAAGTTAGGTATGTGCGTGCGCTGTGAACACCCGCACGTGATATTTGGGATATCATGCGACCTTCAAATCTAGCAGCCTAATCATGGGAAACGAATTAATGAAACCTTTTTTTTTGAATCAATGATGAGAACATGCCTAACCTGTTGAACCAGCTCACGTTGGTAAAGAAACCAATGGTCTTTGATCGAAATGCACGCTTCATCATAAAAAGAATTTCGTTAGTCAAAATTCTAGAAATCTATAAATCTAAACGAAATGGTATGTCATGCTTTAAGAATCTTTAAAAGTTATACACTGCGTTGGAAATAAACGGAAATGTAACTCATTTGCTTGAGCGTCCGTTCATCGTTCGGAAAACTTTTCCCGGCTCTAAAGAATTTCCACAAACAAAAAATATCAATCTTCATAAGATAAGCATATGACTGTTTCAACGGGTCTCAGATCATCAACTTTAAAGCTTATGTAATTCAACACTTAAAGATGTAATTGACATCGTTTTACAAACTTCTCAACAACGTAAGAAATTCATGGTCAATGTATGATAATAGCGAATCTCATCCACGGTTATGATACCAGCACGAGCACGATAGATTCGATATCACTAGACACGAGGGTGAGATTTTATTTATCATAAAAGTCATGTTACAAATAGTTCCAGTGGAAGACAGTTTAAAATGATAAGATAAAGTAAACTTGTTAAGTATTTTCCTCACCAGCGGCCGAGCAGCGCGGAGACAACACCGACAGTTGCGGCAACACGTGTAAAGTGACGGTGGCCTTGACCGTAGTTCTTGTGTCCACCATAGGCATTGTCAGCGTCATCGTCTGTGTCGTGTGGAGGCGACGTCGAGCCCGACGTTCACAGATCCTGAAACACGTCGGGAGTACGGTGTCCATGAACGCTCTCCCCTCAGACTACCAAGAGGAGAGGGAAGCACGCCCCTCATACCACACCTACCCCTCCCCGCAGTGGTCGCCTAAAGTCACCATACCCGCACCTCACCACGACCAACACGTGAGACTTTGTGGATTGTAGTGTCGTACTCACTGTCTGTGACTTATGTGAGGCATTGTAGTGATGGTCTTATTCTTTGTTCAGTACCACTTGGACAGGTTTGAAGTTGTTATCGGCTTGAATACGACTAACAAATAACATCTTATGGATATCTAAGAGTATTTATGGATGTTTGATAGCGAGAGAGGCGACAACAATTGATGAGAAAGTTTGATGTCAAACGCTTAATATACAACCTTTATTAATACCACATTTCATGATAATGTCGAGTTATCTGTACAGTTAAAGATAATAAAAGAATCTGAATTTGATCTCACGATATGAAAAATAAATCTTGGTAGTTTTTCTGCTGCAAACCAATTAGCTGATTTGACATGATTTCTTGACTTTACTGTGATATGTTCATGGACAATCAAACTTGCTATATTATGAGTACCAGGAACGTGCTGCATGCCGAAATGTACATCACGATCTGTCAATCAACACTATTATATATCTTATTAATATCAAGAGTTATGAAATATGCCAACGGATCTCTGTTAGAAATTTATCAACGGATTTGTGTGCTGCTAAATGCCTCTCTGTACTAGAGTTGTTTCCCTTCATCTACTGTTCAATGTTGAAAACGTTTTTAATGCCAACTCACTCACCCACTATACTGTTCAAGCGTCAGAAGATGGTTAGATAAGCTGTAGTTATTCATTTTGTTCTGTTTTCGTCTTTTGCAGTTACTCTTCCTCAGCATATCATTTCATTTTCGTAAACGCTGTGAATATACAAACACGTACTATGTATCTACATTTTCTTTGACAGGTTTGTTTTCCTCAGCAAGGGTTGTTCACTGAAGCGTCCGGAAAATATTGAAATACCTTTCACGTTCTTCTGCATTCTTATACACATTTTGCAAATGATATGAATCATTTCCAACTTTCAGAATAAGATGTACATTTTCATGCGAATGATATGTAATACGTGTTTCATATTGATCTGTGACATGATCGCAAGCTTCAACATTGACTCGACATCAAGTCAGACTTCTCCATGCGTGATACAGTGGCTATTTGAAAATATGTAGTAAACAATTTGGTAAAAAAAACGTTTATTCAAACATCGCTTACATGGATATGACGTCAGTGTGATGTCAAGAAGATGTCACAGATTTCGGATGGGGGATGATGTGAATATCTTGTATAGAATTTAGATTTCTACATACAAATTTTATATGATAGATCAACATATAAAATCAATGTTTATCCATTTCTTGTATTAGAGTTTGATCAGTTAAGAGCGTCTATAATATCTGTTTATTATTCGATACCGGGGACTACTTTATTCTGTTAGTAAAATAACCCACTATCAGTCCACAGCAGTAGAGTGAAAATAAAGTGATTTCTACCGATATCAAAAGTTTTAATTATTAAAACAATGGTGTTACGTAACGAATTACCTTATGATGTAACACAATATTTTTGCGACGAGGTTTTCCTGGCAAATCTCGTGACATTATAAACTGTCAAACCTACTCCGTCAGAGAAATACGGTATTAGTCAAGGAAACACAGAAAACAGAAAATCTTTCCGCCCGAATAGTTTGTCAGTGACCATCACACGTGTTTCTCCGCGGGACAGGTAGACAAGTGGGAGTTCCCCCGGGAGCAGCTGCAGCTGGAGCACACACTAGGGGAGGGGGAGTTCGGACAGGTGGTTCAAGCCCAGGCCTTCGGGATACACGGGGAGGACAGGTACTCAACAGTCGCCGTCAAGATGCTCAAACGTAAGTGAAGGTGGAATATCCTTTACTCTGTAAGGCCTAACTCTCGACAGTCTGATTCACCGCCGTAGTTAAGACTTGCTGCATTCGTTATCCTTAAGAACCAGTAATTCAGTCTTCTGATCTAAGATAATGTAAGAAATTAACCACACGTCTCCTGCAGGTTGCTACGCATGGCTGACCTCTAACTGTAAGTTGAACACAATGCAGCAGGGCTCAGACGATGAGACTGGTTCTAGTAATGCTTAAGGTTTAAGTTTGGTCTCTGGCACTTCCTTGGTTGTTGGCTTAACATCTATATAGTGAAAGTCAGAGATAAGATGATCTATCATGACGTTACGACGACTACTGTTTGAAATCATGATGATGACTGGAATTTACTTTTTTCTTTCAAGGATTTAAGATAATTCGAGCTGTAATTGTAATGAATATATTTCAAAACATGGGTATGTTTAACTTTTTCAATTAATTTTGTTATAGATTAATTTTGTCAGTTAATTGTTAAACATGCCACAAAAGCCCTTTTTGTATAACTAATCCCTGTGCTCCATTTCTCGCAGCTGACGCCACAGGAACGGAGTACCAGGATCTGTGGTCTGAGTTAAACCTCCTGAAGGAAGTCAACCACCCTAACGTCATCCGCCTCCTCGGGGCGTGCACACACAATGGTGGGTAGTCACACACACATGGTTTTTTAGGCAGGGATTGCATAGCAATGATGCTGTGTGGGATGTGTTTTGAAGTAAATTCCTTCAAGGGATTCAAGTAGTAAATAATAGTCTTTACAATCGTCAGAATAAATAATAATGATAAAGCTGAACTTCACCGATAGTGGTCAACTTAGCTATGCAGAGGACCATAAAGCGGCATATAGACGCTCCTTTAAAGAGCTTTATATTGAAATACTTTAAAAATGATTAAGAGAGTCCAGATTTCAGGATTTTTTTCATAATCGTCCAAAGATACGATCATTTTCTATTCAAGTGTTCCTAAGATGAAGAAAATTGCATCAAACAAGCTTCAAACATAAATGTCTCGAAAACTACCTTAGATAAGATCTCAAATCAAATATGTATAACGAATACAAACTCTTCAAGTTATTTTGTGTATATGCTATTTTCTTTTTGCAAGAATTAATTCCTTTGAGGAATGTTTGTTCGAGGACTTCTGGAAATAAAATCAATAGTTAAATTAAGAGTACAAAAGAAATAAAACCATATGAAACATGTCCAAAATTACGTATATAAAGAATAGTGCCTTTTCAAAAAAGTATATTATTTTCAGCAAAATCCTAACTCCTTAACTAAACAAACGTGTTATTCCCAGCACAACATATATGATCATACTATATTGTAAACAAATTCTTAGTTAAGCATTTATACACTTGAACATCAAGTAAGGGTCACAAAATATGTATTTCATAACGTTTTTATTTAAGTTCGAAGGTTCATTACTTCTTTATTATAATGGTACCAACTAAAATTTTACATGTATCCTTTTACTTGATAAAGACCAAAACGCTTGTTTGATATCTGAATATAAAATTGTTAGCGGTTAACGGATTAAGTTTATCACTATCACACTAAGGTAAAAACAACTATAATTGTTACATGACGATGACAATATCTCAAATACTATAACGGGTAAATATATAAACACATTTCAGTATAGAAATATCTGACGTAGAGTTTCTGAATATATTTAAACCTTGAATATCATGTGAAATTTCGCAATATTCATAATGTATTAGTTACCGTATAAATATGGCTAAAAGGCAAGTGAAGCGGAAGTCTTGAAGACTGAAGTACTGCCACGGCAGTCTTACATGTAGTTTCTTTATTGTGATCACACATACCCAATGTGTCGTTTTTCAGCGTTTCGAGGTGTTGTGGACCGGAAACTAGTTCTATATCAATTTGTAACACAGGAACACTACCTTCAAATGAATCATTGATATAATCCAATCGTTGAATTCTTTTCCATATGCAGGTCCGTTTTACGTGATTGTGGAATACTGTAAGTACGGGTCTCTGAAGAACTTTCTTCGAGGCGCAACCTACAGGGACAAGAAGAGTTGGAATGAAAAACAAGATGGCGAATTTTCAGACGGAAGTAGAACCCCAACAAATCTCGCGCTACGAGATCTCCTCTCCTTTGCCTGGCAGATTTCCAAAGGCATGGAATACCTGTCAAATATGAAAGTAAGAAAATTTATTTATTTGAATTTATCTATTCTATGTATGTTTTAACCCTTAATGTAGGGATGTGTAAGAAGAATATCTGATTGATTAAGCAATACATTTAACATTGGTTTCTTCCGCACAGCCTTATTCTATTATTCTCATATAATTAAAGTGTTGCGGGTTTTACCCTTTACCCTGAACTTTATTGTACTATGAATTCAGCAGCGTCTGTCCGTACGTACGTCCGGATTCTTGTTAACGCGATAACTCATGAAGCTTAGCACCTAGAGTGTTCATATTTGGTGACAGCTTTTAATGGAGGAAGGTTCAGACGTCAGTTGACTTTGGTGACCTTGACGTCATTTTTAAGGTCACTACGACACTACGTACGTCCGGATTCTTGTTAACGCGATTACTCATGAAGCTTAGCACCTAGAGTGTTCATATTTGGTGACAGCTTTTAATGGAGGAAGACTCAGACGCCAGTCGACTTTGGTGACCTTGACGTCATTTTCCAGGTCACCACGACAAACTCGTGAAGATTAGCACCTAGAGTGTTCATATTTGGTGACAGCTTTCAATGGAGAAAGACTCAGAAGCCAGTCGACATTGTTGACCATGACATCATTTTCAAGGTCACCACGACACTTTGACCAATTTCTAATAGATTGTTAACGTGCACCTAGAGTGTTCATATTTGTTGACAGCCTTCAATGGCGGAATACTCAGACGCCAGTCGACTTTGATGACCGTGACCTCATTTTCAAGGTCACCACGACACTTTGACCACTGTGTAAACTGTCATTTTCTAAACCAAGATAACAGCTAGTGGAATAATCATGCCAGAACACTAAATAACACTCTACTTCTACCGTATCCTTCATGAATTCTCACTTGTGTTTCGTTAGAGTGAGAAAGTTATTATTTAACGTCGCCTCTTCAATATTTCAAACATTAGCGACGTGTGTTTTGTTAAAAGCAAAGAGGTGCGAATATACATACGGATAGTGACAGTGGTTAAGATTTTATGTCAAAGAGTCTTTCTTGAAATACATCACAATGAAGAGAAGATTCTCAATTGATCATGACAAGACACATCAACTTGCAGGTAACATTCATTGAACCATAAGATAAATAATATTAATTATGCCCAATATCTCATAACGGCGGCGGACATTGCTATGTTAGTGGCAAACACTTGTATTGTATATGTGTATCAATTTTCATAGCGTTTGGGCTAAATGAGACGATGTAATCTTATAACATTATGTTGTATATGATCTCATAATGGTATTGTCTCCAATAATTTTTAATGATCAAAATTAAATCATATCGAAATAATTTCCTCTCTGTTTGTACCGTCGGCGTGTCATTATATTCCAAATACATCTCTCAATAGTAGATCAAGTAGATCTGATGTAACAAACAACATTTAAAAAACGTGTTTATGGATTCTGTAAATATAGATGTTTTCAGGTAAAAAACATAGATTACGGTAGGTTTGGTTGTATTGATATTGTAAGATGTTTTATATGTGTTCCATTGCAGTTTGTTCATCGTGACCTGGCAGCACGAAACGTCCTGGTATCAGACGGTCGGGTCCTCAAGATATCAGACTTTGGTCTCAGCAGGGACATTTATGAGGCAGACGCCTATCTGAAAATGACAAAGGTATATTTAAATTTTCATCGAAACCATACCATTTTAATATTTTATTTATTATACTGATGAATGGTCTGATACAGACTTGAGTTCTTGCAGTGCATTTGAGCATTTGGAAGAAGGAGCAAGTGGTCGTTAACCTGCCTGGTATGTTATTTGATAAATCTTATCAGTTGGAGCTTCACAACATTCTTTGTTGACAGTAAAAGGCGGTTAAGCAAGTTGCAGTCAAGTTGTTGCCATGTGTTGATATTAAATATTTCTAAAAAAAAATTCCTTTCGCCTCCTACAGTAAAGGTGTAAGGTGTGGGAGAAGGTTACATAAGTTGGATAACTTGTACCTAATCCTTTTCTTCACCGAATGAAATATGTTTTAAATCATATCAAACAGTAAAGGTGTTCTATAAGTAATTGTCACAAACGAAAGGAGTAAATTGGTTTCTTCTCTGTCGATATATCTTATATTTATCAGAACTGAACGCTTCTCTGTTATGATTATTCAGACAATCGCAATTGATAAAAGTGATTTTGAAATTATTTTGAAGAATTTTTATGAGCATATACTAATAATGATAACTTTCTGCAATGACTCTAGACAATGTTCATTCCTTGTAGGGTCGGATCCCTGTAAAGTGGATGGCGCCTGAGTCACTGTATGCGCAGATATATACTACAAAAAGCGATATGTGAGTATCGCATATTAATCCACATCATGAATTCACAAATAACGATTTCATAGCAAAACGTCAGAGCATTAAAATGTAAAGAAACTGTCATTGATTTAAAAACTGTTGACGAAATGGTTTTTGCATGGAGTGTTTTTAGAAGCATTTGTAATCACACAAGTTATTAGGTTAAACAACAAAATGTTGCCGAAATATGAAATGAAATAAAATATAATAAAATGATACACTTTCTTTTGCAGCTGGTCCTACGGTGTTTTACTCTGGGAAATAGTAACTTTAGGTAAGCGTTCGACTTAGAAATTCCCCAATATGAAAATACAACTACAGGTTATCAATAACATTATACATCACGTCATATTTCAGTTGTTATAAAACAAGACTTGACAGAAACATCTTTATTCTAATAGCCAGGAAGACCCAGCGAGACACATCAATTCCTCTTATCTCTTGTAACAAAAGTATTGTTGTGCCAGGGAATGATTGGTGTACATAACTCCCCCTGGTCTTCACTTGGCCCCCTGTCAGGGTTATGTCGACTCAGGCTATCTTTAGGATGAAAACTGAGTTTTCTTAAGATGTATATTATTGATTACTGGCCTGCCACACACAAGACATACAGCCCTGAAGGATTGGTCTCTTTGTCTGATACAACTATTGTACCCTCCATAAATTCCCACAACTCAGATATATGCAAACACAATAATTATGAAAAGTATTGCAATGGAAAAACTGTACACACAATACATCCACGGGACATACCAGACATATGGAATGTTATCTGGATCACATATAACAAACCTAAGACAATAAACCATATTTATGAGATTTGTTCAATAGATAACACTTCTCTACAGACTGAAACCACATCGTGAACAAAACAAAAGGAAATTGCACACACTTAAACATGTGTAAAATACTGACGCGAATTATTTTACTCAACAATATCTCGATTGATGAAGAAACGATTAGAAGGACAAATACTTGTCAAATGAATAAAACAATATATCCATTCGTTGGGATAGATGTATTGAGAGGAATTGTTTTTAACTTGCTGGATGTTCTCATTACTGATACCCCAGGTATACCGGGTATGTTGGTTTAACGAACTGTTGTATGTTGATTTCCTAGGTATACCGGTTGTGTTGGTTTAACGAACGTTTGTATGTTGATTCCCCAGGTATACCGGGTATGTTGGTTTAACGAACTATTGTATGTTGATTCCCCAGGTATCTCAGGTACGTTGGTTTAACGAACTGTTGTGTTGATTTCCTAGGTATACCGGTTGTGTTGGTTTAACGAACGTTTGTATGTTGATTCCACAGGTATCTCAGGACGTTGGTTTAACGAACTGTTGTATGTTGATTTCCAAGGTATACCGGGTATGTTGGTTTAACGAACTATTGTATGTTGATACCCCAGGTGTCTCAGGTACGTTGGTTTAACGAACTGTTGTATGTTGATTTCCAAGGTATACCGGTTGTGTTGGTTTAACGAACGTTTGTATGTTGATTCCCCAGGTATACCGGGTATGTTGGTTTAACGAACTATTGTATGTTGATACCCCAGGTGTCCCAGGTACGTTGGTTTAACGAACTGTTGTATGTTGATTTCCTAGGTATACCGGTTGTGTTGGTTTAACGAACGTTTGTATGTTGATTCCCCAGGTATACCGGGTATGTTGGTTTAACGAACTATTGTATGTTGATACCCCAGGCATCTCAGGTACGTTGGTTTAACGAACTGTTGTATGTTGATTTCCACGGTATACCGGTTGTGTTGGTTTAACGAACGTTTGTATGTTGATACCCCAGGTATACCGGGTATGTTGGTTTAACGAATTATTGTATGTTGATACCCCAGGTATCTCAGGTACGTTGGTTTAACGAACTGTTGTATGTTGATTTCCAAGGTATACCGGTTGTGTTGGTTTAACGAACGTTTGTATGTTGATTCCCCAGGTATCTCAGGAACGTTGGTTTAACGAACTGTTGTATGTTGATTTTCAAGGTATACCGGGTGTGTTGGTTTAACAAAATATTGTATGTTGATTCCCTAGGTATACCGGGTATGATGGTTTAACGAATTAGTGTATGTTAATTGCCGAAGGGGTACCAGGTGTGTTTGTATAACGAACTATGGTATGTTGAGCTCATTTATCTGTTGATACCAACTTGTTAAAGTCTTTTGATTATGGACCTATATGTTATATCTGTTGATTACAGGTGCAAGTCCATATCCAGGTGTAGCACCTGAGCGTTTGTTCAATCTACTGAGGACGGGATACAGGATGGACAGGCCGGATGACTGTCCTGAAGAAGTGTAAGATTTTTCATAACTACTATACTTTCTCAGGAGTTGTTAATGCTTTTCGTGTAAGTAATGCCTTATTTGCGGAAGAGTTATCAAATGCGTATTTACACAATTACTCTGTGAGTGAATAAATAAACCTTGAGATTGGATGAAGGTGCATCCTGCAGATAATCATGTTTCAAACAGATAATACAAGCACCTGCTGACATCTATCAAAACGTAGTTAGGATAATATTATTTTTGACAGATAATAACGTTTCATATTGCTCAAGAAGTACTTTGCGTTCTTCTTGCAAATAACTTTATCGTTTATGTTAAAACTGAAGCAATTTATTTAGAGAACTTACAACGTCGGACCCTAACGTTTTGCAACGTCGATGTGGCTATGCTGACAAGTTGCTTTTATGCATCGACAATACAAGAATTCTTATTAGAAGCTTTAATACTCACTGCACATTAGCAAGCGCTTACATAGTAAATATTGGCCTGCAATGTTTCAAATAAATGAAGAATGTTAATTCAATCGGTATATAGTGAAAGAGTGATTACACATTTCAAAAGGAAAACAGACTGCAAAACAATGCTTAGAGATTGAATTCGTCAACCTGTTAATAACAAAATTACATTGGTTGTCACCTTACTGTAGTTGGTTAGCTCTTTGATACAATACTGTGTATCCGAATTCACCAAGCTGTGAATGGTTTCCCTGTAACGCTGATCACGGTGGATAAGCTTTGGGTGACAAATGGCTGCAAAAGTTGCATATTTCGAAGAGAGTTGATGCTGAATTGAAGTGTGTTTCGAAGGGTGAGATCAACATATTGAGGAAAAAAAAAGATTGTCATTGAGCTACATAGCTGCCTACTGGCGCTACTCAATTATTCAATGAATGAATATCCCATCATGTGTTACTAGATACGCTGTCATGCAGAAGTGCTGGAAGTCCGAGCCTGAGGAGAGACCTACCTTTAGTCGACTTGCCGATATTCTAGATACGATGCTGCAACAAAGAGAGGTGTGTAACTTGGTCTAGGAGTATTCTTATATATACAAAAAACTTAGTAGAGTACAATTTTGATTCAAATTTATTTGGAATATTGTTGGTAAAGATTATGATTTAATTTGGTAAAAGGTACTTCTCAGTCTTACCACTTTTTAATTGATTCCTTATAATTTTTAACTTATGCATTGCAGGGCTACTTGGATCTCACAGACAACACAGCCTATATGGAGGAAAGGCTGCACTATTTAGGTCTGTATCTAATCACAATAAACCATATTTACTTGCCGACGGTTAATCGACGGTTAATCGATGTCTCCTTTAGTTAATATAACTTTCAATTTCAATACTAGCACTTTAGAAGGTAACCTCATATTTTGAAGAATGAAGACTATTTGTATGACTAAACAACCTGTTTATTGACACAGGTTTATACACAAATGCTAATATTGGCAAGAATAAAGAATATAAAGGAGTTGTACATCAATGAAACTAGTTTTCATTCTTCATCGCTCTAACTTCTAAAATGCCAAACCAAAATACAGACTTATTTGCAAACTGTTCATTGCAAAATAATATTTACCATAACCATGTCGTTTGACACTTTCCTCTCTCAACATTTACATAATGTTGATGTTGATGTAATTAACAATGTTGGTTATTCATGTTATGTATCAATCTGACTAACCGTGTATACCATGTATCAATCTGTCTAACCGTGTATGTTATGGGCAGACAGTACCGACCTCCACATGGAATGGAGCGACAACGAGGATGGGTACGGAAATATAAGCGTTGTTAGTCTCCAGGGTGGGGACAACTACCTCACAGCCATCCCGGGGGGTGAGGCAGAAGATGAAGAGGAGGATGGGGAGAGAGGGAAGCTGCTCCCTTCCCCACCTAAAGTAAAGGACAATGTTAAACAGTGTGATATCGATACAGGACCGGAGGACAAGTGTACAGAGGATGTGTGGCTACTCAAGGATAAGGTGCAGGCCAGTGCGGGCACTTGCTGGAACGATAACCAATATGAATTGCAGTGTGTATGAGAGATTGGAAATGTGGGAAATATGTGATAAGAAATAACCTTATTTTGTATGAGATGCAATGGTTACATTCAGGAAAAGTTAATCGTATGGGATCTTTGTGATGAATGGAAAATAAGTTTGAATGTGTAAAAGAAGCACAATAGAATGGTATTATCTTGTGTGACAAATTGAAGACATACCATCAACATAAAAAGTATTTTAGAGAGAGAGAGCAATATAAACGTGTTTCGTTATAGATAAACATCTACTTCCTTTAAACAGAACTGTTCTCAAGAGTTCCTCTTGCAAATTTCCAAATTCATCTCCCTACATCAAATAATTTATCATTGTCATCGGTAGCCAGTAAAACTTTTCCTGCCAGTAAACTATAACTAGAACATTCTGTTTCATCTTGGCTTAGTATAACATACTTGTTATAAATTAATTGTCTTTTCTTTACGTCACATTACAACAATAATCCTCAATCCAAATAAGAAATGATAAAGGAATGAATACAACAGACAAGAACAGGATAGATATACATATTGACCCACTTCCGTGAACCATTTATTGATTTGGTTTGATATACATGTAAGGTCCATTCAAATACATGGTGTATGATGAACGGAGAGGTAGTGTATAACCGGCATTGTGTGTTGAGATGTATGTAGGTGGTTGTATACCTCCGCAGATGAGAAGACGTCGATTCTCAATCCATGTAATTGATATCGTATACACACACACACACACACACATATATATATATATATATATATATATATATATATATATATATATATATATATAATATACGAATATCACACCATGGTGTTTATGTTTCATGTTCATGATAAGATGAACTTATATATAGATATGATCTGTTATGAAATAAATCATAATATATTGCTTTGATGGAACATTTTATTACCAAAGAATCAACAGAAATATCTATTATCCGGTGTTTTTTTATTTACAGGCAAATGTATATTGGCATTGTAATACTGTATATTAAAACATGTAATAATAATATGTTTATAGAATCATTGTATTTTTTGTGCAGTTCGACTTCGTAATTTAATATCAATGATAATTTAAAATACAGTCCGATTAAAACCACTAGCGTTTACTACCACCTCGTACCGAAGCTGCTTGTCTCGGGATTCCACTCACAAGCCGTTTTTAACTATTCCATGCTCGAAAACATGCTCATCAATGTTCAAATCATGGAACTTTCTTTAAAAGTTTTTTTGAAGAGATATTGGCCCCTGGTAGTAGAAATGCATTGACCGGTTCGATAAACAATGCTACTTTACAACCTCAGTTTGTCATGATACCGAACCGGTTGACCTAAACAGTGCCTCTCGATGAATTGTTATCACTGACAACTTTGGCATATGTGACTTCAACGCCTCATTGAGTGCAAACGTACTTGAATTTTATCAGCGGCAGTAGTCCAGAATGGGAAAATTTCTTTAAACAAATAACATTTACTCCACTTAAAATATCTCGAAGTGGCTCAGGAAATGTAACTGTAAACTGTGAACAGATGCCCCTTTATTAGAGATTGGATGGGGTTACAGACCTTACGAATGTTTTACGAAACGTTTTCATCACAATATAAACTTAAGGGGGTTTACGTAATGCATTGTGTGTTCTGGCTGTTATCAAGTCGTTTTTCCTTAAAGAGTTGACCTAATGAGGTAATAGGAAAGTGCAAAACACTGAAATTTGGATCGACCAAAAAAACAAGTTTTAAAAAAAGTACCTCATAAAAATAACAATCATGATTTTCATGGATGTTACGACCCTAAGCACGCGGATAAAGGGAAGAGATTATATTTTATCATTAATATTCTCATTTTCATGTTTAAATGTATTTTCTTATGCAAAACATTCTCGTAATCAGATGTAGGAATTAAAGGTATATATATATTCCTGGACTGCTTTGAATATTGCCTGATTTTGCAAACATGAGTTGAAATATCATTTATTTAATGTTGGAAGTAAACGTTCATTTGTACAGTTATTTCTATTCACAGAATGATAGCTCAAGGTCAAACTGGCCTTCTGTTGTTTCCATCAACACAAGTTTAAACTATTCTGAGATGTAACCCAAGACTATATCTAAAACTTCTAAAAAGAACACACAAGTTGAATTAAAAATATATGTCACTACACAGTGTTGATAACGTGACGTGGTTGTGCTAGTGTGTAATTGATTTCTTCAGAATTGTATTTACATATTCATGTACTTGTAGACCTAAGGAAGTCAATGTCTTGGACTGCAATTTATTCGACGTCTTTTTCTGGCAATGCTATGGCATATTTTCGTATAGAAATATTTCATATTGACGTGCAATGATGTAAAATAACTTTGTCGTGTTATGTTGTATATTTTATAATGATTAATATCCTTTATGCTCGCAATAAATAGGAAACTTAAAAGCAAAACACAATAAGACATGGCATCACAGGTTGTTGCTAGATGATGTGTGAGGAGCTGTTATGACACTGTTACAGTGTTATTGTCAATATATATTTACTTTATTGACAGAATGATAAACCAGTCGAAAACAGTTTACTTTAAAAAAAAATAACTCAAGAATACACTTGTTTTTATTCATATCCAGACATCACCAATGAAGATGAAGATTTATTACCCATATGGTTATTCATAAGTGGTTGGCACATGTGCTCATATCAATTGTAGTTAGAAACTTTTATTTCAGCATGAGTCACTGTGATGTCATTAAACCATTGTTCGCGACGTCACTGTAGCAGGCCTTCATTAGGGGAAGCAGACCATTGTCTGAGTTTGTCCTTAGGATTTATATTGAAAAGAATCCGTAATAAAAACATTATTACACTCTGAAGTATGTAATATGACTTTAACGAAACTTTTGCAAATTTGTGAACAACCGGTCTCTCCCTCGGGTAATAAGTAAAATCACATTCGTTTCGTTAAAAGTCAAATGACCCACTTCCTCGGGTAGTATTCTCTATGTATGTCAGTAAACAGAGTTGATAAAGTGATGCCGACCTGCTGATGTGTGGTTTATCTCTTCATAATTACCAGGAGTAAAAGGAGACCTAGGAAACTCATGTCGTTTCGTTGCCGGGATCCAAACCTCCAAAAAACCCATGGGTTTCTTATCTTTGTCATCTTTACTCTGATTGGTTGATTCCATAAACAAAGATATTATCAGTGTTTGAGTGACAGGGCAGTAACGGTTTTTTTGGTGCCTGGGAGAGCTCAGCAGGGTCAAAGGTCTCAAAACTTTACTACAAGTTGTGGCTGGTAGTAGTTTGCTGAGTTTCAGTGCATAATCATCAGGGAAAAAACCATTAGTAATAATACATGAAGTTTAAATTTGTGTGATAGGCTGATATTATTTTTAGTATATCAAATTCTATATATTTTATGAAATGACCAACACAAAGGAGATCTTTAATAATAGAATTAAATATGTATTAAATGTATTGTTAAAATTTTGTGAAAAACGTTCAAAACAACCATAGTCTTTTAACAATGTTTGGATGTATTTGAAATAAATACACTGTATGTCACTATTGTTGACAAAAGTTATACAAAATTGTCTAAATCCATTTACTGTCACAATAATCTTGTTATAACCTTGTCTCTACAGCTTATCCCCACAAGCAGAGCTAAATATTTGGGGGACATATGGGATGGGGGAGGTTTTGATTTCCCAGTCAGGATGGGAAGGCAGTGAAATCTGACACTCTGAATGGATCTTTTTCTCCACTAGCAGACTTGTTTGGTATGGTAATGATGAGAATCTAGTCACGTGACATTTACAAAGATAATTCAAATTTGGAAATAAATGCAGTCAAAGTACTGTTTTAGTTTTTAGTTTTGATTAAACATGTTTAGGAATTCCACTTCTTTGAAGTGCCAATGATATATTGTATAAATATGATAACTTTCCTGTAAGAAGATTTTGATTTATCCCACTTCGAACATGGGTACCCTCATTTTTTCCCTTTAAGGTGTAGTTTTTTCAGGTCAACTTGGCCACGCCAACACCGTGTATAGTAGCGGATGCCGGCCTTTAAGTTGCCGAGTGCTTTTCTAATAAGACATTTTTTATATGAAGAGTTGGGCACAATCTCCCGAAGTCTACAATTGCAATCAATCAAACTTTCATTTCCACTGTTGTCTTTTGTTTAAATACATTTCTACATATTTACTTTGAACACCTTTTCTCAAATTACAGACTGTCCAAGGGTGCTATTTACAACACTTTTAGACAGATTCAAAACATACCTCAATAGGAAATGTGTAAAGCAAAAGCTTTTCATGTGCATTTGTTGTTTTACTCAGCAAATATATATATATATCTTAGAAGTACTAAATGAATTGAATACCATTTTCTGGTCAAATATTAAAACAAGTTTCTTTTTTTGATATCGCATTTATCATATCCATATTTTAAATTAAAACTTCAGCAATATTTGGCTTGCCGTACTTATTACTTTACAGATAGATTAAAAACATAGTAACACAAGTTTTGATATTGCTGTTCTGTTCAATTGTCAGTCAACTTGCTGTCTAATGTTTGGATAAATAAATAAAACTAAGAGAACTTCTGACATTTTAACTTTTTGGACAACTGAGTCAGTGTGTGTAGAAAGGAAACTGCTACTAAAGAGATATGATGTTTCCTGCTTAGATTGATAGCTTTCATTGCCTGGGGAGAAGAAACACGATGATAATTATGATAAAGTCGACCTATTTCAAACTTTGAAGCCAAACGTGATTTGGATGGCTAGTCAAGTATGTATTTGATATTTTGGAGGTGCAGTTAGCCAAGGGAATGTCGTTTAGACAGATATGCTGACCCATGCAAGAATGATAGTTTTATCGTGTTGGAACAAGAAATACGGTAACTAATAAGCCGAGCATAGTTTAAATAGCTAGATGTGGGAACCAATAAATCATCATAGATCAGCTCTTTTCTGTAAGCTTTGTAGAACCAGCTTGGGGAGTATGTGGAAATTTTTAAGAGAAAATCCTTTTAAACTAGCATGAATTGCAGTAACTATAGATTAAACGTTTTAACTATTTCTTTATGGTGTTTATAAATCAAAGAAGAAAATGTGTTAACCGTGACAAAATGTAGCACGATTAGGTATGTAAACATTCTGTTTCAGAAATTCTAGATGCATAACGAGTGAGTTATGGAGTTTAACGTGCCTTCAACAATATTTCAGTCATTCAATCATCATAAAACATCATAAAAAGAGAATCAGGTGAGAGTGACACTTAGAGGGTGGTAGCAGGTTTCTGAACGACTCAAATGTGGTCTGGTGTTAATCTGACGACTTGTCCAGGAGCATGTAGGCTCAGGGTCATTGTGGCACCCAAGCCATCACACAGTCCTTAGTTACTGAGTCATTGATGTTTAATTATAAAACAAAGTCTAAGTGCCATTGTTTAGAGATATAAATATCAACTGTAAGTTCATATACTAATTATCTCCTGTGTCATAATGTGCTTAGGAGTGAACTAGCGTATACGTTTGATAAACAAGCCATATTTCGTCAAACCTCTTTTCATAAGGATAAAAAATGAAAAATGAATTGCTATTTCATTTGAAATTTGCTGAATTATCTCTCATGTACATGATAAACCTTGCTCGTTTTATGCTAAACTTGGTTGAAGTGTCCTAATCAGCACAAATCGTTTCAAATGGTTTCCAAAGGCATTACACATATCAATCACTCACTAGACAATTGAAGGTGTCAGAATAGACAGGCAGACCCGCCGAGACGCATCAACTTGATAACACTCTTGTTGTAACTCAAGATGATGGAAATCTGGTGTTCATAATTCTCTTAAGTCGTAAATTCATCCTCGTCTCAATGGTATGTCAACTCTACTTATCATCAGGGTATGAACCAATTCAAATGATCTCACACTTACACTGGACAGCCTATCAGACAGTTAGTTGTCACATAAAATCAACATTGGACATTTCCTAGACGTGTCCGACGCCCAGAATCTCATTTGATTACATAATGAATGACTTTTGTCAGATGTATGGCAAAACAGTGCTATTAAAAAGTTTCCCTCGAGGAAAATAATATGTTGAAATGAATGGACTTAAATACTCCCATCCTTTGCTGTGTATCATTTATCAGATCCTTCGATTTGACAAAACAAAGTGTCACTTGGAAAGCAATGAATTTTACAAAGAGAACAATTTAATTCGATAACTGAAAAACTAAGAAAAACTACAAGCATATAATATTCTTGATGTGCAAATTAAACGTATTTAGATAGATCAATTTTCATTTGTTTGATAATGTTAAGGATTTTACAGGATAAATGATGATTTGTAAGACAATCTTCGGCAACTCACAGGCAATATATACAGTAATGCGACTTAAATATACTCTTCAAAAAAAGAAACTTGACATTCATACGAATTGGATTTTTTCGAAACGGGTCAATTTTTTTCATGATACATACCTGTAATTTAAAGAAAGGCTTGCTCAAAAGTGTAAATTTACCAAAAACAATGGCCCAAAAAGTTTACGTTGTGTACAGGGACGAAAACGAGCGATTCTTCCAAATGCATTTTCTGCCAAAGCACGTGCAGCATGGGATCAAGAAGGTTTGCATGCAGACACGTCTGCTTAGGGGTATATAAAGCCATATCAGCCGCTGTTCATTCAGACTACACAACATCGGTACAGCGACCTGAAGAATGCCAAGACTGAACAGAGCGCAACGCAACAACGCTATTGGCAGACTGCAAGCAAGAGCGACGCAGCGAGATGTTGCAACGCACTTTGGCGTGTCCAGACAGACCATCTCTTCATTGTTGACCCGTTTCAACACCCAAAACAGCGTTGATGATAGGCCAAGGTCAGGCAGACCAAGGGTGACTGACTACTAGGGCCCAAGATCGGTACATCCGACTGCTCCACCTTCGGGAACGCACCAGGGCAGCAACGTCAACAGCAACGCAGATACCAGGCCTGCGTCGAATTTCCGACCAAACGGTACGCAACAGGCTGAGAGAGGCTGGACTTTTTCCACGACGACCGGTTCGACGTCCCGTTTTAACGCAACGTCATCTGGCGGAACGTCTCCAGTGGTGTCAACAGAGGATGAGATTGGCACGTGCAAGGTGGAGAACCGTTCTCTTAACTGATGAGTCCCGTTTTCTGCTTCAACGAAGGGATGGACGAGCACGTGTATACCGACCTCGTGGAGAACGTTATGCTGCCAACTGTGTTCAGGAGGTTGTCCCATTTGGAGGCGGGAGTGTCATGGTGTGGGCCGGGATTCGTCACGGTGTTAGGACACCCCTTGTGCATGTTGTGGGTAACCTCACAGGAGTACGGTATAGGGACTTGATCCTACAGCCTTACGTTATTCCTCACGTCAACGTCCATGGTGTTCTCTTTCAGCAGGACAATGCTCGACCACATGTTGCAAGTGTTTGTCAAGACCTTTTACATCGCAACAATGTCCAGACCTTGCCATGTCCAGCCAGGTCACCAGATTTGTCACCAATTGAGCATCTCTTGGACGAACTGGATCGACGCGTGCGCAGTAGGAATCCACCACCCCAAACACTTTCAGGACTTCTTGCAGCACTTCAGCACGAATGGCAGAACATTCCACAGGCTGTGATTGACAACTTGATTGCATCCATGGGTCGTCGGTGCCAAGCAATAATCAATGCCAATGGTGGCCATACCCGATACTGACATTTGTGCACCCCTGTGATCGATGTTGAAACACTTGTGCACCTGTGCATTTCAAGATCATGCTTATTCTGAATAAAATCTACTGCACAGAGATCTTCAAACAGCGTTTTAGTTTTCATTTCAATGTTTAACTTGCATCTGTGGTCTTTATATTGAACTTTGAAAGTCAGTGTCAAGTTTCTTTTTTTGAAGAGGTTAGTTGCAAAGTTTCACTATCTGAAAATATATGATTGCAAAGATTTTTAGTGCTTCTTTTAAAGGCCCTTAAGCCGTTAAAGAATCTTTAACAAAATTGTTGTGTTGGTTTAGGACGTGAAAGTTCGATTTTAACCTTAGGTTTGAAACGCAAATATTCACAAACTTAACATTCATAATGATTGGAAAGGTAAATAAGACATATTTCTTCATATAAACAAAGAGTAATTTACTTTCAACCAAAATTGCTTCCTCACTTATGGTAAAAATGAGGTTTATTAAGTTATTAGTTATATATTCACAGAACACAATGGTATCTTTCTGAAAAAAGTATTATTTTTCTATTGTTACACTGTTGACATTGACACTTGATGAATCTATGCAAGTAAAAAAACAACAACAATTAAACCTTCCATTAAATATCCTTTTGATAAACTCGTGAATTAATTTTTTGACAACCTTGCTTTCACTTATTTTATGAAACGTTATAATATTTATTTTTTACATACTTATCAAATTTGATAAACTAACATTCCTCACCCTTCCCCTTTGAAGCATTCGTCAACATAGATCACGCAGATTGAAAAGGGACATAATCTTGTTTGTATTAGGCGCTATCATTCCTCTATTTGTTGAGCTAACAGACACATATGACTGTGTTGTATTTTCATGGCTTAATCTTTTATCGAACATGTGTAACATTGAATGCAATGAATAAAATGTAAACTGTCATACTTTCAAAATAGTACCTATGCTGAACGCATTATATTTGGCCGATAATGATTGCTGTTTGCAAATATTTTATACATGGTCTTTTACTTTACTGTCTACAAATCCTTAAAATGTATATTCTTGTCTTAGAAAGTTCAGCTGAAAACCAATCTTTAACCTTTATAGGAAAATTTGAAAACTAAACAAAGCATTTACAGAACAATTTTAAAGTATCGTTCTCAAGATACAAGTAGAGTATGTTAAAACTTGTCCAACTTTACTAGCCAAGAATAGAGAAGTCACTTTCAACGAAATAAACCTTAAACGATAGGCTATATATATCAAAATAGACAACACATCTTAAACTGTGAACAGATACCCATTAATGTGTTGTGTTATAGCCTAATAGACCCTGCAAATGTGTTGATACTCTTTTGTTCCGCCATTAAGTTGAAGTGCAAAACTGTTGATCATCTGAAACATAATCGTTACAAATAAGCAGCGTTGGTTTAACGGGACAATGAGTTATAAATACAGTTCATTCACTTTAACGGTTAGTGCAAAAGATTTAGATAAACATCTACTCCAAACAATACTTCTCGTGATATGTTGCCAAGTATCAAAGTGCATTATAAAATTTCAAGGAAATCATACCAGATGTATATTCGCCATTTTTACATTAGATTTTCATGTAAAACATCATCTTTATAGCATTTTTTTAAGAAAAGGATAATGCCCTTTTGAAATTAGACAGATGTATCAATTATCAAAAAGTGATTTGTTAAATTAAATCTATCTAATAGGGGAATATTAAGAAACATGAGACTTCATTTAAAATGTAACCTTTATTGTTGGAACAGTGTTAATAACCTAACTTCGATTTATATTCAATTCTTTGTTGACTATTGACATCATTCATACTAAAAAAGAATTTTCATAACAACTGATAAGTTACCTGTCACAAACATTGACAGCTAATTAGACTTCGAGAGTTACTTGCCAGATAGAATCAACCCTGAACACTTCATAGTCTCCTGGACGTGCTAGACATTGATGCAATCTTTATCATGTATGAAATGACTTTTGTCAGATTTTATGGAAAACGACGCTTGCTCCTTCAGGGACCTCTCTACCAAATTCAAAAAAGGAAAACATAACAATTTATATTCAAACACTCGCTATGAATTATTCAGAATTATCACTTCAATCTACGACTGAATGTTACAACAGATTTAATATCTTGAATATAAACCGTAAAAATATATGACATTCTTATTTCAAATATGCCACTCCTTACAGTACACTTATCTGATATACTTCTTATGGTGAATATATGAAATTCAAACCATTTTGGTAGTGACAAACTCATCCTATTATAGGCAACAATCTTGAAGACGTCTTTAATATACTGTTCCCATTTCATTTACAATTTCATATGGACACATATGAGAGTTTCCCGGAGGTGTGAGGGCATATCATAATATCTAGTCTCACGATTTTAAGCTGACGATATTCTGATAATTATTAGGATTGCTACTAGGGTTGTCAATTAGTTCAGTTGATGATAATTTAATTTCACCAAACGCGTAGACAGTAAGCTTTCAAAATATTTTTGTGTGAGTGTCAGTATACCAAATATTTCATCTGACAAGGTGGCTATCCAAAGTGTGTAGTTATAGAAGAGCGTTAATGTCAGATATGATATGTAAGTTGCTAGAAACCTTTGCTGTGACTTGTGATACATGAATGCTGTGACGTCGCTCAGCTTGTCCTGAGGCTTTTAGGGGAGGTTAGACTCAACATCGTCTGAAGTGAATCAGTGTTGTAACAAGTAGTGGTTTGAAAATTTACTCTGGTCTTCATAATCAACTGTATTACTGATTTTGAGTAAGTTGTACAAAAGAATTAAAAATCTGATAATTAACTCATTACGACATCGGCTAAACTTTGTTGGTAAATGTCATACTGTTATGTGTTCAGCACAATTTTGTAGTAACTTACCATTTAACCTCAGCTGTGACACCAGTGTTCCCAAATCTTAAGACAACTTTCCCATTTGGAATTGAAATTTGATATTTAACTTTCTGCAATGGAACACTTCTCTCTATGTTTTCTGTTTAAACTCTATGAAATGTAAAAGAAAAACATGTTCCACAATGTTCTTTGTATATATTTCATTTGGTGTGTCCAACAAATTAAGATTCCTTTATATCTGCAGCGTAGGAATAGCTTTAGACTTATATATCTTTAGAATGAATCTACACAGAATTCATATAGATAATGATGGGTCATGACGTTAGTCTTCAACGTAGTTACATATACGAGGATATGAGTTTCCTTTATGTTCCTTATGTTTGTAAATGTTTTACAAAATTGAAATTTTGAGCATATTGACACAGTCACAAATATTTTATACAGATCTGACTTTATAAGTGTATATCATCGCTAAGAACCAAACAGGTCACTTTTTCGCTCAAATTGCAGTCAATTGCTGTATATTTAAATAGCTCTTTGGGTATGTAATGCTTTTTTTTCTAATTGGGCTAGAGACCTGTGAACATAAACGGAGTGTACCTCTGAAGCAACCTCACACTGACATTTGTTGTGGCATGAGGCATAAAGGATGAAAACGTCCGACAATCTTAAAACATTACCGTTTGTTTCTGCTTATGAAAAGGGTTTTCTACATGGAACATCTATTTTCATGTTAAAGCATGGAAGTATGTTACATATGATAGCATTGAAGTATCCAAACATCTAAGTATATAACCTGTCCCACAGGTAATTAAAACCTTAATATCTGACAGCTAAATGCTTAAAAGCTCATTTTGTAACTTTCCAATGAAGATCCCACATGTATGTAAAGAGTTTACCAGACTCAGATATCTAAATTGATCTCGTACTAGCATAAAGGGATTACATTTATATACATAACAACAAGGTAAAATAGTTTTGTAAATTGAGTACTTGTAATGTGATCAACACATGATATACATTACCTACATGGATATCATGCTTTTATTATGGAATGCAAACAGATCACCTACATTTAGTTTCGAAAGATAGAAGTTTATTCAGTTTGTAAACAATGTCTTCATCAGTACTTAGACGAATGTCATTCTATGTAAGGTAAATGATATAAATACTAATAAAATACTTGAAATAAAGAAATATTTTTCTTCTTCTTGTAGTGTTGATATTACTCTTGCAAGACCCTTTAAACGTATTTGATTTTGCATTTTGCAACAAGAACATTTATGTAAGAGTAGCACTTGATTCGTATATTTCTAATGTCTGATAGAAATTCTAAGAATAGACATTTGTAACTCATATTATAAGAAAATTTTAGAAATCAAATTCCTTTACATTATTATTGTTTAGTATGATATTAATCTAAAACTATGTTGCTATGTACTCGCACACTCTCAAGGTGTCGAGAGTAATGACAAAACAACTCTAGATATATGCAGTTTTATAAGGTTACTAATCACGGATCCTCATGAGTCGAGGCTGTTGATAGATACCCTAGTTACATACAGTTAATTAGGTGCTGACAGCCACAACAGGTGCTTGTCTTATCTTCATGAAGCTTTTACCATGCAAACAGTATATGTTTTCAATACAAAATTAGCAGAAATATAAGAACAGAATATACAGCAGATTATTTGCTTCATCGGTAACATCTGTTTTTCTAAGATGAGTTTAAAGTAGAAAGTTGTCTGCTAAGTTATAAACAAGCATTTACCCGAGTAAATTCAATATCATGGACACATATTACCTAATCATTAGTGGATAGATATGAAAGCTGAGTTTGTTGCTAATGTCATCTTATTGTATATATACGACTATTAACTACATAAAATTTTTAACTTAATTTCTTATTTACCAGACATGAGGATATCTAGTGATATTGGATTGCTTGTATTTTTTCTTATCGCTGTGCAGAAGGAATAACCACATGAATGTAAATGTCAGGGTTTTGAGGTCAAGATTTCACAGAAACAGATTTTATTCAATTTCAATATGTTGGGGGGCAAATCACATGTGTAATGTGCGCCAAGGAGTAAGCTCTCCCCAGATGATTGTAGCGAATTTTCGTCTTTATTAAATCCATCTTGAATGATTCTTGGGACGTTGTGAGGAAGCAGGATTGTACTAATTTTCTTGTTGGGGAACTACTTTTCGAGATCAACGAATTTTTATTTTGGATCGAGGAGAAAAAAATATCCCATGTACTAAATAAACATTTCAAATTTCATCAACTTTTATAATATCCATATCTGGCATATTCAAATACAAGTATAAACAATCAGATAAACTTCATTTACCTAGTGCTGTCTTGTTTACTTACACATCGGTAGCTACATCAGATGCGTATCTGGTAAAAACTGTTGACTAGTTACACATTTTATCTTCCAAATTAAAAAAAAACTTTTCTAGCGCCTCGGGATAGCCTGGCAATATAAATAAGTGTATGTTTTCATCCTTTTATATTCATAGGCATGTACATAGAAAGCCACTGTCTTCTTCATGTCGCATTTCTTTATAATTATTCATTCTCCTCTGGATGATCTTTATTCACGGGTTGAATTCATCGTTGAAAACATTGTTGAAGGAACGAAAAATCAGTAGTGTCTTACTGGGGTTTTCATAGAGAACATTTTTGAATTAGTTGGTATCATTAGAACAATTTAACCAGTTGTACAGAATTCATTATCTCTTTAAGTTGTAGTTGCATGAATATCAGGAACAGATCACAAGAAATATATCCAATATTAATGTCATCCTGACCCTTTATGTCAATCTTATTTCGGCCTAAGAGTAATTGAGGGGTCCGAATGACGGGGTATCTAAAACGTCTATAAAATGCTATCCAGTCCTTGAAAATAGTTCAGATGAAGATATTCTGAAAACTGAAATAATTTACTGTAACATAGTGTATTATTAGGAATCCTGGAATTTGGTTGCAAAGTGAAAAATCATCATGATATAGGCAACTGCAACCAAATTTTTTGTCAAATTTTCATCATTTTTCATGTCTTGGCTAATAATAATTTGGTTGCAGGTAATAAAATTATTTTTTGAAAAGATTATCAGATCAATTTGGTTGCAGGAGACTTCGAATTTACCTAAATTGACGAGAAAACGACCAAATCAACACTTTCAGTTTGACATGTTCCCTCTGACACAACGTGTGACGTAATACCATGCGCTAAGTAACACGTCTTTCAATTGGCTAATTCAGTATCAAACATTTTCAATAAAATTTTGACGTTCGTTTTTACTTATTCATGATTGATTTTGATCGGTTTTTAGATATAAACTTGTCATAAAACTTACTTGATGATGTTTATTTTCTATCAAAACTAGTTTGCTATCAGGGGCATCTGTTACAGCCAATGAGAATAGTGTTGAGATTTGACAACAATTCGAATTCGTCTCGGGGCCACGTTGTAAAAACAAATGGCAATTTAGGAATAATTTGGTCAAGGAATGTCATAAATACTTGCCACGACATGATAAACTATAGAGAATGTTAGATTTAACGAGGTTAGTAGAATTTTTCCATCCACTTTGTCAGAAACGACAGCGAAGCGGGACACGACATGATCGAAAACCGGACTCGGTAGCTTTGAGCACGTTGCCGATGTATCATTGAAATGTAAATAAACAGCCAGGTAAAGTTCTAACATTTGCGATATCATCGTTTAGTTTCTCTCTGCAACCAAATTATGTTTAGTCAAGACTCTTCTGTTCAAGGAAAACGTGTATTTTGATGGTTTCAAGGTGATAAATCGGTCTGCAACCATACTCAAAAGGTTTCATGTTATATATCATTGTATAGAAAATTTTCTCAGCTATAAGAAAAATCCCATTTATGTGACACAACAGGAATCAGTGATTTAATATTTATTCAATTATTCTAGCTTAAGCGCTAAAACATTCTAAATGAATTTTGTGGATAGATTGTCGAAATATCACACACTGTACGAAAGGAAAGGCTGTCTTGCTTTGGAATAGTTGTAGTATTTTGTCTTATAATTCATGATATTCATAAATAGAGTTCTAAGGGTGTGATTAGGTTAAGTGTCAGTTTAACTGCGTTCATCAACATCATGTGGGACTAATCATTCAGATAGTTTTGATAGATAAGTTATGACAGTCGTGAAGTTGTTGTATTCAACCATAGGTGTCTAACAACCTTCGAGATGATGTTACGATCAGATTTATGAGACATGCTGGGTTACCTAGTTTACCTTATAGTCCAATGATTTTGGAATGGAATTATTGCACTTGATAATTTTAATGTCAATTTTATATGAAATGATGATACGACAACTCAAGGTAAAACATCATATCGAATACTGATGGAAAGTATTGTGCTAAGGATCAACGAACAGAATATTTCAATCTTCCGTATCTTTACATATAGACAAATGTCAAGCAAAATTCTTGGTGATTTGACGATGTGATTGGAATTGTATAGGCGAAATATTGTGGCGGTCAGTTTACTTTTGCTAAATATTGACTTTTTCTGAATCTGAACAAACATTAAATGCAGGAAAGTTTCTACTGAATAATTACGATGTGTCATTCAGAAAGCTAAGGAGAATTTTATGCGATATTGTCGGCAGGATGCTGTATGAAGTTAATCCCTATCTAAATCCTTTGTTCACACTTGGTTTACTCTGGATATGAATGACTGAATAAGGTTAGATATTATTCATGAACGGCATTATTTATCTTTATGGCCAACATCTCTTCACGTGATACTTGCACCTGTATAACATGTAAGAGGGTTATCCATAAGTAGCTTTCTTCATATAGGAAAATATAGAAATTTATGCTTTATGCTAACATGTTTTATTTTCACTTAAAACTTCAATAACTTGACTTTGTTTATCCTACCGCGATTTTTTTAGAAGAATCTATCATCCCTTCTCTAAAATATTCATGGAAGTTTCATAGTGTAAGAGACTGGTTGAAGTTATCTGGAATGCAATGTGGACACTGATGAACACAAACATGCGAGTTAAAACTAAATCCAATTATTAACGCTGTAACATCCTTAAAATCAACTATTTGTTGAATACTCTCAAACATAATACTAACAGGTCAGACCAAATTCTGAACATTCCCATTGGTGCATTTATCAACATATCATACACAATGCAAGCATGAATGTCTTGAAAATCTGTACGGAACTCACATTGATGTAGTCAAAACGTCAACCATCAACTTCTGAATCAAGCAATTACATTTTTTAAATTTTAACTTGTGACTTTAAATCATATGTTTTAACTTACATAACTGTTAGCCGCTACTCTATACAAGAGGTTCAAGCGGCTAACAGTTATGAATTCATCGTCCTTTACTAAATTGAACAAATAAATTACCTCAACTTGTCTGCATGCCAACTCTATACAGAAAGTATATTAGCTAGATGTAAAAAAAATATATATGCTGTTTCTAAGCTAAGGGGTTTTAAATGTGAGTTTTACAAACATTGGAAAAGTATTGAATATAATTATACGATTTAACACTAATCTAATATTGTTTTCGAAGTTATTATACTGAACTAGTTGGCCTAAACAGAGAGTACTTTTTGAATTAAAATAGTTGCATTGATAAAATGGGGTGTGTCTTCAAGACACAATACCTTCTTAATGTGTACTGGTTTGGGTGCTTCAGAGAGCTGTTCTCTCGGGTAATACAAAAGTTCACACTCGTTTTGTAAAAATGACACATTTCCTCGGGTAATAAGCTGTATGTATGTCAGTAAACAGAGTTGATAAAGTGATGCTGACGTGCTGATGTATGGTTTATCTCTTCATAGTTACCAGGACTACGAGGAGACCTGGGACACTCTTGTTGTCTCATTATGATTCATTAATTAAGCTTGTGGAGTGCCTTTTTCTAGAAAAACATCTTTCCTGTCAAGCTAGGGTACAATCTCCCAAAGTCGACAAATGCAATCAATCAAACTTTCATTTCAACTGTTGTCTTTTGTTTTAATATATTTCTACATATTTACATTGATCACTTCCTTTAATTACAGAAAGTCCAATAGCGGTCATTGCTATTTACACGACATACAAAACTCCAGGGGAAATGTGAAAAATAATACCTGCTCAACAAAATATTTTCAAATTCGTATAATGTTTTAGAAGTAGGAAATGAATTGAATAAAATTTTCAAGTATAATATTAAATCAAAATACTAGTATTGATATCACATTTATCATTACCATATTTGAAATGATAACTTCAGCAACAAGTCCCTTAATCATCGGCTTACCGTATGTTAGTGCAAATTATTACTTTTACAAAAGGGTTTTAAAATAGAAACCCCAAATTTTGAGATCTCTGTTGTGAACAAGCGTCAATCAAATTAAAATCCCTAACTAATGTTTGGTTAAAAAAGAAAACTAATATAACTTCTGGAAAATTAATACCCAAGGCAAATATCAAGAGTGGACGACTTCTTAAGATGAAGAAAGCAATCGTGACAAAGTTGCTATTGTACAAATAACCAATGTTATTCCAATGTATTTTGGTTAATAAAGTGGGTGTGTTTCGAAAGGAGACTGTTCTTAAACACATATGCTGTTTCTTGCTAAGATTAATAGCTTTTATCACCTGGGGAGAACAAACATAATTACTCATTAACCGATTTTTCTTTTCATTTATACAATTACAGAATTAATATCTGCCTTTGAAAATGCATATTTACCCTTAAAGTGTGCGAAGGTTTGAGATATAATTATGATAAAATCAACACATTTCACACATTGAAGCCTGACTTGATTGGGAATGCTAGTCAAGCATGTATGTGATATTGTGGAGGTACAGTTAACACGGAGAATGCCGTTAAGACAGATATGCTGCCCCATGTTAAGATTTGTAGTTTTACCGTGTTGGAACAACAATAAAATCAGTAGTGAACCAAGTATTGTTTTGGATTTGGGAACTTGTTAGTCATCATATATTAGCCCTTTTCTGCAAGGTTTGTAGAAACAACTTCTTAAAAAAATATGCAAAGGCATGTTTTGGTGAAAAATAAAAAGACTAAAACAAATTACGTTAATTGCAGATGAAAAGATGATTATTTCTTTATTGTGTTTTATAAATCAATTAATACAATACATCGACGAGACGTTGAAGAGGAATTTCAAGGATAAGGTTACTTCATGAATAATTTCAAACCTAAGCAGGTACTTGATGGTGATTGGTGGTTAGTGAGTCTCTTTTGCTGCTGACATTTATGACGTCATATTGAAGGAGAGATAAGTTGTGGGTGGCTTTTGTTAAAATTGAATTTGCATATTAATCTGTCGAGTGCAAAGTAAAGATTTAGCATTGTGATAAAAACATATTAAGTTACGATAAACTTCAAATATTTGATGATATCATTGTAATATTGTTTACACCAACTTGTTACTATTATTGTGTAATCTTCAAGTGAATGGCGCTTAAGTTACATGAATATTATAAGATAGTCTTTTCTTGGTCTCCTTAGGAAATGTGGTTATATAAATGGATGAAAGGAGAAAATAAATGAATGATATACTTCTAAAATAAACTTTCACATTTTGTGTTCAATAGAATTGTTCAAACTGTAAACTCATTTATTTGTTGCTTTAGCAATTTCCCTGTAATAATGACTAAACCACAAATTATCAAGTGTTAAAAAACGTTTTCACCTTAAGTTCATTCACGTGTTGAAAACAGATGAGAATCCGATTCCTGACTAGATATAGAGTTTACGTAACCAGTTAATAATAGTTATTAACTTTAAGACATCTGTGTCAATTTCAAGTTAATGCCTTATTTGAGAATCAAGATGAAAAAAATATTTTCAAATGCGCAGGGAATTCACAACAGAAACGTAAACAGGAACAAATACGACTATACAGGTAATCGCGTATGAACTAGATAAGTCAAGCACCTGCCGTGTGCGTCAACATCTGATTAGCATAGGTGGTTACCTCTGTGAAGAGAGCAAAGAGGATTCTGTAGTTGTAGATGAGCAGGATTACAAATCAAATCAGTGTAACATATTTTCATGACTTACTCTATTCGAAGATGTGTTTTTATGTAAAGATTATATTCTCGCTATCACAGTTTTTTTATACCAATGTTGACGTTCTTATTTACCATTTCTTTGTGCAAAAATGTCAGTTAATTTGATATGGTAACGATAACGTTATGTTTACTAAAAATGTTTTCAAAAGTTTATATTTTAGGTATGAATGAAACCAAATTCAAAAATCCTTTCTATTTCCTGTTTCTTTGTGAATATGTGCATACCACGTACAAATGACCAACAATATTTGATTCTTACCAGTTAGCATTATGTTTGATAATGTTAACGTCAATACCCTGTTAGAATGAAAACCTTTATAATTAAGCTTAAGTGTTAACAGACACAGGAATAGAACCCAAATCCTCATAGTCACCACCGCCAGCACTGACCAACTTGCCCATCTAGCCTTGCCTCGACCCCAAGGGTTTTGGTTCGGATCCTTTAAAGAACGCGTCCTGAAAACGGACAAGTATTTGTATCATTGCAGGTAGTGTGATTCCAAAACCTGCATATTTATCAATCATCTCATTAAATGGGTCTTTTAAGGATTTATTTATTTGGAATATAAGGAAACCTAAGACAAGATCTCAGTAGTAACTTTCATAAGATATACAGGTAAAACTTATAAAGAATTTTTTTATTTTCATTTTTCTCTAAAAACCGGAATATCAAGGAAATCTCCAAGAAAAACATACATACGGTAAACAGGTAATAGTGTGAGTTAAATAAGTTTTTTATTTTTATTTTTGACTAAAGACCTGTTGATCAAGGAAATCCCCACGAGAAACATACATTTCTAGATAGTTTTGCACTAAACAAATATCATGAATTGTTTGTGTTCCTAACCTCCCGGTCACAGCTCCGATTTCCACTAAATTCTGTGACGACTATTGTTGTCATCCATTTGAAAACTGAATTTTCGTAACATGTAAAAATGATACACCACAAACATTGACGGCTAATCAGGCTGACAGAGTTACAAGACAGATAGAATCAACCCTGAAAACTTCATCCTTTTTCTTGACATGCTAGACACGGAGGGAATCTTTATCATGTAACAAATAACTTTTGTCAGATTATTTAGCAAACAGCGCTTGTGAAAAGTTTTCCTTAAGGAATCCGTCTCACAAATCAAAGCAGTAAAAGCTGCTGCTCAAAGTGATTATATTGAAACAAAATAGGCGATGAAAAACTAGTTTAAGACCGGTAAAGGGTGTCAGAGTAGCAACCGTTATGTATGTTTCATCCTCAAGTATTCATGGCATTGTAAAGTTCAAATGTCTGTACATCAGAAAAAGATTATTGATATAACCATAAAACTATACTGATTTATAATCGCACGATTACGGGTTCTTGATAGTAATCAAAAAGCAACAGCAGTTATGTGCAACTCAATAAGATTACTAATCACGGATCCTCACGAGTCAAGGCTGTTGAATGACGCCTTAGTTACATACAGTTAATCAGGTGCTGACAGCCACAGCAGGTGCTTGCCTTATCTACGGGAAGCTTATACTATACATATGGTATACATTTTGGTACAAAATTAGCATGAAAAATTTTCCGGAATTGGTGATCTACAACAGATTATTTGCTTTACGGCTTACTGTTTTACATTTATGAGTTCACAGGGCTTAGGTGTCTGATAACTGATATAAACAAGAATTTCCCCGAGTAAAGTTAATATCAAAGCTAAGTATACTTAGATTGTTGTGAATCATTACGACGGGTGAGGTTTTCCTAATGTCATTTTATTGTTTGTATACGAATCTTTATTTCATCTATAAACATACTTTCATATTAACAAGGAACGAGGGAAAATCTGTTTTAGTGGGAATGTTCTCTTCTGTATTGTGTAGTAAGAGGTTATAGATGGTGTTATCATTGTGCTAATGAGCAATCCCACGACAGTCATGGTCAACGGGAAGATTTCAGATAAACGTATTTAATTTCTTTCAATATATTTTTGCAACCACTCGTTCTTTTATCTTCCCTTTTCAATTGAGGGACTTG
Source organism: Phorcus lineatus (assembly GCA_921293015.1). Classification (NCBI taxonomy): domain Eukaryota; kingdom Metazoa; phylum Mollusca; class Gastropoda; order Trochida; family Trochidae; genus Phorcus; species Phorcus lineatus. The sequence goes on along the minus strand of OV121082.1, from coordinate 2,981,218 downwards.
ATTTACCTAAGTTGCCAATTATATACTATTTATTCTGATTGTTTAAATGAGTAGTTTTCGTTATATATTTCATTCACTGAAGGTCATGCTCACCTTTGATAATTTTATCTGAAAGTAGCTAAATCTATATATGTATAACTTCCAGAAACTAAACTTTGTAAAATTGTTTATCCGCAACAAACTTTAACATTTGTGATTGTTCATAATCTAGAACGATTCAATCCATGTAAAAGAATTAGCTCTAAAGCATATTTCTAATTTAAGAGTTATTATCAAAATCTGCAAAGACATATTTGGCAGTTTTGTTTATTATGATTCGAATTAAATATGAAAAGAAAAGAAAAACCTACAGTCTTGAACAGCTATTTGGATCAATTGTTCATCATGACTGTCAAATGACGTCATGATAACAATAGCATGACGTCACGTAACAACGGTTTGACGTCATTATGTACATATCAAGTCAATATCACTTTTGGTCGGATTCGGAGTGAAGCCAATATGCTTTTCTGTCGACTGACACGTGACCGCTTCTCGACCAATCGGATTGCCGGAAAAATATGATCACATAATATTCTTATATATTTGTAGACGGAAGGAAAATATGTTTCCGTTAGTGTTATCAACAAAAACATAATTTAATCCGTATTACAGAAGCTATACGTCACATACGCTGAAGAGTAAACTCTCACCAGTTTGTTATAACTCATTTTATTTTTCTATAAAACCATCTTATATGATTCAGGGGACGTTAACGTTGTGAGGCAGGAACTACCGATGAGAACTAATTGCGTTTGCAGAGAAAACATTGTTTGTGTCCAAAAGAAATTTGATTTCGGGTCAAAGTGAAAAAAAGTATCTCATACACTAAATAAACATTTTAAGTTTGATCACCCTTTATTATGTGTAAATCTAACATACTGAACTACAACTAAGTAGACTTGATAAAAAGATCAGGAGAAATTACGGAATCAATCTAGGCGCCTGGGCGCATTACCTTCCAGTAGCGACATCAGATTTTTATATGGTTCAACTTGTTAATCATTCACATCTTTCATCTTCCATAAATATCTAGCAATATTAATAAATATTCCCTTCCTTTAAATCTTCCAACAAACTATCTAAATTTATAAAACTATTTATGAAAAATGAAAGCAACCTCATGTTGTTGCATATTAATGCTAAACAAACTATTTTGAAAGGATAAGAAAAAAACGAGTTAATAGCTTCACCTCTATAGACTTACTAATAGTCTCCAAATGAAATCCAGCTGTAAAGCTTTTGTTTTCTACTTCAGCTTGCCGGTAACATCCATAATCCATCTTAAATTGACCGGTAATGATTTGTAAAGTAAAATGGTAGGGATTCATTTTGGTTTCTAACTAACGCCAAACATTATGATTCCATTCCAATTCAAGACTGATCAAACTGTTCTTACACAAAATGATGTCTCAAAGTCTGTATTTCAATCGTTTCAATTGTTAGAATAATAAATAAACACTGTTAGTTTGAACAATTTTGCTCGCTCAGGTAAGTCTAGTATTTTTAATTGTGCCACGAGATTTATCTTTTTAATACATGTTTTCCAGATAACCTTAGCTTGATCACCTATATTTCTATCCTTTTAAAATGTATTGACATAAACATGTGAAGCTATTGTGTAATTCTCTCAGGATATCAGAGGTATGTTAGTCACTTACTTTGCTGATCGACTTGACAGATAAAACATTCATCTGGTGCACGAATGTTTTCTCTTTTTCCAGTTCAGACAAAAATACATTACTAAATATCTCAATATAGATATTACATAATTCATAGCAACAGATACTCCTTTAAATTGGGCAAACATGACAGTAAACCATCACTGCCGACTTAGCTGTCATACATAATCACTTTACCTGGCTATGGTACACTTCTAATGGCACCATTACCTCGTTACGGTATGGTTTTATTTCTCCAAAGAAGTAAGAAATTTGAGTGAGCTGAAAATCCATATGATTGCTCGTTTTACTTACGTTTGTACCTTTAAATAGAAACTACAGCTCTTATTTCAGTGATTTTTTCTGTCACAGTTACATGTCGTAAGTCTGAGAAACCTTGTCCTAAAGACTAGTTCAGAATTGTTTACCAATTAATTGTCATCAACGCTGGGGTTTCCAAAAAAACCCAGCTTGACCTTTACGCGTTGTGGGAGTTTAGGTATTTTAGTGACCCTGAAAGCTGTGAAAGCTTTAGCCTACATGAACCCCAGTTGAGAAAATAGTGACGTCACAATCGCTATAATATAGTGTCGTTTCGAGCAGATCCGACGATTTTGTAAACAAAATCCCACGCCCAAATAAACGTTTTAAAAACCATTGACACGAGCCATGATTCTAATAGAGTGAATCATGATTATCTTAGCAACATTCAAAAAAGAGAGTTATAGATAACATATCTTTACTAAGGCAATGGAAAGTATTCACAACAACCCGTGTGTCCACTCCCGATCGCCTCTCACTGACAACAAGAAATGGTACTTCCGGTTTTACTCCGGTTTAAAACCGGAAGAACCTTGCAATTTTATTATTTTGCCATAAATATTAGTCAAAAGTCCCTACTGATATGAATTGACGCTGTTTTTGTGTATTTGGTTGAGACGTTCACTGAGAATCGATGCTTTTCCTCACTATGCGCTTTTATGCCGCGTTGTCAGGTTTTCTTACAGCTGCGGAACTGACATTTAAATTGTTAACTTCTTTTGAAAGTCATAGGTCATAGTTGCTGAAATCGAATATATTGTTTATATATTTTCAGAAACTTCAAATAAAATCACATAGTATTTAATTTTGACCAATGGTAGTAAAGCATGCGAAGCTACCGTACCTTGTTGGACGAAATTCTCACACCTCATGCAAACCATCTTTGTCGCGACTTGGGCTTAAAGAGATAATCGACAAAAGTTGATATTTCGACTATTTGTTTATTTGTTTATTGTTGACATATGATTAGGTCAATGTATTTCCCCAGTGGTGTGAATGTATTGAAAATTGAGACACTGCAGGAGTAACATATCTTCCATACCGAGCTCTCTCAAAACCTGACATCTTTAAATTCTTGTATCAGGAGTGTTATTGCCCTTTTCGTTTTTGTTCTTTGCACAGAAAGTTTATACCTACTCTTATTCTTCTAGTTTAGTTATTTAAACTGCATGACATTATTTGGTTTAAAATGACTGTCATACCTAACCGAAGACGGATAGAAGCCAGACTGAATTTGAGTCATCATCTTTTCTTTACATCTGTTAATTCCTTTTCACCCTGATTTATCTACATTCATTTTGACGATCGTAATTTATGTATTAGATAAATGAAATATTGATGAAGGTGCGCTTAATAACATTACTCACTCACTCACTTGAGTCTTCCTGTCTACAGCTGCATTTCAAAAGTTTGTTCACATACCTGAATATACTAGTGCAAATATCATGTAATTTGAGATGCCTTTAAGGTATCGTGGCGTTGCGAAAAAGAAACGTATAATATTGTATTTTCAATACACATATGCAGATCCACTCTTCTTTAAAGCAAATGTTTCTCGTACCCAATTACCCGTATGAGTTTTGGCAGGTCAGTGAAGTGACCAGGGGTCAAAATTTCGAAAACACTACTTTTTATTTTTACCCATCAAATCCTTTTAAAGTTATCAAAAATTAATCAAGTTTGTTCCTTAGCACAAAGTCAATGTGATTGTGTTGGTTTTAATTTCAGAGAGTCGATATGGAACATTTTATTTGACATTTGAAATCGAAATTTCGAAAATGTGATCCTTTCTGTCTATATCAATATGCTAAAATTCGATTTTTTTGCACGAGAGACCAGACGATCCCAAAATGAGTTCAAGAATGGCTATGTCACACATGTACAGGAGGTGATCCATTGTCAGTTTTGCTGAAGTTATTCTATTGACGTTGAAACAAAACCAAAATTACATGATATTTGCACTACGATTCAGTGGTAAGTGAACAAACTTTCGGTATGCAGCTGTACATTATTTCTGTTCCTGTGACAAAGCCACATTAAACGTTTGATTTTGTAACAGCTTTAACGTGGTTAGATTGTCTCGATATCACGCACCTAAAACAAACATCAATTTGCAAAAAGGAAGGCCGAGATATGTCTTCATCATAGAATAAGATTTAAATAAGTTGAACTACTGGATTGCTCGACGGGAAAGGCTTTCTTGGTTAAGTAAATGTGTAGTATTTTGTCTGGTTGGAAATCGAGAGTACATGTACTCTATAGAGAATGTTGGGATTTCTACATGTTGCTTTCATCTAATCAGGAGTTGACAGCCTCAGCAGGTGCTTGCCTCATATACAAGTTTTTGAAGTTGTAGGGTCAAACTAACCTTGAAACACTCAAAGGTCTGATTCACTTACATGACTAACACATATAAAAAGGATTTTGAGGTGTAAAAAAGGTATATTTGTAAATCTCTTAGGGTGAACCTGTCTTTTCGGATTATATTCTTACAGATTCAGAACGTCATATGGGACTAATCATTAAAAATAATTGATGGATGAGTTATGACAGCCGTGAAGCTGTTTGCATTCAGCGTTACTTGTCACACAAAAATATTAAATGAGCTTACCATCAGATTTATAAGACATGCTCTATCACCTTGTATACCTGTTTTGATGGAGGAGATTATATTGCGTAAATGTATCTTTGAACGTAAAGTACGTGTCCACAATAACTTAAGAATATCAAAAGAAATACTGATAGAAACTAGTGAGCTCCTGATTCAAAATATATCTCATTCTGCAGTGTATTAACGTATAAACAAATGTCTAGCATAATGCTTGCCTTTCTATTTCACTTGAATAGGCAAGACACTGTGGCTGCCCGTTCTCTACTAAGTTAATATTCAGTAAGTACGTTTGTTGCATCTAGACTTGAATTCATAAAACATTAAATGTAAGTACGTTTCTACCTAGCTATCATGATGTTTTATTTAAAACATGAAGATGACAAAAGACAATTTCGTTTGCAATATGCGGTATGAAGTTATTAAGCACGAAGTCTTGAATAGTTGTTTTCTGCTAATTAGGTTTACTCTTCATGTGAATAGAAAAATGTTATTGACGTTATTGATCAAATGCGTTTGCTAAATATAATGTTAACTCTACCCATGACACTGGTTATTATATAACTTTAAAGAGTGATTTGAATTTATCTTATCTGGTTTTCACCTCAGCGTTTGAAGCTAAAGTTACCTGTGGAACCCAAGACTATGATATAAAGGTATTAAAGAGCCACTGCGTGAGTTGTTGGAGTCATATATGCCAAACTTAATCAATGGTGTCATTTGATCGCAAAATATCGACTGTTACCAAAAAGACACATTTTAAAGCTTATTGTTTTTTTACAGTGACAATATGAAGGTAGAACGTCGCAATTATGATCGAAAAACCGGACATTGTCCTAATGTATGTCTTTTGGACATGAAAAGTTCAGATGTTTTGATTTGATATCACCACATATGACAATTAGGTTCGTATCAAAGGTAAATAATATGTTATGAAAATCACGAAGTGGCTCTTTAACTCAAGTTCACCCTGGCACCGATTGTAAGAATGGAACCATATAATGGCATATGGAGGGTAAAACGACTTAACAAATCTTAAAACTCGTCCCAAAGCAAACATTGACATTACAAATGTTAACTTAATGCACTTCCTCAAATCCTGATGCTTGAAGGCAATCTATCTTGCCATCTCAACATTTAGCAGATATTCTGTCTCTGAGGTATTTAAATCCTTAATGGAAGGCACATTAAGACTCGTTAAGTAAGTTCAAAATTAGGATCACATATCTACTACAACTAATCTAGCATCAGATGTCTAATATTGTCTATAGCTGACATGTATGGACATATCCTCTAAGAAAATGGTGACATATGTGTGTACGTTTAATCAATTGTACAATGTAAAACATATGCTATGTATGAGATCCTCATAATTGTATATTGATAGATTAAGACACAACATCGGCACCCAAATGGGAGTGATAGTTATAACTGCCTCCAAGTAGATATTTGTTTGAGTTAAAGAGGCAAAGACAAAAACATGTTGAATAATAAAACATAAACAATTTCTAAATAAGATACTGGCAATGTCTATGACGTTATAAATTTTCATATCCATCCTGTAAACTCATCGCTTATGAATCTGCTCTCGCTCTTTCCTAATACCCTGATTTCTTTCAAGCCAAAATCCTCGTATAGCTATCTATCTAACCAGCCAATGAGACGACTCGCATTCAGCAACAACGGCACAACCCGGATGGAAAAATCCGAGTTCAAGCTAGTAGCTTCAATCGCCTTAATTAACGATATTTCATTCAGGAGCCTCATGATAGTTCTATGTGAAAACATCAAATATTCTATACTCTTGTCTGAATTATTGTTGAGTTTATTCAAGGCCACATGATAACACAAATGATAATACCCGAGGCAGCGTTAAGTAGAAAACTTAGACTAACAATAATGTGTAACAGAAAAGTTTAAAATATACTATTCATTTCATTACGAGGTCCAATTTCTATACCTTTTAAAGTGGTTGAAACTATAATTCTCAAATGATGCTGATTGATAAACACTCGTAATATCTTGATAGTTGTCACATAACAAATGTAAATAAATAATCCTGTGGTCATTCAATATTATATGTAGGATTATGAATCACAGATCTAAACGAATAGTGGCTGTTGAAAGAAGCTTAAGTTACAATATTCTAAGAAGGTGTTGACAGTCACAGCAGGTGCTTGCTTTTTATCTGCAGGAAGCAAGCATACAAACCCTGTAACTTGTAAATAGAAGATTAGCGTGAACCATTCACTACAAACGGTGATCTAGGGCAGATTTGCTTCTTTGATTACATCTGTTTCTCTATATTAATTATTGTTTGATCACCTGTACATAGCAGGTATTGAAACTAAATTGGATAAATAAGGATATGAATCATTATGACAGCTGAGAGTTTCATCAATGTCATTTAGTAAATGTTTATCTAAAGCCAATAAACAAATCACTTATGGACCCACTATGATATTCACAAGACATGAGGGAACAATCCTGTTTAGTTGAAATGTTTATATCTTACATGTTATTCTCTACCTTATGTCTATTCTGTCTTGTGATGCTTCCGTTTAAAACCTTGAAGGATGTTCTTGTCTGCATAACATTGTCATGTGTTAGAGATTGCCTGTCTATTGCCAACAAGGGATGTCTGCTTTTAGTTTATTTTCCCTATCAGATGTTTCTTTATATTTATTTCACATAGTGGAATTCTTTATTTTATTTTGAAATTAATGATCAACCACAAATATGATAATTACAGTTGTAACACTTACAAATTTCGGACCAATCGGTTCATAAAACATTACATGTGCTATCTATCTATCTATCTATATTATTATTATCAATCTATCAGAGTTGGTGAAGGTGGATTTGTCAAATTTAACCGAAAACAAGTGTCATTTTTGTCAAAAGTCCTACATGCAGTAATAATACTACTTGCAACAAACGATAATATGAAACAATATGAATAAAACATGAGGAAATAGTAAAAATCATTTGCTAAATTGCACCGTAGTTTTTACTTATACTGTAAATATATAAGGACAAACCTGAAAGTAAATCCTCTTTTGTTCTTGTGATAATGTTTAGATGGAATGGCACAGTGAACATTTATAATGCCCTTAGGTTTTATTTTTCACCTTACAATGGGTACTTACTTCTCATCAATAATGGACATTTTGTTTCACTTCTTTAGCCATCATACATTCAACATTTCAAAAACCTTAGTTTTGAAGTACAAATATGAAAGATCGCATGTCTGATATAAATTGAGGAGATTTCTTATTTGAAACTTCTCCCTGATTTGTAACCATAACTTAACTTTTTGCTTTTCTTCTTATCAATTGTAAAACACAAGAAAATAATGCCAAACAAATTTATGTAATTATATCAACGAAGGTACCTGGTCAACATGTTGGTTATAGCAGCGTATGTAGAATCCGGGTTGTGAAAAGGTATCCAAATAGGATGGAGAACAATGGCGCAGCAGAATGATCGCCAAGTCAACTAAAGACAGCAGGAAGTTGAATGAATTTTTCACTTTCTCTTGGCTAGTCGTTTTATAAAAAACTAAGATTCGAAAAGCATTAAATAGAAGCCTGTCCGAGATGTTCAGGAAACTCAAAGAACTCTCTAGAACAATCTTGGTTCCATAATCAAAACAAACAAGTGTGTAACCCCTTAATCAGTGCCACTATTATATACACCGGTCGAGGGATGACACTGGTACAAAGATGGTACATTAGACAGTTTTTACCGAGGAAGAAACATTTACTAGTATCTTAATTCTCCCGGTAATCATTGTTATACGTCCATGTAAGAATTGACGACCGATAAGCTTTTCCACCGTTTGATCAACATTGGTCATAAACGAAGACAAAATGGAGTCATCCGTGTTGACTGAAATGTTTTCGTGTAACTTATATGTCCGCTTAAACAGACTCAAAAAGAATTTACTCTTACTTTTATTAAGCGTGCAACAAATTGCAGAAATCATTTTAATATAAGCAATAAGAGATACATTTGTGAGTATCATTCAAGAAAACAACATTTGATGCCATGACAAGGAGTTATTGCCATGGCATCAGGATACATGTAATTCGAACACCGTGAGATGATATCGTCATTGAGAACACAAGGTAAACTGTATTCACTGTCAACCAATCAAACAGATTTTTTTGCTATCACGGAGAATAAAACGTATTTTCGAGTTTAGTATACATATCCTTTGTGAATTGTGAGTTTGTTGACTAGTAGTACAAGATATAAAGAAAACATGTTTTCAATCAGGATTTATTTTTTAAATAGAAATAGAAATATCGACTAATATCACATTTCATCAGTGGAAACCTCTGGCATATTCTAATGTAACAAATATAGATTTGATAAAAACAACCAGAGAAGTTACTTAATTAGCAAAGTGGCGCCTGGCTTATTACGTATCGGTAGCTACAGCAGATGCTTATCTGATACAACTAAATTAGCAAGTTACATATATCATCTCAAGTTGAGAAACTTGTTCTGGGTTATACTGGCAATGTACTTACCCAAACGTTTCTTTAATTTTGGATATTCCTTGCATGTAATGATAACCTCATTTCAAGCTTACGTTCTTTTGTGATCAAAATGTCCTTAATGAATTATCTTGCATAGGACAATTAGAATATATTGTTTTCGATTGTTTTCAAATTTAGAATATACTTATTCAGTGTCACTTGGATAACATATCTATTATCAAGGAGCTTTCAGTTTTTTGTCACTAGCATATCTCTATTTATTAGGTGCATATTTCAGCCATTCATAAAATATCAGGAGACTTATTTTCTAAACATATTTCTTATTCAATACATAATGCCGTTATCTTCTGACATTTATAAGTTCGTTGAAAAGGATGAAAACAATAAAGACCATACATTTCAAGCGATAAGTTTAAAGAATTGATCCTAATGTTTTGTATTTCAATTTTCAGATGATCACACATACGATCCTTAACATAAACAACTAACAATGACTTTTGACATTAAGCATGTTTCTCTTAATGAATCTGTGACTACGAACATAATGCCCACAGTTATTTCGAAAATCTTTTGAATGATAAACTTCGTTTTCGTTATGAAATGATAAAAATATATCATTGATAACAATCCCCCAGTTGCGTTATAGCAAGCATGTATGTTCATCTTCTCAGATATTACTTATACAATGAACAAAGTCTCTTCAAGAATTTTATTATTAGCACCTGTTACATGGTTTTCAAATGAAATTCGAATAACCTAATATTAATTGTAACCTAAGAGCGAGACGCAATCTTTAAAGCTAATGTGAAGTTCTGAAGGGAGATGAAAAGTGTGACATTCACTTAGCGGAGCTGAGTACATCGGGAAATTTTACATTCCCTCTGCTCAAGAATGGGTTCATTTCTCTCATATCAAACTCTTCATAACTCAACGGGGCTACAAAATAACTCACCGCAACATACTTCTTCGGAGAAAAGGCAGAGCATGTTAATAAACCATCGCCACTGACACGAATGTCATACTTGATCACATTATCTGATTATGGTATACTTCCAATGGCACCTTCACCTCCAAACCGTTTGACTTAATCTTATTTGACAGATATAGGTTATTTGAGTTAAGTCAAATTCCACACGACCGCCGTTCTTCTCATAAACATGTATCTAAAGATTACCAAGTATAGCATGATTTCACCGGTCACTTCTTTCTAACGTTTCGTTAATATGAGAAGAGCTGGCTTTATATACAAAAATGTATCTACCGACTAGTTATATTATCCAAGATTTTATATCCATGTAATTTGTATTTCTGTGAACAACAATTAACCAGTCGTTATAATTTACATGACAAACATTCGAAAAAATATTCCAAGCAATACTTTGTTGATTGGGAATTACCATTATCCAGTGTTTCAGTTAAATATCCATCAGTATCAATGTGCTCACATGTACATGTAGCCAGAGATGAACAATGGTAACATACAGTTCATGCTCATTCACCAACCATGAATGGGCTATAATAGAGATATTGTTATTTAGATCGAAGATACCAAAACGTTAGAACTGCATTATAAACAATTATGTATTTCTTTCTCTATAATTTAGGCTGGCACTTGTGACCAATATCATTATAATTATACATAATCGTTAAAAACGTTGATACGAGTGAACCTAAATTTGAGATGAGGTAATACAATTTCTTGTTAGATTGGAATTTTTTTATACTCTTAACCATGCAAACAGTTTACTAAACTGGCGCCTAGTTAACAATAAGCTACAGCAATGGTTATATATTAGATCATATTCACCAGGTGTCAATTAATATGTACTAGAACCCTCTTTATTTCTTTTCGGTGATATGATGTAGTTATATAAATATATGTATTGTATATCTATTTGATTTTTAATTGCAGTTTTCAACCGATTCAATAAAGATACTCCATGAACGAGACTAATATGTTCCTGAACACATCTGTCAGTGAATGTCCGTCCTATTTCTTAATCTAAAAAAATATATAGTTGCATGTAACATTTACTGTTTTGCAATGGATAGGGTTAGGTTCCCGAAGATAATGTAAAAATATATTATGAAATATTTTGTGTCACATTTTTTGCAATAGCTATTCATGTATTTTTACAGATTAAAAAATATTTTCATCTTTCACTGACTCAAAGATGCGACAAAAGCAAAAACTATAAATGTACAGTTAACGATGTTTTTGAAAAATAATGATATTGAACATAGCTGTACCTGTAGATAATTATTTGTTGCACATTTATGAAAGTCTGAGAACAGTTGATTAAGCATATTGCTGATATATCTTTAAAGTTATATACGTGTATATCTTGTAAGCAGAAGGAGCATTTGATAGATACCAAGTTATGGTTAACATGTTTTTTCTAATTACAGCTCGGCAGGGGACCACACATAACACTTATTCTTCAAGCAAGCATTAAGGCAACATACGGACACAACACGATTTTTTTTTGGTAATGTGATGACATGTTAATTGATGTTCATCATGGCATGAAATAGGTTCAGATAGTGACTTCCTTATGCCGCGTAATTTACTCATGATGAATAGAAATGAAACAATGAGGTGAGGTGAGGGGAGGTGATTTAGGAATTTAGGATTCAGGAATATTTCACATACATGGCGGTTACTAGTATTATTCCCGGGAGAAAGCCCGCAACACCATTGTGACTATGCATTGCGGTGAAACCTGCGGGCATCGGCTTGAACTATTTAACCGTGGGTGGTCGTCCGCTGAAATTCAGTGCACTGCACACAAACCTTACTGCGTGTAGAACAGTTCTCTACTGTATACAAAGTTGCCGAGCCCCTGCCAGGACTCGAACCACAGACCTCTTGATCTGAAGCACTATACCGCCCCTGAAATAATGAAGTGTGAATAGTATTTTAGATATTGTAAAAAGACTTATCAACCATTCAGAGAATTACTAGATTTCTAGACATACTTATGTCTTTAGATTTCAGTTGACTTGATTAATTAGTTAAATGTAATTAACGTTTTACTATTGCGTATAATCATGATTCATGTAGCATGTTCCGAGTTATAAAAAAAACACCCAAAAAACAGTCCCTCATAAAATTGCCAATTCAGTTCACCAATAATTTGATGCATTGTAAATATTTGCACAACAGTGATGAAATTTAACTACAGTAAAGATATTTAACGAGTTATCAATCAGTAATAAAAACGCTCGTTCCTTGTCCGATAGTTATCACATAAAATGAAATAAAACCCAATGTTGGTTCAATTTGACTTTATTGTATATCGAATCGCGAATTTTCAATAGTCGAAGGTTGCGGGAGAAGCTTTCTTTACATTCAGTTTACAAGTTTTCCACAGCCACAGCAGGTGCTCACTGTATTTACAGAAAGTGCCTATCATGCTCTTTGTGTAAGTTGTAATTACACAATTAGTGTGAACAATTCCCTCCATAAGAGATATAGATAAGATAATTGCCGCATCATATTCTATAATAATGGGTAAATGATTGTTTTAGTGTCGAATCGCCTGTACACATTTCTTTCTCTAAAAGAAATTCGACATCACTGATAAATCCCACTCGTAACTTGTGTGAATATGACAGCTGAGTGTGTTATGAATGTGATATACTTGTTTGTATCTGAACCTCTCACACCATAAACAGTTCATTCATGGACCTACTATCATATTTAATAGACATCTGGGAGCAATCCTACTTGAAGAAATATTTATGTCTTACTTGTGCCACTTGTCTGCATAGTCTAGTCAGTGTTGTGTTCTTTCCGCCTGGAAACTATGAAACATGTGTCTGTGCTCTTGATGTATGCAATCCGTTATTTTACTCAGGATATCATAAAATCTGATTTATCAAATCATGACATAATCAAAACTACATGTTGATGTGATACCTGTTCAATTGTTGTGTTCCGATTCCGTTTCATAAAAGACAATAAAGCACGGTGTTTGGTAAATTAGGTAATGCGTAGAGATGTTCACTTACAATCTTTTCGATAACTATAGCATTAATCGAAGGAACTGATTAATGATCAGTTATTCCGTAACTAGCTTGAATTAAAATCATAATAAAACTATAAAGCTATTTCCCCTTAATGTATAGAATTGTAAATGAACTTTGATCAATATGTTTAAAATATTATAACCTTTTGACTATGTATGTTTGAAAGTTTACAGAAAATAGTATGTGTGAAAGTAAAATTTTGACCTAAATAAAATGCAGTGTTTACTTTTGATTTCTAGAGAATACAGAAATTACTAGTTGCTTCAAATAACGATATGTAACCATATTGATTGAACAAGTTGATATATCAAGCAAAAAGATAAAACATAACATTAGAATTACGAGTTTAATATTTAATATGAAATTTCCTGTTGATGTTGAATAATTTGCATAGATGGCATAACCGCAATAATAATAATTTATCATTAGTTATCTTAACTTTACTGTGATGTGTTTCCATGGCTAACACAGTACAAGCCTCATGTCGGAAACCTTCATGCAATCTGATTTACAGAACCTTAATGTCAAACTCGTAGATTTAGAATACCTCAAGGAAAGATCACATGTTAAATGTTCAATAAAGAGAAAACTTCTCTCAAAATCTCTCCCTAGTTCGTAATAACTTATTTTCCGCTTTATAAAACACATCTTACTTGACTCGGAGGACATTGTTATTGCTTTTGCAGAGACTACTACTGGGAATGTAACTTCTATTTTTGGTTGTAGATGGATCGTAATTCACCCAACGGAAGAAGAGTTGCGTTCGAGTAACATCACCTTTTATCATTAGAATATCTCTGGCACATTCAAATACAACTCGTATTTATTTACAACTAAAGAAGACGCTGAGCTAGCCGAGTGGCGCCAGGGCTAATTACGTATCACTATCTTAGCAGATGCTTATCTGGTACAACTTATTTGCAACATTCATATCTCATCTTCCAGTTAAGAACAAACTTGTTCAGCGTTCCGGCCACTCCAGGTCAATGTACACACCTTAATTTATCTCCTGATTTTGATATTCCTTTCATCTTTTGATACCCTTGTTTCACAATTTGTAATCCTTTTAAAGAGCTGAATGGGTTTTGCTTCTTAGTAATGTTGAAGATGATTATAGAAATTAGATTCGAGACGAATACACGGTTTTATAGGGCGACTTATATTAGTTTTTGATCACAGATTATACGAGATCAAAGTTACATAAGACAGGCAGATATAATCTTCATTCCAAACTAGTTGCAATATTCATTTTCGTGACACTTAAACATTGATATGTGATTCAATAGGACCGTTGTGAGGGTGATAAACTTGCAATCAAACGTATTCCAGTCGGTTCATATAAACTTGTATTAGTCTTCTTGTGTAGCGTTGCTCTATTATATCAAAAATGAATGTGGTACAGATTATGCTGACGACCTACTGAAACGCGACGAGTTTTCTGTAACATGTCGGGCTCTAAAACCTCTCACTCCTGTTACGATGATAACGAAACAGTATTGACCTCTTGAGAAGATTGCATTCAGTTCTCCTATTGTCTAGGTTACGTCAGTCACACCTATGAGTCGACAAGATTTGATTGATAGCCAAATAAATTTTACAAAAGAAACATAACAGGTTATACATGAGACCACACTATCTGCAAACTATCTACTTCTCGGGTGAAGTCCTTTTGTAGAAAAATTATCAATGTCAACATTCATATTGATACAAACTACAAAATATGGATAGCTTTTGCTTGTGTGTTGTACATATTGCATTTTAGATCCATGTTTCTTTCTGATATCTATCAAACTGTTACAAATCCGATATCCCGATTGCTTTGATGTTGATAATGTGATATTGAAAATGGCCATCATGCCATGATAAATAATGTTTAAGTAATTAATTGTAGATAATGGTTTGCCACACTTAGCAATTCAAGCCTTATGTACATATATCTATGTATCGGTAACCACATAAAAAACAAAAACCCTGTCATAGAAAGCACAATCTAGATTCATATATGTTTTATAAATAAACATATTTCTACCTCATTGTGTTTGGCAAATTTCAATCCTTGATTATGTATCTCAACCTTAAGAATTCCAATTCCTCTATAGAATATTTGACGCGTTAACGATTCATCCACCACTGAAAGTTCTTTGTCATTTTAAAATTAAGATTTTTAAAAATCTTCAGTCAAACTTCTGGAAAGCCAAAACAGTTATTAATAAAACTCATATTTGTTGAAGAC
Source organism: Phorcus lineatus (assembly GCA_921293015.1). Taxonomy (NCBI): domain Eukaryota; kingdom Metazoa; phylum Mollusca; class Gastropoda; order Trochida; family Trochidae; genus Phorcus; species Phorcus lineatus. The sequence continues at coordinate 2,965,816 of OV121082.1, read as the reverse complement.
GTTTGGTGATATGACAGAAGTTCTTGTAAGTACAGCACAATATGCTTGATAAGGTGAAACTATAACTATGATGCTTTACGAGAGATTGTAAACCTGAGAGAAGACACTCTCGAACAGCTGATGGGTGGAAGGGATTTCCAGACACTGTTCCTTGTAAGTAGCAGATGGAGAGGTTCCTCTTACTCTTTCACCTTTAAACCATCTGTATCCTTAAACATAAAATTCAAACACACTTTTGAGGATTTTGATAGAGAAGTGTGTTGGCATCTTGAAACCTACAATTGATCGACTTTTTATGAAAAGTCGTGTTTTCAACACACATCTGAGTTTTAAAGAGAATATCTCCATTTCTAGTGCATATTGAGAAATAATATATATAACTATGGAGGATAGATATTGAGCCATTGTTAAGAGTCACCTTAATTCTCTGGTATGACTTCGGTGTAAGAAGCAAGTTCGTATCACTCCATGTAATTAGTGAACACATGATTATTTTTCAATTACGTTACTTGCGAAAAAGGTTCTTATTAATGTGTCGGAAGTAACAGCACATATGAGTTTAACCAGGGGCTAACAAGTTATATCCCGGGGATTCACATGTCACATACCACGGAATTACAACTCAGATCCCTAGGAAAAGTAAGTTAAATCATTTAAAGCGATTTTCCACAGGGTGTCTAGAATGAACCCTTAACGTCAGCTAGTTTGATAAACGAGGTTAAGCAACAGGTGATACCACCTAGTATGATGTACAGGTGTTTCTATGTTACGGCTCGGTAGGTGACCACAGATAACCCTTACTCTGTGAACTAATGTTCGTGCTAAATGCTGACAGGGCAGGATTATCATGGGATAGTCATGACTTGTTAAATGATGGTCAGAAGGGCATGAAAACATTGTAACTCTTGCCGCTTTGGATTATCATTTACTTCTTATAATCATATATATATATATATATTCAAAAATGAATAAAAAAGATATAAGCATTTTGAGCTTCCAAAATCATATGTGAGAATTCTATTTTTAGACTTTTCTTCTGCATTCAATACCATTCAGCCGCACATATTGTTAGAGAAACTATTGAATATGGGTGTAAATTGCAATATGATATTATGGATTGAGAAATTTTGAATTTTAGACTTCAGTTTGTAAAGGTTAACTCCGCAAGGTCTTCTATCTTGTATACAGATACCGGAGCCCCTTTAGGTTGCGTCCTTTCACCTGTTTTTTTTCACTCTCTACACCAACGACTGAGTTAGTTGTAACCCCAACAATCTAACAGTAAAACTTGCTGACGATACTGCGTTAGTTGGACTTATTTAAGAAACTGAACTTTCTTATAGAGAAAATGTTAATCTGAATTCCGTGGAATGAGTATTAGCATTAAAAATATCAAAGCTTGATAATATCAAACATGAATGCCCATGACTCAATATTTAAGCAACTGTCGGAATATGATTGAAGTAAATATGAATTACTCGAATCTCATCAAGACATAAGTACTTCACATTCTTTAAATAAACTTTGGTGAGGGTTATCAGGAAAACATAATTCATGTTAACTTTAAATAAACATTATCGTTCTGGAAGTTTACATTTAGCACACATTGATGACAAAAAACAGTCTATCATTATAATGTCTTTTTCAAAATGAAAGCATATCATTCTACTAGAAGCAGTTCTTATGTTAGCATTCTATTCTCTTTTTCAGCGTCAAATGTTAGTGTGAGATTCTCAATTAAGTCTGACAATCATCCTCTTCCAACAAGTTCTATACATTTCACATCTCAGTAGACACTCATAATTGGCCGCTCTCACCTTATATGAGGTGATGGAACGGTCTTCTGATTTAGTGTACGAGTACCCAATGTTTCGATATTTAAAGCACCATGGTTGTAGGATAAAATGCTTGAAATATAGGCGTATCAATTTCATGAGTCATTCTATATGATGATTTCCTGAAGAGACTGAAGAACACTTATATTATAATAGTATAGTGTATCACTGTATAAGTGATCAGTTATGAAATCTCTTCTTCTTTATCTCCATTCTTACATCCTATATACTGTTAAAGCTATTCAAAACAAATTAATCACGATCCAGCTGAAAGGGTTCATGCATTTCCTATTTTGAAAACTTCGAGACTGAACACATTATCACAATTAAAAAAATCAACCTTTTTAAACTAATCGGTGAGGAGTAATTCATTAATTTCAACAGCATTGAGCACATGAAAATTACCAATACAGTTCCTTAAATAAATTGCCACTACAGTTGCTGAAGAAAAGATTTTCGTTTCCAAATAAACAATAAATCTGCCCTAAGAGCCTCTCTTGTAGCTAATCCATCTGCATGTTTTTGTGCACATGGTTAAATTAAATTAACCATCGCAGACTTAATGACTCAGTTTGCTGTCACTAAACCTATCGTGATTTTTCTACAATGAAATTCAAACAGACCTCTTCAAGTTATAGAATACTGTTTGGAAAATTCATTTTGCTATAGGCCTTGAAATAAGGCATCATTTGAATACTTTGAAACTTTGTTATTGACAGTCAATTGTGTGAAACTGGTGCCTTTGTAACAAAATGTTTTTAGGTTTTCTAACAGTTATTATACTCAAAGATGTGTTAACATGCTATTTGCAATATGCGTTTTGCAGCATCATAATCCCTTTAGATTTTTTTACAAAATAGAATATGTTCCAAATTTGAGAAAATAACACACTGTAATAAAATGTAAGGGATTGCAAATAAGCCGGCTGGTTGAAAGACAGAAAGATAATTTTATTTATCAAACCTTCAGAACCAAACAAAAAAAACTCTGTGTCAAAAAGATTGTTCTCTAAACTTTGATAAATTACGAGATAAAAGTACAATTCTTTTTAAAAACATGTTTAGCTGTTTATAAATAAATCCATCATAAAACATCATATTTCATCTTTTTTGTATTTTATTTAGCTAGAAAATACCCGTTAATTTATAGCACACGATCTTTCCCACCGTGCCTTGGCAAAATAAAAATGGATATCATAAAAGTAAACGATTGTGTGAAGGTTGATGGCAGATTGAAAGGACGTGTCTCGTCAATTGTTAAACCAATTGGGACATACCATATGTTCAACGTGAAACATCTTGTTGCAAGATATCGACTACAACGTATGCCCGAAACTGTGACAACATCAACTATGAATGTGAGTGACAATGACATCTTACTTACCAGGGGTCGATTTTGACGAAATTTTGGTTCTGTTAGCATCTGTGTCATCAATTTTAACTTCATCGGCAACATCAAGGACAGTGTTCCTCCCACTGACACGAACTCAAACTAAATTAATCGCGCTTTAAAACTCACATTCCAATGACGTCACGATCACGTGACATTCATTCACACAACTCAGTAACGTTCATTCAAGTAATTCAGTGACTGATGTTATGATTTGTTAACTCGCCAATTTGTGTTCGTAGTGACCATAACACGAATGGGTGCCTTCCATTTGTATTTGTCAAAATTAAAGCTGTTTTAAACGGACTTAATCTTGGCCTATTTCTCCAATGCAGTCTAATGAATTTATGTGTCGATTGTAAGAATTGTATTCCTACGTTTAACTACGAGAATTGAGAGTAAACATGATTTTCATTTTATATTATTAATTTAAAGAGTTTAATAAATAAAATACTAAACTTCGTCCAGTTTAATAACATATTTATGAAACTCGTGGATTAATCATCCAAAAAACCGTACAATTCCATTGAGTAAACATTTAGCTGAGTGTGGAAACGGGCATTTTTCAGTTTTCCCAATGTATAAATTAAATTTTGATAACAGTAAACTTTTAGAAACAAAAGAAAGCAGATTTATCAAAATGTTTTCACCAAGGTTAAATTCTAGAACTTAAATGTTTTGCTGTACATGTATCCTATTGTAACCTATATTGTGACGTATTAATGTAATGACGTCATGTTGTACACGATGACGTTGCTCGGCAACGCATTATCCGTTGTATGTATGGCCTGAAGAGGCTCGTTGAGCTGAAAGCGCTAGCCATTAAAATGGATTGTTTTTACTTCTGACTTCGTATTTTTCAATGTATATATATATATATATATATAATCTGAGTAATATAATTCATGTTTCTTGTACATCCCTGTGACCTTCACTCAAACTGGGTAGATCGTAGGGATGCGCTGCGCTAATGCGAGGTTATTGAATCCGTTTTGAGGTTATTCGTTCCGTTTTTGGGTTATTAATACCGCTAATGAGATTATTTGTACCGTTTTGGAGGTTATCTTATCCGTTCATGCGGTTATTTGTTTTTCATTTAGAGGTTATTTGATCCGTTACCTTGGTAGGCCTGATTTAGAGTGGTATCAACTTTTCAATTGTAAGTTTGACATGAATAATATGGAAGTAAATATCCATCTGTAAAGGCAAGATTTGCATGGGTAGTGCAGTTTCATCACATGGTTTGTACAGGAGTTTGTTTACCACAATCCATTCAATCTCGAAATCGCCATCATAATATGCAGCGTATTGTGGACATTCACAGCATTTCTGTGAACTTCAGTGCATGTTAACCCTTGCTGTTTACCTGGTTTATTGTCTATTCTCCTATGCTAACGTCTACATATATTAAACACAGATGGACCTGACAATGCAAATGCTAGTTGTTTGTTCATTGTCCAAATTCATCATATTGTTAATTGAGAATATGAGGGGTATCAAAACAAACATGAACTAATAGTAATGAGTTATTATCAAATGTAAGGAACGTAAGACAAAGACAGCCATAATGTATCATTTAGGTTATATAAGACCTTAAGTTTTTACCCCTAACGTGAAATGTTTAACAGGCTACATCATCAAATATTTACCTAATTAACCATCTGCAATGCATACTAGTTGTCAGTTAAGGATTGTACTTGAGTTGATTATTGAAAGATCCTTAGCTACATTCATCTAATATGGTGTTGACAGACACATCAGGTGCTTGCCTCATAAATAGAAAGATTAACCATGCGCATCGTGTAAGGTGTGAGTATGAATTTAGTATATTTATATATTTTTATATATTTAAGGTGATATATGATTGCATCAGTTCTTTGTGTAGTAGATAAATATATACAATTGTCATGAAACAATATGGCAGCACCGGTTGTCTGAGTGTTTGCATTGAACCACGTCACATCGTAAACAGTTTAGATTTACTTTCACCTTAATAAACATAGGCAGACAATATTGTTGGAGGAAAGGAAAGTGCTTTTCTTCAGCAAGGTTTAGATGATGCATTCAATCTGTTGCATTAATGCATTCCCATCTTCAAGTGTACACAACAAGGTTATGCCTGGTATACCTGGTATACAATATATTTATTCACAACATATCATTTTGGATAGAGCCAGAACGTGGTAATACGCCATCACTATAAACCCATATTTCATTCTGAGTCACACTATTTGATTTATGTATATTTCTCATAGCAACCTCTCCAGCTGACCATTTGATTTAGTTTAGTTTGACAGATTTAGGTCACTGAATTAGGTCAATTCCACATTACGACTCAGATAGGGCCGATTTCCTCATAAACAATCATGTTTTTCAGACATTAATGCAAGTTTTATTCCAGTGAAGTTTAGAAACTTTATGATGAAAGCTTTCATTCATTGGCAATTGGATATGTATGGGGATTATTTTCACTTTCATATGGGGAACACTAAATTCCATGCATCCGTGTCTAAAGTGTCGTGTCTAAAGTGTCATTTCGATATGTTGTCATATTTGAAAACTATAACACAACACCTAACCTATATTGCAAATATAGAAGTACTGTATTGAGTATATTAGTTGGGGTAAGATTTATGAGATGATAAAGCAAACATATTCATGGATAGAGGCAATCGAGAGATTTGAAGGTTGATGAATTAATCCGTCAAACGTTGTTGTTATGAAAATAAATAATTTATACATCCATATAATATACTTTCTTCGCTACATGTTTGAAGCTGATATCTTGTATTAAATAAATGTTAACTTAACAATGCGCCGTGCAATATTGTACCGGTGTGTCTTATTGTTATTGCTTATTGTCAACATGCAATTCAGTCATCACGTAAAACTTATTTCTCTTTTATCTTTCAAAAATATTAATTCTTCAGTGGATTCCTCTGGGAACTAACCATATCACCTAGCAAGATGGAGGAGACTGGTGACGTGACAGAGGAGTTTTAGTAACTACCGCACCATATTGTAGGTATGTGTGGAATAAGTTGATGAGTATCAGGTATGGTCTACATGTGTTTCTGTGTTACAGCACAGCAGGTGACCACACATAACCCTTATTCTTCGAGCAAGCGTTCAGGCAACATGCTGACATGACAAGACCATACGGTGCCCAGATGACTTTTTAATTGATAATGATAATACCGTGAAATTCGCTCATACTTAACATAAGAAATGAAACATCTGCAAGTCATTGTTCAATTAAAGTGAATGTATCCACCTGGAAGAAAGGATTTAATATGTTCTGAAAACCATTTAAATATGAAGATTTCTCAATTATATCGAAATTGTTTCTTACCATTGCATTAACAAAGCACTGGTCAATAACTGTTGATATCCGTCTCTCAAAACAAATCAATGTTTTTACATCAGAATACCTTGGAAAATGATATTTAGCTGGAGTTTTTTCTATGGTAACGTTTTCAAAATTATAAACTGGAAAATTACTTAAGAGTATTTTGGTTTTGATATCTTCGGATATAGTTAAACTAAAATAACTAGATAGGAATAAGATCCTTAACAAACAATTACCAATAATTTTATTCGAAAAGAGGTGTCATACTTTTCCAGGTGTATATTTTTCATAGTTCATAGGCTGTAAACATTGGACATCACGTCACGTGCTTCCACGCTTAAATTCAATCTCAAATTAATTAAGAATTAGGAACTCATAACTAATGTGCATTTTGTTTCAATTACGTTAATGTATGAAGTTCATATCTGTTTGTTTGGTCTGTCTTTTCCACTTACGTTTTTCTCTAGATAAAAAAATATAACATATGGCCAATTTTGAAAAGTAAGCTCTATGAAAACATAAGAAACAAACGCATTTGGTCTCTTGAATTTAAGTCAAATATCATGTGATCTCTTTTTAGTAGTGATATTACTTGTTCGTACTAAATAAAAGATGCTTTTCACATTAAATACTCTTTTTTACAGTGAGTCTCCTTAATGTTCCAGGTGTTGTCAAGGTTGAAGCTATAAGCTGCACATTCAGCCCAAGTGTACTTTTATGGCAGTTTTCTGCAACAATAACATTAATACTTTCTCACTGCAATACATAAACTTTTTAAGATGGCAATAGGTTTGTATTTTATTGGTAAAAGCAGTTTTCACTGCATATTTATTTCAGATGTGCAGTGCACAATTTTAACTAAGCGGGTTTTACAACAACAATAAAGGAGAAGGCGTTCCGAGAATTGAGAACAGAAGATTAGAAAACCAGAAATGTGGATACGTTTTTGTGTTCTGAATGCAAGTTCGTAAACATCACTACCTTTCCTGTATCTATGTTTGATCAAAAGGTTTGTAACTAAGCTATGTACTTTCAGATTTTGAACATATTTCAAAATGCCATCGGTGTGAATAAAAAATTAGGCTAAATATATATGATTTATTTCAATTATATTCTAACTATATTAGTACTGATACCAGTTAAGAGGACGTTTTATTAACATCAGTTTGTAGATGTGTCGTAGCAAGCGGCAACCCGCAGGACGATAGGCATTACCACCTCACAGGTTGACACCAGTCTAGACTTATCCCAGGGAATTAGCTTGACGCTATACGATCCAACCTTGGAGTTCTGGGGAGAGCATCTATTCAGACAAGAGTGGACAGAGTCACACACAAGATGATGATGTGAACGAAATGATAGTTTATTTCAATATGACATCACGAGTGTGAAGAAAAAGGTCAGCTGTGAAGTTGAAGGCAAATGGTGGCAAAGTGACTGCCCCATTGCCCATACCTCACTTACAATTAGCAGTCGACTCTAAACTCAACTCTCATTCCCGCTGTAGATTCCACTGTAGGCTCCCCTCTGGGCTCCACTGTTGTTCCTTTCGGAGAGGGTCCTATTAAGGGATTCACATGACTGAAAGCTGTAGAGCCCTGAATCATTTTAATTATTACATAGAGCATGACTGACATGATACTTCCTTAGGTATAAATATTACTGTTCATTTCAATTACTTAAAGTGATGGACAATAAAGAGTTGCTAATTACGGAAGCATGTAAAAGACTATTCATATGGGTAGGCGATTGCCCCAGGTGAGTGTATAAACGAATTGACATGATTATGTTGTGAATGTACTCAACTTTAAGATATTGATAAACATAAACGAAAATGTAGGAAAATATGAAGAATATATAAGACAATTATTAGCGCTGTGATAGGTGCATGCTATTCTGTTTCATGCACAGCAGGTAATTAGTAAATATAAGTAAGTATATATTGAAAGCGTTCATCACTAAATTGAGTGCTATGAAGTAAAAAAAATCTTACTTCTCCTTTCGGCTCCACTAAGACACTGTAGCATGTTTTGATTTGTTGATGAGATGAAGCATTCGATGCTTGTTCATTTTATGCATTCCTGACAGTAATCGTAATTTTTGCTACCAACTTAATGCAGTTGTCACTACATATTAAATATGTTCCACCATTATGTCATCACATATATTCATGGTATGTTTTTAGTTAAGCGAAGTCTCATGCTATATACATTATACTTTACAATTGTCAATTAATTTTACTGCTGTTATTAAACGTTTTAGGCATTTATGTTTTGTGCAAATCAGATATTTTAATGTCAGGAAAGCTTCTGCTATACCATGCCATCTGATAAATAACATAACATTTATTGTCCTTTTAATTGATTGGTCTCATAACAGGATTGGACTCTGCCGTTTATTTTCAGAAGGCTCTTAAAGAGGAATTTGGTCTAATTCAACTGTTAGTGTTATGGTTCTGAAGGCATTTTCCTTTCACTACAATCATGAGAATATTCATCGAAGAAAATTTATTCAAGATTATCAATTGTGACCATGTGTTGACCTCATTATTCCTGCACTTAAATGCAAGGAGCTATCATGATCCACGCTTCATAACGCCTTTCTGGTGCTAAATTAAAAAAGAAATTGAGTCCAACATCAATCATGGTATCTATAATGTTATACGATTACCAATTTTAGTGCAAGTGATATATTTTAGCCTTTAAATAATAATCTATCACTCGTGAAATTTTTTTTCAATATTCATGTTGAAAGTGTGCTATTTAAGGGTCCTTTTTAAAAACAGAAAATCGTTTGTGAATTAGATGGTTAAATAGACATCATTGTATCAATAAATTTTAAGGCAATACTTCATATTCACGTCAAGTACAGATTTTGAATAAAAGACTATTTCAAAGTTCACGGTAATGAGACATTTATATTCGCGTTGTCCAATTTTACAGAATATAGCACATTACGTTTGGAGAACATATGTCATGTTTGTTCAGGTTGCTTTATCGATATCTGTGTTTTATATAAGAAGAATTTCAACTCAAGTATAAGCACTCTAGTTATAGGGGATGTACCAAACGATTCCAAATTAACATTTTGAAATGCCAATGGTAATGTTTTGCAGAATCATTTCCGTTATCCTTCACATGCACAATACATGTAAATAAACATCTGATAGAAGGTGATTCTTGTCAGGTTTTCACTGGCACCGAACTGTTCAACATTCTAAGATTTTCTATCTACCTGATCCATACCAGTATATCACTATTTTTCTTTACAAGTAAATGGATTTCATTTCTTTCTACAGTTAATGAATATGTGTTCAAGTCGTATATAAAGGAGAATCACCTTGTTATGAAATGATAGCGAATCATTAAGGTCCGTTTTACTAATTTTTGTGTAAACAAAAAATCCGAAAAATTATTGCACTCTATCAACATAATATTGTGTTACTAATTGCGACATGCAATGCTTCAGGTACTATAGATAATATGTTAGATACCAATACACTTCCTAATAACTGTAAGTAAGGCACAACACTGCCCTTAAGGTCACCAGTTTGTTGTTGTTGGTTTTCTATTTAATGCATCTAAATCAGAATGGCCAGTTATAGTAAGATTAATATACTCGGAAGCTCTTGAAAGGACAAGAAAATAGGAACTGAATGTGTTTATTGCATCCGATAAACGGAGATGACATAATACGTTTTACATTATCATAATTAAAAGCAATAAAATAAATTTACAAAACAAATCTTATCAGAAGTTGTACATTAGAGATGATTTCAATTAAGTGAGGTAGACAACAAATTGTAATACAATGATTTTTTCTTATTGATGCTCTCATGACTTTCATTATATTTGTTCCACTGAAGAGAGCTATAAAACCATCCTCATCATCACCATAAATAATTTCAATCGATCATACAATTCAATAACAAGTGTATCACAGAGATTAGTGGAAAATGCGTATCTTTGGTTATTACAATGCTCCGAGTGCATGTTCACATGGGAATTATGATCAAAGCAGTTAGGTTTGAAATTTAAATATTCTAACTGTGTTGCAAGTTGGATATCAGTTCTAAATTCTTTCTTATCATACATTTGAATATCCAAGCTATGCATACGTATAAGAACGTGTATTTTAGCAGATCCTGCCACATATAATCAGAAACATATCTAAGTAAATAATATTTTTTCACTGTGTGTAGGAGGAACATATGCTAACTATCTCATTAAGGATTCAATGTAGAATGAAAAAAAATCTTCCATTCATTCAAAGCGGTGCTATATTTCTGTCTACCCAAATCCTTCTGGCTACATATCTAACTTCTAACACAGTGTTGACAGTAACAGTGCATTCCACATGCTGCCAGTTGTAACAGGGCCACTACATAACAATAAATGACAACTTCCATCTTCCCAAAGGGAGCAAAACATGCCATAAAACATTCATCACCAACAAGGATGCTGTATATATGCGTATAGATCCAGTGGCCCCATTCCCATGTACCTATTTGCCTAATGGTTTTAGATAAATGTGGGTCATTTGCAGTAGCTCAAAAACACATTATTGCTCAGATTACATCATTAAACTCTGCAGTGTATCATTGACCTATGCATAGGCTGACAGCAATATTCTTTACAATGTAGTGATATTAAATACAGCTGAAATTCGTATTGAATATTTGATTTATGAAACGTTCCCTGCTTATGTTAATCACAATTTCGATGACGCTAATCTATTACTGCTTTAAATGCAAACTTTTGGGGATAAACTTTATATACCAATTTAATGCATACGTAAGGATTGCAATCTTGCGTTTCATAATACACTATGTAAACAGAAGAGATTAAAAGAATAAATTGAACAGGAAATTAACATTAAAGCTTTGCTAAAAGTAGGCAGTTATCATTCTAACAGTGGTATCTAACAAGTTTTGGAAATATAACAGAAAGCGCTGCAACGAGAAAAAAATCTTTATTGCAAGAAATTAGTTAAATGTCAATTTTCACATCTTAACTCAACGTAATCAAAGTACAACACTTTTTGATGATGCATGTAAGAGTTGTTTGAGAACTTGAACCATGACAATAAGACATTTAACATTACATCTAAGAGGGCTCATTTTGAGCTTCAACCTTCGTCAGCTTTTCTGGCAACGTAATCAAAATTATTCATAACTGGTAAAAGGAAATAAGTTTAAAAAAATATACTTTTCTAATCATGTTTCAGTTAATAATCATGCTAAGGCCCTCGTGGTTTGAAATATTTGCCTTTTAGTGTGTCCTGTTTATGTTGATAAGACAAAGTCGTTGTGTTACAACTTCATTCACCACAAGCAAAGAAATATTGACTGGTTACGTGCCTGTTGTAATCTAAAAGTTTTATTTAACAAAAGAAACAAATATTTCAAAATCAGACAAGGGTGTTGAGGGGATGACACTAGCACTAGTACAGTTTCTTTTGATTCTTAGTAACGTAAATCTTTCCCAAACAAGTGGCCAGCATATGAATCTTTAAATGTATTATTTTATAAGTAGCACTTGTCAATAAATTAATATTTATTTTCAATTATGTGAACAAACATATATAGTATAAATGCCCTAATAAGCCACTTACTATTTCTGTCATAATTACTCCTCTGATAATGCACAGTACAAACATTCCAATAGTATGAATTTCACCTCAACAGTACATGAGGTACATGAATAGCCAGACGTCCATACAAAATGTAAATGGTATTAACGTTTAGAAAGGGAAAGGGCATTGTTCTTAAGATATATAAAGTAGAAATCATGGTGAATGTTTTGTTAAGTATTTCGTCCAGTTCTTTGAAAGAAACATGATCAGAACCATGTATCATATATATACTTAGTATGCAAAAGAGTGTGTGACAAAGTAATCCAGCTTAAGGTGATTTCGTCAATCAGTCTTCAGCTTGCACATAAATAGCCATATAAAAGATCAAGCAAAACATAGAAGATTGATGGAACATTGAAAAAGGAAGATTTTTCTAACCTAAAGGGAGCCATACAAATGCAGATTTAAAAAAATGGCATTAATGATAGCAATATATGAATGATATCCGGCATCAACTGACATATACTATCATCATATCAATGTATACCATCTGATAAGGAAAACTTTATTGTTATTTTCTGTGTCATTCCACGAACTTTATGATTTACCCTCGTAGAACCCTCAAATAGGAAAGTACTTCTTGAGCTTGCTCTTGGGACTATGATGAGTGTCAATTTCCTCAGCTAATCTGACTTTCTCTGTCAACAAATTATAGACATTTTACTCCTCGTCAGACACTCATAATACACCACTTTTTGCTCTGATATTTGTGGACAAGAAAATCTAGTATGATTATCCATGTCCTGCATTCATATTATCAAGACACTAAGCACCAATACAACACACTTTCAGACGGGATTAGCTAAAGAATAGAATTTATAAGAATATAACAGTTTTCTGACATAAAGCTGCATATACACTTACCACTGTATCTAAGTGCAAATTTCATAACATTTGTGTTTGTTTTGAACATCAATAAAATGAATTCAACAGAACAGACAAAGGATCTCCCATTGTAACTGTGTAAAATAGCTATTCCTTTAGGTGGGATTGTCTAGTATATTATACAATTATATAATTTTGGCATGATGAAATAGACAAAGGACATTTTCGATTTCCTTACATTTCGTTTGAAATATTCTATTTCGAGGGAAAAAACACCAAACTCATATTGACTTTATGTAAACAAATCAAAGAAACCTGACTTTTGTTTAAAGCTCTTGATCACTTACAAAGGATTTTGTAGAGAAAAATAAGAATTACTGTTTTTCGAAATTTTTAGTCCTGGTCACCTTAGTGATCTTCCAAAATTATTACAGTTAACTGTTGGGTATGGCTTGCGATTGCATGATGTGCGTTAAGGTGCATAAGCGACAAGTGAAGCAAAATGTTGGATAGAAATTCTTTACCGAATTCTTGTTATTGAGAAACATAGTCATCGTTGTTTAACATGTACAATGTTTAAATTACATCTATATTATGTTGTCCATGCAAAGGTCTCATACACTATGATATCAAAATGAAATATGAAATGAAAAAATAGAATGTCATTCATTCAAGAATTCATAAGTAACGAACTATATTGTTTACAACAAAAGACTGGAAATACATCTCTTCACACACTTTTTATTAAGAGTGAACACGAATTCTATTACAAGAAAAGATTTTTTGTCTTTAACAATGATAGCATAAACAGTTATAATAAAGGTGTACAATTCTAAAATACCATATGCAATGCATTTGGGTTATGATCAAATTATCATAAGGGTGTTTGTGTTAAGGCGTGTTTGCTAATGGTGATGTTGCTGAACATCTGAGGTCATCACTGTTCAGTGAAGAACTGCTGCTTAGGAAATTACCTATCTGCTATAAAGCTTAAACAGGAAGAAAAGCACACGTCATGTGGCATAGGTCCTGTCATAAACTAATGACTTTATTTATCAGAGCTCTCACAGAAAAACATAGAAGATAAGAAGTTTAACAATACCAAAAGAAAGATTGCAAGTCAGGTCAGATTCACATTGTAAGCTCAAATGACCATTTTGTGAACTCAACCTTAACAGACACTTACGGCATAAGACAAGAAACTTACATGGCAGGTTGTATGACATCTACAAATGAATAACTTTAAATACGACAAAGTTGAAGTTATATAGTGCAATGTGTGTCCGTCTGTCCGTGTGTCTGGAATCGTTCCGTCGCATTACTTATCAGTTTGTATGAATGTTACCTATTTATTTTTATGAGCCTTTGAGGCATAGAAAATCTTAACCCAAAAAGTTTTTCGATTTTGTTTCTTTTTCAGAAAACCATAAGAGTACCAAAACAATCAAACTTGGTATGGATGTTCACGTTGCCAGTAACCTAGGAAGATTTGACTAAAAAATGTCTACATTTTATGACACTCTTTCTTTTCGGGACCATTACTTGCAAAATAAATGACTCGGAAACTATGAGGTTTTGATGTACCTTACGGGTGTTACAGAAACAGGGTGTAAATTTTGTTCTGAAATTTTGACCAAAAACAGCAAAACTAAGTTCGATAAAGTGTTATCTATGTGCATCTCTGTTTAGATTTTACCTTCTTCCTTTGACTGTGATCCTCAGTCATATCTTCATATCATGTGTTTCAATTAATTAGTCTTGCATTATAAACTATAGCCAGAGGTAAGTTAGCTGAGATCAGTTTTACCTTGTTACACACCTATTTATACGGTAGGTTATCAAACTACAAAATTTGGATCTATTAGTTGCATATGAATAAAAGAAAAGAAACCATCCTCTCTGCTATTTCGAGATTAGTACTGCTATGTCAAATCAGCCCAATTCGTTCCTTCATCTTAACCCATTTGTATATCAATAGAAATTAAGGCTTCTTGTTGAAATTAGACATCGCTTGGTTATAAATAGTTGTCATCCAACTGATGTATTCGTTCTGTTGACATCAATCGCTAGTGCATTCATCGGGCTACAAGCGTGCGCATTTTGCCTTCATTACGAAGAGGAACCAAAACACAATTATAAATACCAACATACATCCTAAAGAAATGTGGCAGAACATGTAATACAATTCATTAGAGCGATATGGACGCTGCCTACTTATTAGCGTTCTCATGATGTGTTTTTTCCAATGACAACACTTTCACCTTACCCTTTTACTTAACTTTGTTTGACAGATGCGTGTAATTTTGACTAGTTTAAATTCAAAACACTGGTATAGTGGCAGTCTTTAAAAACCAGTTACCAGTTATGTCAAAGATTTTGTTGGTTTATTTGTTACTCAAAATCCAAGATAATATATTATGATAATATGATTGTAAAATGGAATATTGTGAAAAATTAGCTATGCTGACAAAAAGTTTCACATGTGTTTGTAATTAATTTCTTACTGTTTTTCCATACAACATGCAAAACAGAATTTGTCATGACAACACAAAATGCATCATTACTTTGAGTACAAAAAGTTCATTTTATCATAGTGTTACAAAACTTTTAGAGACAATCAGTATTTGTTAAGGTATGTGTAGGCGACATGAAGATTTGTGGTCAAAAGCAAATTTCTTCACCTGCACATGGTATCATTAGTTCAATTGATAACTGTGAGTTGATAACTTTCGATTATCAATAATTGGTGCCGAAAACTAAACGAGGGCATTTTTGGGAGTTGCAGTATTTCTTACAAGAATAATTCAATTGGCACATAACGAATGGTTACCATTGGACCACAGCCAGATGTGAAATGTGAACTGATTTTCAATATTTATGATGTGTTTGATATTTGCACTGAATTATTAGAGCATACATATTCATTTAATCTAAATACATTTACATTTTTCTCATGAAGTAGACCGAACAATTTGCAGAAAAAGTTCCATCAACAAACAGAACAAAAACATCAACGTTTATTCTTAATATTTATTTGTGTCATATCCAAAGACTTATTAAACACTGAACTACATGTCAGATCCGTCTGTCAACTTTCTTTTCAACATTGCTAACAAAGTATTGAATTTGCTAAAGCGTATCTTGCTTTTCAACGCCATAGACATTTTTACTGAAATGTGCAACAAAGTAATGCCTTACACACAAAATGTAATACCACACAAAGCATACATCACATATAATACACTGTTAAAACCCGTTAAAACAAATTAATTTTAATAGATTTCCTCTCACCTTGTCATGCTATTTGATGTGCAGAAAGGGATGAAATGTATTGCGGCGACATGACACTGCACTTGTACAAGACAAACACCAAAGAAAAACGTTCATCATGTTAATGTTCTGTGTACATTTATGAAAATGACAAAAACAAAAGCTATGAAAAGCTGAACATGACGTTACCGGTGTAAATGAAATGTTATATTATATTCGACAAATAAGAATGGAGTTCTCTGAACTCCAAATTTCATTTCAACTTCACCTATAGCCCACTGCTATTTCATCTTAGATAAATTTCAATTCCCTTGTCAATTCTTCTTTAAAAATGTTTTAAAAAGCCACCATATCGTATCACGAAGGTTGGTGATGTGACAGAGAATTACTAATCCCTTCTATACCATATTGTAGTAGTGGATGATAGCTTGAGGTGAGGTGAGGTGAGGTGAGTTGGTGTTTAACGCCGCTTTCAAGATTATTTCACTTATATCGCGGCTGCTAGTATTAGTGCAGGGAGAAAGCCCGCAACACCATTGTGGCTATGCATTGCGGTGAAACCTGCGAGCTTCGGCTGGAACTAGCGAACCATGGGTGGTACTGCGCTGAATTTCAGTGTAGCATTGCACCCAAACCTGACTTGCGTGTAGAACAGTTCTCTACTGCAGACAAAGTTGCCGAGCCCCTGGCGGGATTCGAACCACGGACCTCCTCATCCAAAGCCGAACGCGCTAACCACTGCGCTATCCCGCCCCCGGATGATAGCTTGAACAGCAGTTGATGAATATGAAGTATGGTTTACATGTGTCTCTGTGTTATACCTCAGCAGGTGACCACACATAACCCTTATTCTTCAAGCAAGCGTGCAGGCCCCGTACTGACATGAAAAGATTCTTATGGATCTATAATGTCATTTTAATTGATAAACGTACTAGCATTAAATGCCTTCATACTGAGATAATATGTAATAATCAACCAACTTCTGACTTAATTCAAGACATGCTGCTCTTAAAATGTTATATATGTATATATGTTACGAACCATCTGGTGTATATCACAATCTGCAGATTGTTTAAACAGTCTAGGAATGAAAAAAAATCCAGTATTCGAACAATCTGCAGATAGTGATCATCCCTAGATTGCAATGAACATATACACCTGAAAGAAATTATTGCATCAGTTATATCCAAAGTGTTTCTCACATATGTTTATGCCTCACAGAAAGTTCAGAGTCTTGTTCAGTAAAAGACTACACGTTTTCTGGTAACCATTTGTGCTCATTGGGATTACCCAACTGTAGATTAACCTTGTACAATATATATGGACTTTCTATATTGGTCTACTATCACTACAGTATTATTGCAGTGACTCACCGGATGTTAGTCAGAATCACCGCTTTTGTCACAAGTTTAACTCGATGCTTGCAGTGTGCCTTTGCAGTTAATATCATCGTTTAAGGGTCTTCTCCATCGATATTATTGAGCACAGATAGATAGTGAAAAAATCTGAATAATGCGTTCAACACACAGTATTAAGACACCTCAATTCAGGATACAGGGACGTGTATCGCCGAAAATTATAATAATAATTATGTTTAATGAAACAAAATACAGTATCTCTTCTATATAAATACTACAGGGATGTTGCGTCCTAGGACCCCTCGTCTTGTTCCGGGACGAAATCAAATTGGAAATTCAATATAGATTAATACAACAATACACCCACATGAAGCCAGCTACACTGTTAAGAAATCGAAAAAAGTAAGCTTTCTTGAGAGTACGCCAAAATCCTGTCTCACAAAAACATCGCTTTCAGAGTGATAAAATACGAATTAAACACTCGAATACGTACTGTAAACGACAAATACAATTTTATCGCAACCCCTTTGTATTCCGATTTCGTAAAATGACTATTCAAATGAAATATTATGTGATCCATACCTTGTAAGCGAGCTTTTACTGCATTAAATGCGGTTTCTATCGCTCGGGTCAGCCATGTTTGACCTCAATATCGGAAGGATAGCACAGAATACGAGCGGCTCGCTGATTGGCTAAACATTAACTTTTCGTAAGTTCACTACAGAAGAGTATTTTCTTCAAATAATGTCCTATGATTGAAATGAGCTTTATCAAATTACATATCGTCCATTTTTAATCTTAAAACCCATGAAAACAAGTAACAAAAGATTTTGGTTTCTTGAATTCAAGTTAAATATCATATATCCTTTTAGACGAGAAATTGCTTGCTCGTCCTATTTTGAAGTTGCTTTTAATATCGAAGTGAGTAATTTAGATTTAACGTGTTTAAATAATATTTCAGTTATTTAACACATGGATGAAAACTATCCAAATCAGAGTGCACAGATCAGGGAGATGGAGATCGAACTGATGAGGGAAAATACTAAAAGAAAGGCAAAGTAAGGTAAAGACAGCAGGTTTCATAACGACTCAAATTTGGTCTGGCCTCTACGCAGTGTCGGTGCCCGTACAAGGAGCATGTAAACTCCGGCTGGCATAGCTCGCACAGTCTCTGAAGCACCCACGACCCCACATCACGTTTAGGTATTGAATCAAGTGGTGGCTTTCTTATTAAATATGCTTTTAAATTAGTTTCCTACATTTTCCAGCTGTTGTAACGGTTTATACTATAAGTACGGAGGTAACTGCACATTTAGCATAAGGGTACCTTTACGACAGTGACTTTCTCACGGCATTGCTTAAACTATTCAGATGGCAATTGGTTTGTATTTTAGTGCTGAAAGAAGTCTTTTACTACATGCTGGTTTCAGATGTGCAGAGCAAATTTTAAGTTAGCGGTATATTACCAAACCATAACGAAGAAGGCGTTCCTAGAATATAGAATAGATACTTTAATGTGTTCTGATGGCAACCATGTAAACACCATAAATTTTCTTTAACCTATATTGTTTCAAAAGATGTTGAACTGTTGTATGAATAAAACAAACCTAATACATTTAATCTAAATCATGAATACTTGATTCATCAGGCATATGTTTCAATCATCATTTGCTGATATTCACAAACAGCTTGAATAACATGTTTTATTAACAACGGGTTGTAGACACATGGTTATGATTTGCATGTGTTTCTGTTTTCTTGCTTGTCACGTAAGCACATATTCTAATTGTACCCTTAACTCTTTTCTGCAGATGAGCTGATGTTTTCGTGATTACTGTGCATAATGCATGATGTGTATTGAAGCTTAGCTAACATTTTATACATACAAAAATACAAACATAATAATTACCTCCTGTTTTTCTTATCATGAACATTTGGCTAAAGAGGCAATGTAATCTGATTTTGTTGCAAACAAATAATGAATAAATACACTTCATCAGTTAAAACAAAGTGAATAATTGCTATTTTTTTAAAAATTATTGTCACAACTTGCTCATTACTGTAATTGGAAAGAATTTATCTTTCACTTAAGTGTCTTCTTTCTGAAAGCGTTGATCACCAAGCACGAATACCCGAAGCAAAGAAATCCTTCCTCTTCTTTCTACTTCAGTGCAGCACGTTTTTGCATGTGTTATCTTTACCAATATCCCCCAACAAATATCAACCCGATTTTCTTCACTCATAGGAAAAGGTGAGATGTGACAAGTGTCTGAAGCCATTTTAGTGTAATCACTTTTTAATCATTTGAGATAGGAAAATAGATTCGGGTAACCTAACTAAACTTGATATATCTTTTAAAGAAATCCACGTATTGGTTAAAACGAATTGTCCTAATACTGGCTTTCGGATCAATTGATTATTGTTATTTCATAAATTACTGCTTGAGAACTTTTTTCCAGGTGCAATAGTTATTGAACACTTCCATTCCCTCATTAAGAGGAGAGCTTTCCTGAACGAATGACTAGAACGCCAAAGGCCGGTTGCGCAAGGCCCTAAGTAGCTGCTTTAAAGGTACACTCCCTTCAGGGCATTGATGTAGGTAGCGCTTTAAACATGTTCTTAAGACACGCTGAACATTAATCAAATGTTTGATTTATCAACGTGAAAGAGACTTTAAGAAATGATTTCAAGTCCTTGCTTCCTCCTGGTTACCGAGCACTGAAGTAATGTTGACAGCAATGGTACATTCCAGATGCTGCCAGTTGTAACAGCAGACACGTTATACCTTCTATTCCTCACTAGGGCCACAACATGATAATAAATTGCAAGTTCTATATTCCCAGATGTAGCAAAACTCGCCATAAAAACTCACAACCGACGACAATGCTACCATACCTGCCATATTCAATCTCCTTCTCAGTATGTGTATACATCCAATGGATCCGTTAATATGTATATATTGACCTAACTGTTCAAACATGTATTGGTAATTCAAAGTAGGTCAAAACAACATTATGTATGTCGTAGACCTGTGGGGAAGTTAAAAGTAACACCCTTTTCAAGACAGTGATAAGAAAAACAATATTTTCTGTAACATAACTTCTTTATTCTGCCCTATTTATTGTGGCCTTTGTTTATTTGAGCATTCAAGTCAATACATCCCGCATGTTTGTACTGTAAATCCAAATAACAAATGCCCCGAAATGTCGTCATCAGGAAAAGATTAGCCTATTCCAAAAGTAAACAGGTAACTTATTTTAAACTACCATTAAGTACACATTTAAACTTTGATAAATATCACTACCTTGCCTTTGAAGGTCATTTAGAAGTGATGTAAACAAGGAAAACAAGATTTTTGGGATTACAACATCGTCATTGAGAAAATCACGACGTTCCGGGGCATTTGCTATTTCTTTTTGAGCTGTTATTTTGATATTTACGAATTTGGAACATATATACAAAATTACATGAGGAAACCTGATTTGAAAGAAATACTATATAAGAATATTATACGATTTGCATTTACAATATGGTATGGTAAGTCTCCTGCATTTGGATCATACGCTTTTTTTTTAGCTCATTTATTCATAATGAAGGATATTTACATCCTAAATCACAATCGCATGATAAACACTATAAATATAAGCAAAAGTATAAGTTATCATGGGGTTAACATTATCTCCTTTAAATTGCTTCAATAATCTTTCAAGCTGAAAAACAAACGAAAACAAAACAAAGATGTCACATCAAGTGTCTCCTGCATGCTGATATTACTCCCAACGCCAACCTTTCAACAAAAGATGTTCAAGTTTAACGACAATGGTAATATTCTTGTTGTGGAAATTCTTAAGCCCCTACGTCTGTGATGAGTGTCAATTTCTCCCCTAATCTGACATTCTCTATCAACAAATTATAGACATTTCACTCCTCGTCAGACTCTCATAATGCACCACTGTTACCTCTGATATTAGGTGAGGGGAAGATCTAGTGTGATTATCGATTTCCTGCATTCATATTATCTAGTCACTAAGTACCAATATAACATACTTTCAGATCACATCAGCTAAAGAATATTATTTATAAAAAGCCTTTCAATTTTCTGATATATATGACATGGCATCTCTATTGCAAACTTAACTACCTGACTGTTTCAAACATTTCTTTAGAAACTTGTTTATTCATGCACTCTGAGTATCTGTCGAAATACACGAAAATAGCTTCAAACGAACCTTGAATATCTCTTAATTACATTTTATAGATATCATTCATGAATGGAATATTACACTTTTGAATCTTTTTCACAATCGTTTACAGCTATACACGTTTTGTTGAAACATGTTTAACCTATTTTGACAATATTAAACCTGCTTCTCATTTGTAAAAACATACTTCATTCATGTTCTTGATAGATAATGGTTATATCTGTAACACAAATTCAAACATTGTTGTCTGTCTAAGGAGTGCTATCAGCTGCAATTGCATCACAACTATCAACAAGATTAGTTATTTGTTGTGACCCGACTCAAGACGTGCCATTAATTTCAGAAACGTTTTAATTTGACATTAGATCCGATGCAGAAACGACTCATATATAGCAATTATTGCCCGAGCAAGGGTGTGACTTTTTAAGGAACGCCTCGGAATTTTTTAATTACCCTAGCGACAGTGAGTTTCCTCAAAGACATATGACATTCTTCTGAGCTAAATGCATTCTTTATAACAATGGTTTCATGACGTCAGAGACGAAATACGGTAACTCGTGCTGAAACAAATGTTGCTAGGCAAAAGTGATAGTGCACATTTGCTTCTACTGAAAATATGTAACTACGTATGACTAAAAATCGTGTAACGACTAAGTAAAGAAAATAGCTCCTGTACAAGCACCGTTTATATGAAGGAAACAAATTCTTGTTACTTGACAAGCGACCATAAAATAACTTACGTGTGACGTGAATATAACAAATCATTATCATATTTTTATCAATATGGATATGTTAACAAAGTCCAAACCGTTGTTGAAATATATTAAATGTTATCTAAATAGGTTAAGCAATATTTTTATATCTAACTACGATGGTAATTTCACTGCATAAGCGGAAGTACAATATCATAATCTTAACCACATTAAATTCAATGCTCTCTCAAATACTCTCATCTTTAGATGAAATGTTCTCCTTACATGAAGAATAGAGAAACATTCAATGAATGACATGAAATAGGGCATCATATTTTAACATTAAAATTTTACATCTATGACGTATGAACAAATGTATTTTATGCCATTCAAAACAAATTCAGATAACAGCATACAAAAGCATTCCAAAAGGA
Source organism: Phorcus lineatus (assembly GCA_921293015.1). Lineage (NCBI taxonomy): Eukaryota > Metazoa > Mollusca > Gastropoda > Trochida > Trochidae > Phorcus > Phorcus lineatus. The sequence continues at coordinate 2,942,828 of OV121082.1, read as the reverse complement.
ATAACTTTATAAGACCGTCCAGTGGGTTTAGTTTAATGCTCTATTGATATCCATGTTAACTGAAATATCAAAAGTTAAAGAGAGAATTGTATATGTCACTCTTTGGAAATGCTATTGAAAATCAATGTTCTGCTTAGAATATTTTGATATGATTCATCACATGGACACATGGATATTACTTATGGAAAAGGGCAAATATATGTGTTGCTGTGTATCTGTTCAGTTGCAATGTATCATAAGAATCAATGACAGCACATACATGTAATACACAACCGTAATTAAAACCTGTGCATCATCAACATAGTAATGCAGTTTGTTATGCTTAACATATTTGATATGATTAATCAAATACGCATACATGGAGCATTTGTTTAAGAAAAAGGCAAGTTTTTTTACGTGGTGTGTCTTAAATGTAAGAGACATAAAACACAACTGCACATAAGACCTGTAGGAAGTAAAATGTCGGATAGGAATTCTTTACCGATTTGTTTTTTTAAAATGAAACATAACAATCGTTGCCAAGATATTTTAACATACTCATTTACGATTACATTTAACATTGACATTTTCTATTATACACAACCCTTTTATGTTCCCCTTTTATGGACTCATACACTGTAAAATCTTAATGAACTGTGAAATGAACAGTAATGGAATGTCAGTAATTCAAATATTCATAATAAGTAAGGAACTACATATTTTACACTTTTGATTTTTTAATGTTTAACAAAAGACTAAAAAGACAGTCCTTCATAAAATTGCCGAAATTGATACTGAGAACATTTTCTGGTTACAGGAAAAGATGTTTTGTCTGTAAGAATGATAGCATAAACAGTTCTAATCAAGGTGTACCATTCTGAGATACCATATGCAATGCATTTGAATTATAATCAAACTATCATAAGGGTGTTTGTGTTAAGGCGTGATCGCTCATGGTAATGTTGCTGAAAACCTGGAGGGCATCATTGCTCCTTTGAATGTTGAAGAACTGCAGACTTCATACAACTCGGTTCTAGTCATGAACTAATGATGTACTCATCAGAGTTCTCAAAATAAAATTAAAGATGATAAGAAGATTTACAATGCCAAGAGAAAGATTGCAGCTGATGTCAAACTGTAACCCAGCAGGCACACGACGTGGCAGCCACGTCGCATCAAGGTCGCACGGCAACGTCGCCGTTACGTCGCCATTAGGTCGTATTTGCACCATTTCATGGTTTGCCAGCGACGTGGTAAGGCGACGTGTCTACAACGTGTCAATATTACGTCCATACGACGTGGGAAAAATACGTGGCAGATACGTTGTATGAGGGTTGCGAGGCAACGTTGCCGTTCCGTCGCCATTTGGTCGCATTTGCACCATTTCATGGTTTGCCAGCGACGTGGCAACGCGACTGTCTTCCAAGTTGTATGAAGGTGGCGCTGCAACGTTGCCTTTCAGTCGTCTTTTGGTGGCATGTGCACCAGGTTTTGCTGGCGACGTGGTAAATGACCACCTCGGAAACAATACCTACCGAGCTGAAATGTGTTACGAGTACTATTATGCGAAATCGTCAGCATATGATCATGTCACTTGAGCGTTCCTTGTGTTGAAACGAAAAACGTAATCATAACTCCTTCTGTCACCCATTGGGAATTTCACATTAAACATTGTGATATACAGCAAGTACCATATTTGCTTCAATAGATGAAGGCCTCTGACAGATACCGGCGAGTGTAAGTTGACAGTGAAAATAACTTTTTACTGAAAACGCATTATATCTTGTATTTTCTAATATTTAGAGGAGTATTTTCTTGACTAAGTGAGACCGGTTTCTATTATAGCAAATATGGAATATATTCCTGCTAAGTAACTTCGCCATAATAAATTAAAAGACAAAACACAGAAGAATAGAGTTTGCATTATTTATTCAAGCACAAATTACAAGACATGCATGCGTCTCTGTCTATCTTCACTGTACCTTTTCTATCTTCACAGCATTGTTCATCAGTAAAGCAGCGGTCTGTAATTGAAATTTAACGGCAATAATAAGGGATGGCTGGCCTATAAAATGAATAAAAAGATTTTAGTGTAATCTTTAAATAGTGTACTTATATTATTATTTAAATGTATTAAAAAAGGTTGACTTTCATTAGGACTTTTAATTCAATTATAATTCTAAAAGTATATGAATTTATAATACCTGATAATATGAGTTTATGAGTTCCCTGTTCGGATGGAGCGTGCTCAGATTCACACACGTGCTATCTACCCTGTCTATTTCGTCTCCTCAGACTGGTCCTTCTCATGCAGCACACTGTAAGGTAAAAATCAGGTATTTTATCCAACATTGAAAGCTATCAAGAAATATTATAGTTATCTCAAAACGACATGTCATCGGATTTATGTACAATGTTTAAATGCCGAAAGAATTCTTTAACCCCTAATTTCACGTGTGGAATATTATGCATTGATAGGTTCGACTCCTGTTGTTAAGACTAATGTAAATAAGTAGGTAAGTGCATTTGTCAATAATAATCAAAGTTCTTAAATGCCTCTCCTTTCAGTTCATTTGATGACTGGTGTATTTGATTAATCGAACAGGATGATAATCTAAAAACAAATTTAGAGGCAGATCGCATATACAAACCCTTGCCAATTATGTTCAGACGGTGACATTATTTTTTATAGATACGCACTCTCACAAAACTTCACAAAGTAAATCAGGATGAGTGTTAGCTTGTAATAGATTGATGTCTTTGCATCTCAAGGCAATTTGACAGATATCATTTTACCATTTCAAAAACTTCATGATATCTTCTAAATTGCCTAAATATGCATATATATGGACATATATCTATTACAAGCTAACATTCATCCTGCTTTACTAGTTTCATGCGAGTGAGCATCTTTACCCTCCGCGTATCTGTACCCGACACGGCTGTACATGTTTAGTTATCGTAACATATACTTGTTTTCAATTTTCATACATATAAGTCTCTCAAAATGAAGGAAAACCTGAATTTACCTGAAAAAAATGTACAATAAACCTTCAAAATGGGTCGTGTTTACGAAATAAACCTTTTTTTTTACCAATGTCATTAATAAGAATTGAATTTCAGTAAGATCGCCCAAAATGTTATCCTCTCTACTAGATTTTAAAAAAAACTTCAAATGAGCTATAATATCTTCTTGAAATATTGTTTTGTTCTTAACAGTTAACACCATCCAAATTTAGCTTTTTACTCCATTTAGCAATATCATTCTTACCCTGTTAATCTTTTCACGTTCACTTTTTCTACGCATAAATAGAAAATAAATTTCAAATACATGCTGATATATATTATTCTAAATAATCAAACTGAAGTACTGTTTATTATTTGAGTGAATTTGATTTTACAGTTTGATTTAAATTCTATGTATTTTTTCACAAGTTGAAAAGTAAACACATTAAAAAAGTATCGTAATTTAGTTTCTTTTAAATGAGTTAATTTTAAATTAGTTTATATAATAGATATCTTTTGTCCTATGAAACCAGTTCATAACAAGTTTAAAAAAATGCCTCCAATCCATCAAACAAAATACAAACTAAACCCAAGAAGTCCTGCACCAAGTGAACTCGCAAACAGCTGATCAGACACCTCACGAACTCCGCGCAACACTTGTGACCAAAGATGCGTCATCAAGCACGCTGAGTTATAACGAAACACGGTAAGGAGTTTGACCATGGTTTTGAAGCCGGGCGGGTGACAGCAAAACGTAGTTTGCTCTCGTCTTTACAATGTGGCTTTTTTAATATATAAAATATTTCAAGGAAAGGTTTTACAGAATCACCATAATTGAATGCTACTAAATCTACGGAAGTTTTGACTTCTAAATTTTCACTACACAATTTGCTGTGTACAGCGAACTGGGGGTTCAACTTCTGCCCTTGAGTGTTGTGACATTGTCACTGACAATATCATCAACGCGTGATTATTGTGATAACTCAAATTATTTTCATTAATCCAAGCGAAAAGCATTTATAACTGTAAGAAAGAGTACTTACCTTAAGTAAGAGAGGCGAAGCCAATGCCGGTAACTGCATTGTAAACATGATTTCACTCCTTACGGCGACGTCAAACATGGCTGTGACAGTACTTGTGTTGTGACGTTAAAGTGACGTCATCATTATTTGTGTTGGCGCGAAAACGTAGGAAGCTACATACATAGTCTAGACAGAACCCACTAAAACTTCTGGAATTAATTTCTTTTAATTTCCAATATATGATAGAAATATCATTGTATGGATGACATATGAAAGCTGGTTAAGAAAGATAAAAACATTCTCTTATCTCATAATTTTACAAGATCATTTCTCCCATTCACATTTTAGCTTCTGTCATCTTTCACTGTAGTTCGATCGTCTTTGAGTAAATATTCTATTGCTTAAAATGGACTTTATTTAATTAACATTTTATTGTCATCGAGTTTTAGATTTAGGCCTAGGCCTACTTTTAATGAATAATCAAAATGTTTAAAAGACATAAGCGTAGTAAAGCCACGTTGCAGAGACGTGTCCGTGCGACGAGAAAACCAAACTGTAACGCGACGTAACGGCCACGTCCATGCTACGTCACACTGCGACTGGAAGGTGGCAACCTCATCGTGACGTGGCAGCGACGTGACAAAAACGTCGCACTGCGACTGCGACGTGGCGACCAATTTACCACCTGGCAGCGACGTGGCTGCCACGTCGTGTGCCTGCTGGGAAGCGCCAGTGACCATTTCGTGACATCGATCAAAAACACGAACAGCATAAGACAAGAAATTGCCATCGCAGGTTCTGCAATATATGACATCTACCTATGTATACCCCCAGTACAACTTAGTTGGTGTAAACTAATTCTCAGAGTGTGCATGCTTTCAAACTTCCGAACTCGTTTCCGGAACAAAACTGTATTGCTTGAAAATTACAAAGTGTACATGAATTTTTTCTATTGGATGCGCCTTTTAGGCGTCAAAGCTCCAGGGTCCCAATACTTTTTAATGAATGGATGTTACCTGTTTGGTGTGGATTTGCCTTCAGTTTACCAGTAAGTTTGGAAGTTATGACCATAGAATGGTCAAAGTTTACTACTGGGAACAGTTTAAAATTGCTATGAATCTTACCTATGGTGTGTTGATGTGTTTTTCGAGGTTAAAAACATCAGGGTGCAAATTTTGTTTTCAAAGTTTTACCGGAAACAGCAAACCTACAATTTTGATAATATGTTACATGATTATATGATAAAATTCTTATCTGGAAACATCTGGGAGACATGAATAGATGGAAGGAAAAGAATTTTCCAGTGGAGAACATCTAGAAAATGCTGACCTACATATTAAAAATATACAAGTTTGTGACCCATTTGACAATGTTACACATTTAAATAATCACAGTTTCGCAAAGACACATTTATTGGCAAGAGTATGCCAACTATCGGCTTTGATTTCTTATACCATTGAGACGATGTCACATATTGACCTTTTTTCAAATAATGTGTCAATTCCATGTGAAAAATAAAAAAGAGTGATTAAAGACTTAATAAATCACATTTAACACTGATTTAAAAAAATTATTTGCCTTCAACCTTAATCAACACTGTTAACAACCTACCTTGCAAACGTATATCTGGATTATAAAAGTCATTAACCCTTTCCTGAAATAATAAATTGAATATGACACAAGAAATCACGTTACATGCAATTTGTAATTGTCGCATATGTTTCTGTTCTTCAGCACGACACATAACACTTATTATTAATGAGGCGTAAAGACCACATGCTGTTTTGACAGATTTCTCCTGATCAAGTTATGTCCTGTTAATTGGTGTGCAGATTTGCATGAAATGTATTCTGACTGCATTAAGCCGCAACTGGAAGAAGACTTAAGTCAACACAGATTTATTGCCTAATATCTGAAATACTGTAAACACCTAAGTGATTGATATTCATACTTCTATGGATCATATCGTATGCTAAGGATTATGAGACTTTATTCATTTCAAAATGAGCAACAGCAGTTTGTCAAATGCTGTTCATGAAGATACTTTTACTTTAACTGCAAGATACACTAAGACAGGAATCGCGATCGCTTTTGTGTCTGTTTTATTGTTAAAGTGTTATCTAATAAAGATGCGATAATCTCAACACCAGCTGAGTAGATGCTGAAGTTGCAATGAGGTCGACAAACTTAAAAAGCAATTTGCAACCACGGTGTTTTTGGCTTGTTCGTAACACTCTAGTACTCTAGTAAGATTTTTTATTTCTATTTAAAATAGGTACAACAGTACCAAGGGGAAGCCGACTAAATACGAAATGACAAGGGGAGGGTTTTTCCTCTATCTTTGGTTAGTCATCAAATGTTTTCGTTTATTTTACCAAATCAAATTTATACTTAACGATTCTAAAGATTTACCTTTTTTAGATAAAAATTGCAATCTGCCTTATAGTAAGTTATCACGCATATGATATCTTCGTCCTGGAAGTATTTAGATAAACTTTTGATGAAAGGAATACAATCACACCCAATCTATCACAATAAGCAAGCTTGTTTTATCTCAAGTGTATTCATGTTATCATTTACAAATAAATGATACAATTGTTCTTGGTTATCCAACATGTAGTCACGAGAAAGTATAGAAATAATTATCAATAGATATGTAAGCATTTACAAACATTGCTTTCTTCTATAGTATTAAGAGGGGAACAATTATTACTTGCTACTTAGCTGATATTGAGTGTCAAATTATTTACACCTTTACACTACTGCCAATACCACAGTTGAAATTAAGGCATCTTTTTATTATTTGAGTAAGAACATTTCATAATGGGAAATGATCATATTATCATGGACTGAGATGATAGGTTGAATTATACGTATTGAATTGATTATAACGTGTGGTGAAAACTCTGGCTCTTTCAAGTTCAGCAACCCGATTTTCCACACTGTCCATAACCGTTTGATAACTCAAGTTATGAGTTAACTGTGATTTCCTGTGTATCCGTCGGTAAACGTCCTGACAAAACAACAAACGAGCTTTGACATTTACAAATGATTCCTCATGCTGCAAATTGTAACAATGTGCATATTATAGCTTTTATACTCCGCTAGGGCCACCACATAACTGTTAACGGCATCTCACATCCTCCCTATAGATTGGCTCAACTTGCCAATAGAACATCGGCAGCGACAAGAATGTTTACATAGCTGTCCTATTCAATCAAGTACCTACATGCTCCCAATAGCGGCTTAATGAAGGGTTAAGTTTTGTTGACTGATATCAGTCATTTGAATAAGGTCATTTCTGGACCACTTGTAAGATGCGGCCATTCTACTATCTTGGGTTCTGTTTACCTGTGTGTAGGTAAACAAATAGCCTTTGAAAAGATTAAATTCAAAATTTGAATTCGTAAACTTTGGAAAGTGTAATTTGAAATCAAATTGATGATAATCTTATGAGGTTATTTGTAATCAAGCAACCATACAGACATAAACAGAACAACTGACATCGACGAGGTAAAAAGCCTTAAGAAGCAAATGAATTTATATTTGTGTCATTATTCTATTGTTTTCAATCGGGAAAAGAACCCATGGCACTCGAAATGACAAGTAATGAACATTTCTTTTTGATATTGTAATCCAAGTCTGGATAACAATTTATGTTCACTTCATTAAATCATTATTGATTGATCTGTTATTTACAAGCAATGCACATTTAAGTTTCTGCCTTTTTAGACATTTATTTAATTATATTCATTTTTCGTTGACCAGGGCATAGCTTAACCACTGTGTTCAAGGAATGAAAAGTCATTTGGATGACACGCTAAATGCCTAGATTGTCTAATATATAAGTGTGGTCTATAATAATCAAGAATAACTCAAAATAAAAAGGCCTCACCCAAAATTAGGTCATTCTGTGCATAAAACCATTAAAATGGATGTAATAGTTACAAGATAATTTTTAATGCACATTTGAATTATCAAGCAAGTGGCAAACTTAGATATAGTGTATTTAATTTATATACTTACATAAATATACTTGAGAATACTTATCTTTTAAGAAGGGTATGATATCCTTCAAAATTTAAAGTAGTAGATTAAGATTAAGATGATGAAAAAGCGCTGACCAAATTATTATCAATAGAGAATCTAGAATTTACAGCAACATTTAAAGGGGGGGGGGGGGGGGGGGGGGCTGTTATGATAAAATTATAGCAATCTATGGTGTACAGGCTTATCAAGAGATATTATATAAACTATGCATCGTTATCTCAAAATATATCCACTCCTTAATTACTTTCCATAAGGTTAAGGGAAAACCAACCATGTCTTTCTTCAAGGGGTATATTTACTCTTATCAAGGTTTCTCAAGGCAACCTTTGCTCTTGGTTATCAGGGATGCACACTACATTATTGTCAGGAAATGGAATTTGCACTATGTAAAGGTAAACGTCATTATTATGAATAAACCTGCCCTTGAGTTAGATACAATAAATACACTATGAAATATTAGAAAATGGAATCTGTACTATGTTCAGGGTAACATTATCGTCTCGTACTTAATCCACTTATAAACTTTTCTTGAAAACGCCATGCTTAATTTAAGCAAGTGCAACACGTCCTATGCACCTCCATGTTCCATTATGTTGGACAAAATTTAAAAGCATTATTTCTCAACGTTATGTTTTTCATTATGGTGTTGATAGATTGAAAGGATAGTTAAATTGGTGTTCTAATGCATTCATAATACTTAAAAGTTGTATAATAACAATTTAAAAGATATGTTAGGTCACATCAACAGAACGGTGTTCTAAAAGCATATCTGTTCAAAAATAAAGTACACGTTGCTCCTGCACTAATAATGACTGACTTCACTTGATTCTTCACTTAGTCTGACATTCTTCCAACAAATTATAGACATTTTCCATCTCGTCAGACTCTCATAATGCACTACTGTAGCCTCTGATATGAGGTGAGAGGAAGATCTAGTATGGTTATCGATTTCCTTCAGTCATATTATCTAGTCAGTAAGAACCATTATAACACACTTTCAGATGGGATAAGATACTGAAAACCATTTGTTAAACAACACTGATGATATATGCCAGTTTTCTATTTTGCCAACTGAAGTATCTGACTGTTTTATATATTTATCAAGACAGATGTTTAGTGTTATAGACCGAGTATCTGTCGATGAGATTCACGATAATGATATAATCCTTTAAACACATTTTTCTTCATACAGCGGTACTCAAGTAGGAAAATTACTCCTTGCTCCTGCTGCTATCATGTTTATCAATTTCATCATCTTATCTTACATCTTCTCACAACAAATTATAGACGTTTCACACTCCACTCAAGAAATGTCAAATGTTCTCACATTTATCACTCGAAATATTCTATTACAAATATCTGCGCATTTTCTAATAATCTCTATCTCTAAGGTAAGTGGATGTACATAAATGGCTTTGCTCCTAACTGTTGATTTTTTAATAATACATTCCTTTTTGACCTTAGACACCTTGGCCTTGATTTCTGAAAATGTGTCATGGCAATATAAAATGCAATGCAAATACATTAGATTCAGGAGTGACGCAGACAAATTGGATGCAAAAGTGATTCCCGGTAAGTTGCTTTATATAGTCGTTTTACACTTGCTATTCTAAACATTACTGTAATGTACAGTCAATTGTATAAATAATATACAAAAACAATCAACATTTTACCTTTTATGATTTAATACTCGTGACAAGGTATGTTATATAATTCCACAAAGATAATTGAAGTAAATTGGTGGAATTCTCCTGGAACATCATATTTTAAGACTGATGCATGGCGAGAGATATTCAGTAGTTTTCTCGCATTAGTTGTTTTGGGATATTATGCTTCAATTATGTATAGTTAACAACCGTAAAAGAATATGTGGAGGAAATGTGGAAACAAAGGGAGTGTATAAAATGTTTTTGTTAATCCCAACGGGACAAAAAGAATTTAGGTTCATTCACAGAACGTCATTCCGCTTCACGTTTGGATCATGCGCCATCAAACACGCTCTAGCTACAACTGGCTTCGTACCGCGACAACTCCGAGTATACTAAACGAGACTATACTATTATTTGTCCCAAGTGGATTGTTGTAATAAATTCCGAGAAAGAGAGATAGATAAGCCGTAATTCTGAGCTTTGAGTTTGTTGTTCTTTTTCTTACCAAAGTCATATTAAATATTATTTACGGTACTTTTGGAAATTACCTTATTTAAGGTGTGCTGCAAGTTAACTCGGCCATTTTATTTATATGCGACGAATAAGGATTATGTTAAGATCTAAATTCGTGCAATCAGAAATGGGAATTTCGAAAATATGACCCCTATTGTCTATTTCATCATGCCGAAATTCTATTTTTTTTAACCAGAGAGCAGACAATCACTAGATAAGTTAACGAATGGTCATTCGATTCATGGACATTGGGTGTACACATTAAATACGTCTGCAAAATTTCATTTACACTACCTTTGATTATTAAGTAGGAATTCTAAGTCATATTGAAATGCGATGAAGGTGTCGAATTTAGTGAAAGCCTTGTGTTAAAACAACATGTGATATTTTCTAAAACTACCTACAGAAAATCTATCCGAGTAACTGGAGAGTGAAATTGCTAAAAATTTGAAATTTTTATATGTGGACCTTCTTTTCTTGATAAAATCCGATAGATCAAATCACATCAAATAAAATCACTTTCCATTCTATTATAAATCTAAATATTATTTTACTGAAGTACAAGAGAAGACTTTTGTAGTATAGAAAAATTATCAACCCCACAACGTATCCCCAGTGAAGATGTTTACCTAACTTGTTTGTACTCCGTTACACTCAATTAATCTTCCCAAGAGGCAATGCGTCATTGTTAGCACATACCACATAACAAAGTACAGGATGTATGGATCTCAACAGGAATCGTAGACATTCCACGTAGAAATGTGGAATTTGTTGACATGTTGTCGTACTGTAAGCAAACATGTATTGTACGTTTCGGAAATTCAAGGCCTAGCTTCAATGTACATGATGAATATAGATCTACAGGAATCGTGAATGTTTCTACGTTTTCTAACTGTGTAGAACATGCACGGTGTCTGGTAAGAAAAGGCACCGATACACTTGGCATAGGTATTCAGTTTTCTAGGTAATGCATTTGCTAGCAAAAATATCATATTTCATATTTGGATGACAAATGTAACACTGTTTAATTTATTTCACTTAGTGTAGTGCTCTTGAAGTGATGTTTAGCTATTTTCTCACATTTCATTTAAAAACAGACGTCTTTCAAGATGTCAAAATAATATTTGAAACTAAGTTACAATAAACTAAGTTTTTATTTCAATTAACCATTGTCAATTCAATATCATTATGTATTCTTTGTGTTAAAAATTAAAAACCTTCTGATCCTGCTCATTACCTTCAGAAACAAATTCAAAAAAACCTTTGTATTCACAAAACAAAAAGGTAAAGTCTATAAGGTAAATCACTCATAACCCTTGGATCAGTAAAGCTCTGGAAGTCGACTTAAGACCATTAATATATAAACTTAGCGCTGTACGTACTTGATTTGAACTGATTAGCCCTGGCATATTTATTATCAATCATTACTTACACGAGGTCTGAAGAGAGTTTTACTGGATTCTTGTCAATTGCACCTTTGGGTGTGTTAGTGATAACTGCATTGAATTATTGAATTACTTTAACTGATACGTCTTTCTTCAATAAATATGCCTTTAGCTACTACAGAAAATAATATATAATAATAATAATCCTCTTTTCCGACTATGGATGATTTTTCTACTAAGAAGCCCTTCAAGATAATAATTTTCAAATTTATGGTATGCTCATTTTTCTAAAATTATGTTCATCTGAAGTATGTTTCTTTCTTTCCTTCTAATTTTCAAAAGATGATCGAATACGAAATCTATTTCAAGCAAATAATTATTGTTAATGTAATACGTGTCTAAGCTCTTTGGAAATTTTGTTTTCTACACTAAATGATGACGAAGATAGTAACTACTGGTACAGAATATATAGTATTATATGATATATAATTAAGCATATATATGTATATATATATTGGTTAAAGAGTAGGATGTCTTGTATAATCTACATGGAAGTTTATGACCACAACAGAATTTTATAATTTGCTTTTCCAATTATGTACACATTTTATGAGAGTTAAGTTCCTGTAATCACGGTATACTATCATTGGAATCAGCAGGACAGATGCTTTTACATTTATTAAAAGACAGATACTGATCAAACTTCCCAGGAAAACCTGTCAGAAAAGCCAGTATACGTCTTCTAATTATTAGTTATGGAAAATGTCTGGTAAAAAAGACCGCTAAATGCTTAATACAATCAGCAAGGGTTTTTATTGTTTTTAAGTAATTGATTTGCGAGAACATTTTGCTTATCTTTGTTTTGAGTATATTCGACAGAAACCAAATAACACCAAACAAAGCCTTCTTGATTGGTGTTATTTCAATATCTTTTACGAGAGGTACATGTACCTCCGTTATATATCCCTATACCAAATCTGTCCTAATACAAGCGTTTCAAAGTCTACAAATCAGATTGAGCGCAATCAAACTTAGTTGTGCGACAAGCGATGCCGTTTGGAAAATATCATTCAAATCCCTGAGATATTTCTATTAACTATACCGCTGATTGCTGTTCTCGAAGTGATATCGTTCATTTTCACAATGGTGTCGGGGATCCCTATATTTTCTTAGTAATGAAAAAATAATCTTTGACCATATCTTTATACTTCAATTGAGGTGCGTCAAGTACATTGAACAATGAAATTTAAGACTGTCAAAGCATTATTTAATATATGATGAAGTCACTTAGAATATATTCTGTGTGAGAAGCAAATCATAGAATAATTCTGTGATTACATTAAGAAAAGAATTATTTATAATTATCTCAAATTTGATGAGATTTAGGATTTCAATATGTTTTAAAATCCTAATACATATCACCGATACTTTTATGTCACTCAGGGTTGACTTAGTTTATTCTTTTCCTAGCTGTGACCACAATCAAACCACATCAAGGAAAGTTTTTAAAATAGAAGCTTAATAGATTGTAGCAAAGATGCTTGTAGAGCAATTTATTGTAAAATAAATGTTTTATGTTTTGTCTTGTATATATTTTGTTGCCTGTATCAATGACTTTGTAATTGCATTTATGTGATCTTCGTTTATCGGAGGAAATAAAGACATTCATTCATTCATTCATTCATGATGTTAGTAGTTTATAATTGTTTCTTCTTAGTCCATTAGCTCATTAATATCCCGTATTCAGAAACGTTTTGGTATTTTTTGAATACCAACAATAAGGACAATTACAGGAGTGTTTACATCCATTTATGTCGGGAATGTTTAAGCTAGTGTTCCTTATCAACGGCACCAAATGTGCCCATTAACAAAGTACCTATAATCACAAGGAATATATAGATAACAACTATCTTGCTATTGTCTGTGACTTTTGGACACAAATTCTTGTTTTGTAATACCAATGCCATGCCATGGAGATTTGGTAATTGGTTTGGTGATTTAGTACTAATAAAGTGCAACTCACATTTCAAAATCATTTATCACCATAGCACGTAAAATTGGTAAAGGAGAATTGCTTGGTATAATGAATGCCATAATGAGTAACTTCTGGCCCCCTAATTTTCTGCATTTCACCCATAATAATTGTTTGACAAGGCATGAAATGACTAACAATTATTGTGATTTATGACCTAAATTATAAGGAATCCGACTGGAGATCAGGTAAATTTGGTGCACAAAGTGTATTCCCTCCGATTATGTGAGTTTTCTTTAATCTGAATGACATAAAACGCAATTGCATTGTCGATCTTACTTTGCTTTAGAGTGCAAACATATCAATTATTGCTGAAATATAGATTTGTTTTATCTGATTTTACATTTCAGTTAAAATTACTAAGACAACTTATTTTCAACATAACAATAGCAAGTTTTTGTACATGTACATGTTTTCCCCAAAACCAGCCATTTTAAGTAGTCTGTTAATAAAGGGGTCTCACTTGATTTCCAGCTTCAACATATTCCTTACTAAAAACTACAATCTTTCCCTTTGAGTTTTGTGTTATTATCATTATTAACTTACAATGCTTTTTATTAGTTTACATATATGAATAAATACAATGAAATATCAACCTGAATGTATTCCGAAAATATGAGTACTTAACGACCATTAATTTGAGAGAACGTATTTCATAACTGTTTAAGTATTTACTGAGCGAAAGTGCTATTACCCAATAGTAATAACAGTTATTTTGAATATTTAAATGCTTAATATCAATTTAAAATGTGTTTACATGTACCGCGCGAGGTTTATATTTGTCCTTAAAAAATACTTATTAGAATTGTTGGGATTTGAGTAAACGTTTTTCTGATTAAAATTCCAGGGGTTATCGATTGTGAAGAGTATCATTACAAAAAGCCCTGAGGATGGTTAACGTTGGAGCGTGGCATTGGACAACTGAACGGTGGTCTTATATTTAAGAGTTAGATGATCACCATACAAATATATTTTCTTATGATAAATATTCATTGACATACTGGTGACTTATGGATCTAAACATTCATAGTTAATCTTTTCTATGCCAGAGCCCACTTGTAAACAATTCGTGTATGAGAATTATGTCATCAAAAGCAACGATAGAGGTTTTTGGCGTTTTTCGTACATTGCTCACACACAGAAGATACCAATTGTTAAAGAAATATAGGACATAGTTTAAGAAATATATAAACCCCTTTCGTGACGATCTTGTTTTGAGAAAGACGGTTAGAAACATGTTTAACTACGCTCTCGAATAAAATGGCGGCATAATATTTGGGATATAGAGCTTTGATCTCGAGCAGTGCGGACGTGTTTTCAGGAGCTCCGAAGATGAGTAGCTTGCCTATGTGAATTGATTACGAATATGTGAATGTGAGAATGTGACTTTATAACCATAACCATGTAATATATTTATGGACATTTTGTAAATATATACTGAGGTTATTTTGACATTTAATGCTATTTTTATATGAAAAATAGCAACTTCAAGACATGAACGTTTAACAACCGAGTCTACCCCCAAGCCTCTAATCAATTTCAACAATGGGTGACCATACGACAACAGATTACAATGAGAAGAGTAAAGCTGACGACTCAACAGACAATGAGGAAATCTACAACACACAGCCAAGCGACGAAATTGACAAGTCTATTTACTTAGAAATCAAAGCTAAAATTGGATTTAAGGACAAAGAAAGCTTTATTGATAGCTTACAAGATATTTATAACTACAACATCAAGGAAATTAGTGACATAAGAGAGAGTCTATATGACTACGGAAAACAAACATGTGTCGACTTTCCCCAAGGACTGCTAGTAAGAAGGAAAAATACCCAGGGCGCGACACCTTCTGTCATCTACAAATGTGCACAAGATGTGTACTATCTGTACCATTATATCGAGAGATCTATACCAGGACATGTACTTCAAAACAAAGTACTCAGCAGAGCCAGCGTCCGTCACCTCTCCCTCTCTACACCGCCAACACCGTCACGTCGTGATAACACTCCGTCTACTGGATCTACTCTCACGAAGACAGCTGATTCTGAGAAACAAGCAAACATAACCAGAGGAGAAAATGTGAGTGACAGTGATAAATTTGGACTCATTCTAAGTCATCTTATTCAATTGAAACAATGTGTAACAAACAACAGTGAACATGCGCATAAAAGATTTTCTTCTCTCGAAAATAAACTGGACAATGAACTGTCTCATAAGAGTGAAATAATATCAGATCGAAATAAGCAAATACAGAGCCTGAGCCAACGTCTGGAGGAGTCTGAGAATAGACGAAGTGAATTACGTGCAGAGTTAAAACTCAATGCACAAGAACATAAATCATTACGTGATAAAATAATGGAATTAGAAGATCATGTAATTCGACTTAATTACCAGATTGACAGCAACCTGAAGTCTATTGACGGTAAAGTCTCATTCCTAAAGAAACGCCAGTCTTCTTATTCTGAGGCAGTTAAATCTCCTGTTTCCATGTCGGCTTCGTGTGCAGACGCTGACCAATATCCAACCCTCAGAAAGGCCACTCCTACAGATCCAACATCCACTAACTGTCTGAATACACATGATACTACGTCAATCGACACCATGGACACACGTGAAACTACGCCAAAGGACACAAGGGACACAAGGGACACACGTGAAACTACGCCAAAGGACACATGGGACACACATGAAACAACGCCCAAGGACACCAGGAACACAAGAGACACACGTGAAACTACGCCAAAGGACACAAGTGACACACGTGAAACAACGCCAAAGGACACACGTGAAACTACACCAAAGGACACAAGAGAAACACATGAAACTATGACACATACTATGGACACAGGGAAAATAATGCCGCCTCAGACCAACGATAAAAGTGGATCACGCCGGAATTACATCGACCTCACCGACAAAACGTCACTCTGGCATATGTATGACCAGCATACCAACGATATAGTATTCCGTGGAGCAGACAACATTATGGAGGAAAGGAACTCTCAAGCGAGGAATATACCCCCTTCAAAACAGCCAACATCAGGTACTTATAACATTAGATCTCTTTGTAAATCTTATTCTGTTCTTGAGGGTGTGTCAAGATTAAAAACTAAACGCATTGTACTCTATAACATCAATGCAGATAAGCCATTTGATAAAGTTAAAGACTTGATAATTGACTATGCACACCAGAAACATGTGCGTGTGACGTATGCTCGTATGCTTCGACAAAGACAACACTACGATGGCACAGAAACCTACACTGTGCAAGTTAACATCTCATCAGACGATTATGATAAACTTGTTAATAATGATGATTTCTGGCCGCCAAATATATACTGCAAAGACTATATTCCACGATTTAAGTCTCAACAACGAAAGGTGAATGGACAACATGCTGACGCATACAACGGATACCAGTATTAACAGCAACATAGATGTCTTGTATCAATATAGGAAACATGTTACTGTTATTAATATTCATGAACACTGTTCTCATGACTCTTAGTATATTAACGTGGAATGTTCGTGGTCTGCCTGCATGCACCAGAGAGATTGAATCTATCCTACCCAATAACATAGACATTATTTGTATTCAAGAACACTGGTTAAACAACAATGATATAGACAGATTGTGTGATATTAGCGGGTATATACCGGCAACGTATATGTGCAATAGAAGCGACACTGCCAGAGGTTCTGGTGGGATAGCCATACTTCGCAATAGTCAATCCAAATGGAATGCTCATCCTTTGAATTTGGTTTCCGAGTACTATGTTTGTGTCAGATTATCAGCTCATGGTTATGCTGACGTTTATGTCATTTGTTGTAGATTACCTTCTACCAATGTTTTACACTCAGTTTATATCAACGCAGTTGATGAGTTGATGGATGTCTATGACCTATTGAGCCAAGAAGGAGATACGTTTATATTGGGTGATTTAAACTCAGATATCTGTAAATTCCTGCTATCTCCACGTGATAAAATTCTAAAAAAGCTTCTCTTACAGAGAAATCTAGTTCATCTACTAAATGAACTGCACATTGATGGCCCAGACTTCACGTGGAGAAGTAAGGATGAACAACATAAATCTTTCATTGACTATATACTTGTACCCTCTCATATAGCCGGCACCTTAACTCACTGCTGTATCATCGACAAATGTAATTATAAAATATCAGATCATTTTCCATGTTATGCCACTCTGAATATTCATCCAAAGCATAATCCCAGAACTACGAATTTACATATTCCAAAATGGCACAAAGCTGATACAGCAGAGTTGAGTGCCTACACACGAGAGGTCGAAAGTAGCGTCTCTCATATACATCTTTCAAGTCATGATGTAAATCGTGGTGATGTCGATTTATTTAATGAACAGCTTAGTAATGCCCTTCTTAAAGCTAGCCATAAATGTATTCCATTTGGGTCCTTTAAACCCCACCTCAAGCCTTACTGGAAGCGTGACGGTCTAAATGATCTACATTATAATATGCGAGTTGCACGTAGAAACTGGATAGCAGAGAACAAGCCCCGGGGCGATAACGATGTATCTTTCAATATATATAAGGATGCTAAGCGCGAATTTCGACGCAAACATCGACATTCAAAGAGTACACAACGTAAAGAAATATATCGTGACCTTGAAACCTCGTCAGAAACTGATATAAATACTTTTTTCAAATCAGTACGTAAACTCCGACGTCCTAAATCAACTATAAGTGAATTAGTCTATAACAGCGTGAATGCGCGAACGCCCGACGATATTAGTAAAGTGTGGGGCAATTACTACGCTGACCTAGCTAAACCTCATGAATCTGAAAGCTTTGACGATGATTTTAAATGTTTTGTAGAGTCCAAGCTAGCAGATATCATTGCTCAGTCAGGTGACTGTACAGAGGTTGATGATATTATATATACTAACATAGAGCCGCAAGAGATTAAGCAACATATTGATAATCTCAACTGTAACAAGGCTCCTGGACCTGATTATGTCAATAATGAGCATATTATTCATGGTGGTGATATGTTTGTCGATAAGTTGTGTATATTATTTAACGCTATCATGCAAACTGAGTATTTTCCACGAGTCTACAGGCAAGGTATGATTGTTCCAATTTACAAGGGCAAAGGTGCTAAAAGTGATCCAAGAAACTACAGAGGTATAACACTAACATCCTGTGTGGGAAAACTCCTTGAAAAAATTATACTTTCGCGTTTAGAAAGTTTTGTTTCTACTTATAGCAATTTTCCAGATCCATTACAATTTGGTTTTCGGAAGGAACATGGCGCAATAATGGCTGTATTCATGCTTCTTGATTCTATAGCATTTTATATTGAACGAGGATCACCGGTATTTACTGCTTTCCTAGACAACGAAAAGGCTTTTGACCGTATCTGGCACGGCGGCCTTTTTGTTAAACTACATGATCATGGTATATCAGGTAAAATGTGGAACTTACTCTACCATAATTATACACGCAGTTCAGCCTTTGTACAATATGACGGTACTTCATCTTATGAATTTCCTATCAAACAAGGAGTGGGGCAAGGCAGAGTTTTATCCTCATTTTTCTTCTTAATATTTATCAACGATCTTTTAACTGAACTAAGATTGGCTAATAATGGTATTCGCGTGTATGGTCTTGATGTACCCTCTGTTTTACTAGCTGATGATACTACCCTGATTAGTACCACACCACATGCTCTTCAAGATTCTCTCAATATAGTTTCTGATTATGCTTCACGATGGCGTTTAACTTACAATGCTTCCAAGAGCACTGTAATTGTATTTCGTAAAGGGAGACAACCCTGTCCAGATATAGAACTTTCCTTTGGCGAAACAACTATTACCAATACTGAATCTGTGAAGTATGGCGGTGTCCTTATCTCTTCAGACATGTCATGTAGAGATAGAATATTCTCTGGTTGTCAAAAGGCTAGACAAACTGTTAACTCATTAAGAACACTTGGCTTGAATAGCAACGATCTACATCCACTTACATCAGTCAATATATGGAAGCGTATGATACTACCAACCAGTTTTTACGGATGTGAAATTTTGCCTGAATTACATGGTAAGGATATTGATTTAATTGAATCAACCCAAAGGTATTTTGCACGTTGTGTTCAAGGTTTCAATAAAAGAATTTCTACGGTTTCTGCAATAGCAAATTTGGGTCTCTGGACAATGACAGGCTATATTGATAAATGCAGATTATTGTTTCTTGGGCGGTTGTGTAATAATCAATGTCACTCATCAACAAAGTTTTTATTTTGTGCATTTTTGTCATTCAATATTGAATCACTTAATAAGTCAGGAAGTATATGTGCTTGTCTCTTAAGCACAGCGAGAAAATATGATTTACACAGATTCGTTATTGATTATGTACATTATGGTTACTTTCCCTCAAAACTAGCATGGCGCAATATTGTGCTTAAATCTATTACATCCTCAGAGGAAAATCAATGGAAGACAATTTTGTCTGCTAGACAGGATATGGCTAGATATGCTAAAGTACAACCTCAGCTACGCATGCATAGTCTGTATGATTTATTGTATGATAACCCTGAATATAGAACTGAAATACAACTCGTTATACTGGTAAACTCTCGAGGTAAAACCTCACGAGAATGTATACATTGTCAAACACACTGCTTTGATTATGATTGTCATGTTATTCTTCACTGCGAGCACTTTATGAACCAAAGAAACACTTTTTACAGTAATCTTATTGATACAACTGATATTGAATTGTATGTTCAAATTGAAATGATTGATAATGATGATGATATTATAGCTCTATTCAGTGGCGCTAATGTGATACCTGACATAACTGTACCAATAAAGAAAAACATTGTATTACTATTTGCTGTGTATCTATCTACACTGAAATCATCATTAATGTACAGTTTTTGATATGTTTTGTCTTGTATATATTTTGTTGCCTGTATCAATGACTTTGTAATTGCATTTATGTGATCTTCGTTTATCGGAGGAAATAAAGACATTCATTCATTCATTCATTCATGATGTTAGTAGTTTATAATTGTTTCTTCTTAGTCCATTAGCTCATTAATATCCCGTATTCAGAAACGTTTTGGTATTTTTTGAATACCAACAATAAGGACAATTACAGGAGTGTTTACATCCATTTATGTCGGGAATGTTTAAGCTAGTGTTCCTTATCAACGGCACCAAATGTGCCCATTAACAAAGTACCTATAATCACAAGGAATATATAGATAACAACTATCTTGCTATTGTCTGTGACTTTTGGACACAAATTCTTGTTTTGTAATACCAATGCCATGCCATGGAGATTTGGTAATTGGTTTGGTGATTTAGTACTAATAAAGTGCAACTCACATTTCAAAATCATTTATCACCATAGCACGTAAAATTGGTAAAGGAGAATTGCTTGGTATAATGAATGCCATAATGAGTAACTTCTGGCCCCCTAATTTTCTGCATTTCACCCATAATAATTGTTTGACAAGGCATGAAATGACTAACAATTATTGTGATTTATGACCTAAATTATAAGGAATCCGACTGGAGATCAGGTAAATTTGGTGCACAAAGTGTATTCCCTCCGATTATGTGAGTTTTCTTTAATCTGAATGACATAAAACGCAATTGCATTGTCGATCTTACTTTGCTTTAGAGTGCAAACATATCAATTATTGCTGAAATATAGATTTGTTTTATCTGATTTTACATTTCAGTTAAAATTACTAAGACAACTTATTTTCAACATAACAATAGCAAGTTTTTGTACATGTACATGTTTTCCCCAAAACCAGCCATTTTAAGTAGTCTGTTAATAAAGGGGTCTCACTTGATTTCCAGCTTCAACATATTCCTTACTAAAAACTACAATCTTTCCCTTTGAGTTTTGTGTTATTATCATTATTAACTTACAATGCTTTTTATTAGTTTACATATATGAATAAATACAATGAAATATCAACCTGAATGTATTCCGAAAATATGAGTACTTAACGACCATTAATTTGAGAGAACGTATTTCATAACTGTTTAAGTATTTACTGAGCGAAAGTGCTATTACCCAATAGTAATAACAGTTATTTTGAATATTTAAATGCTTAATATCAATTTAAAATGTGTTTACATGTACCGCGCGAGGTTTATATTTGTCCTTAAAAAATACTTATTAGAATTGTTGGGATTTGAGTAAACGTTTTTCTGATTAAAATTCCAGGGGTTATCGATTGTGAAGAGTATCATTACAAAAAGCCCTGAGGATGGTTAACGTTGGAGCGTGGCATTGGACAACTGAACGGTGGTCTTATATTTAAGAGTTAGATGATCACCATACAAATATATTTTCTTATGATAAATATTCATTGACATACTGGTGACTTATGGATCTAAACATTCATAGTTAATCTTTTCTATGCCAGAGCCCACTTGTAAACAATTCGTGTATGAGAATTATGTCATCAAAAGCAACGATAGAGGTTTTTGGCGTTTTTCGTACATTGCTCACACACAGAAGATACCAATTGTTAAAGAAATATAGGACATAGTTTAAGAAATATATAAACCCCTTTCGTGACGATCTTGTTTTGAGAAAGACGGTTAGAAACATGTTTAACTACGCTCTCGAATAAAATGGCGGCATAATATTTGGGATATTTTTATGCTTGCCGTATCAAACAGTGCCGAAACACAACGTGAAAAAAGGAGATGGATCATAAAACAAAGCAGATAAGGAAAATTGTGCCTTCTTTGAAGAATCAATTTGGCAAATGGCTGATAACTGTCCCCAGTTGCGAAGGAAAAGTTTGATGTCACGTTTGTCGGTAAGTTACTTGAAATGTTTACTGAGCATAACTAAAAAATTACTCCAATGTCGATGTCTTAAATTAGAGATTAGGGGTTGTCCTTAATAGATTTTTCAGCAACCCAATAAACGGTGTTTTTAATACGCATTGTCTGTGTATGACCACTATTGCTGTTGTCTAAGTGGTTAGTGTTTTTAAGACAACACCTTACATTGAGATGACGTGATTTGGGGGTTAACGCCATTTTCAAAATAATTTCACTCACATCAAATACGAATGGTAGTATAATTGCAGAGGGAAACTCCATAACACTATAGTAGCTATGCATTGCGTTGAAACCTGCAAGCATCGGCTGGAGCTAGCGAACCATTGTCGGTACTATGCTGAAGTTTAGTGTATTCTATCGCACCCATATTGACACATTCACTGTATCAGTTGCTGGATAATGGTGTTAGTTCTGCACCTAAACGTCGCAAATGCTTTAACAAAGAAGTTGTTAAGTGTCTGCTTTTCAAAAACAATTGTTTTTTCCCCATTTGTAGTAAACTAAGGAAACGAAAGGCCTAAGAGACCAAGCTATTTGCTTATAAAACACGTGACTCTTCTTTGAAACCAACTCTAATTAGGATGTCAGGAATTGTTTTGAAAAAAAGTTCAATGTTTATACTTGTCTTAGGTGTTTTGCTACACCCTCAATTTGGCTCTAATTAATTTATTTACTCTATCAGGTTACATTATCGTGACTTCAGCTCAACGAACGAAAAGACGAAGATATATCTGCACCTGGATAAAACCTGCTAACGTACATCTGTCGACTTGCTTTAAATAAAGGTCTCTTTGGTGGTCCACATTGCGATTTTCTTATATTTTGGGAATTTGAGATGTGTGTGTGTGAATAAGAGAAAAGACAATAAAACAATTCAATATTCAGGTTAGGTTACGTTGCGTAGGTTCTAATGCTGTTGACAAGCAATTGATTTGAAATTTGTTCACGTTGATTGACACTTTGACAAAGTCATTAGAATATGTTAAAAACATCTCCTATACTCAATACGTACCTTGTATAAATATTGTTTATTTACTTGAATAATGCGACATTGCGATTGGAAGTAGAAATTGTAGGGTTGGTTTATCTGTGGCCCGTATCGTGGGCACGGCAGCCATGTCCATGAAACTTATTTTCATCTTCTCATGAAGCAGAAGCTCTAAAAGGCTGAACTCGATGGAATAACAGTCTTCCAAGCAGGTAAACTATACACGGTCGATTTAATAATTTTAATCATGCTGAGCATATATTAAATATCTGTAATACGAGGGGAAGTCACAATGTTCATAGAAGTGAGTACTTATAATATGAAGACATCATTTTTAGATAGGCCATCTGACAACACTTAACAGACTTTAAGAAACCTAACCGATCATTTACTTGAGATTGACAGCCTGGTGAAGTTCGAAAACTTAACATCGTGCAGCTATCAACTTTCTCACGAAAGAAGAGGTGAATGCCACAGTACATAAGTGTATGATCAATGTGTTTGGGAAAGAAGACCCTTAATAGTTTAGTTAATAGTTTGAGCTGGGTCACAGCTCTTTGAACGGTAACCCACTGTCAGGAAGGCCTGATGAAGCCATTATGCAATAACGATATTGTAGCACGGTTCCGATCATAATCGGCTTAATCATGTTCCTTCGTAGAAGAAAGGTGGCCGAGATATCTTCAGAGTGTGACATTTCTCAAGGAAATGTTTGCACCATAAATCATGAGCACTTGCACATGTCCAAGGTGTCTGCAGGACGGGTGGCAATAATCTTAAATGCACAAGAACGACACTAGAGAGTTGATTACAGTCGTGAGCTTGGCCATCTACATTGTTGATCCCGAAAACGTCTGGTTAAACAAACGAGGATTAATCACTTGACTCACACCAAGCAAGAGTCCATACAATAGAAGCAGAAGCACTATCCTGTGATACGTATAGACTGTAAACCACCTAAAACTTAAAAAACAGGAGCTTACTATGCTCACTTGTTGGAGCAATTGCGAGTGGCGATCAAGATGAAGAGGTACGGCATGTTGGCTGCTGGAGTTATGCTTCTTCATGACAACGCTCCAGTGCACAAGAGTCGTATTTCACGGGCTGCACCTCAGCAACGTAGCTTCGAACAACATAATCATCCTCCTACAGTCCAGATCTGGCCCCAAGCGAATTCTATTTGGAATCACATTTGCATGGTACAAGATTTGGCGAACCGTGGCTGAGGGGCCAGGCAGAAAGGCATAGACAGTCTCAAATAGAAATTGGCAGAGTCCAGGAAGTTTATAATTAAAAATAAAATCAATATCACAAGCATTGGCTTCTGTTTTATATCCAATTCTATGAACTGATTACCTCCCCCTGTTATATCCAACTCCTGTGCCAGCATTGTCCCTTTTGAGGTAAAGTAAACAAAGGATTGTTTTCAACTTGAAAAAGAAATAATGTCAAGATGTTCGCCTTCTCTAGCGCCACTTTTTACCCTCACCCTTCCGCTTCAATCACATCATACTGTCTACTAATAATGAGATCCTTGTCTCTGTATTCGCTGTGAAGGGTGTTGTATAGAAGCAATTGAGATTCATCTGCATGCAATTGTTGCAAAATATTGCGAGTTTTAAGCATAGTCTTTAAAGGTGCTTTTTCTTGTTAAATATATGTTCATAAAACTACTGACATTGTATGAATACAGATACCCATTACCTCTGGTTTTGAGATTATCAGTGGGTCACGACTCTTCATGAATGCACAATACCTCTTTTTGTAAGGTATTCGTGCAGTAAGTAGATTTCCTTTTTGTATTCAAACATGCAGCATTGAATAATATATATACATGTAACATAAGTTAGGTTTGAAAGCTCTACAACAACCATTTCTGATTAAGATGATCGTCGATATAAAAACAATTAACATCATGAAAACAGATACTTGTGTGTATGTATGTCCTTTTATAAATGATACATATGTTTGATAATCAAACGAAACATTCCAATATTATAAAAACACTTATAGCAAATCAAAACTTTAATTATTAATTAATTTCTAAGGATGTAAGTAGTGGCGTGAAGGAAAACATGACTTGTGCTTTTTTCATCAGCAAGTTTATTCAGTTGAACCAAGATGGCTTTAAGTGCACGACCTTTTTCATGCAAAAAGCGCAGTGAGTATCAATGCTGGTTTCTGAGACTCCACATCCGGCTATCTATGAATTATTTTACCACACCAAATGTGAGTCGTTCTAAACGTGCTGTCTTTCTCACATCCTTTTGATCTCTCTCCTTGATCTGTTCATTCTATTTTGGATGCTTGTCATCCACGTATCTAATTAATGGAAAACACATCAAACACCGACATCCTCACTCACTCATAAATGGTCACATGGTCACCAATTAAGAGCCACAGAATCACAAATTCTAAAACTCCATGATAGACAAAGGTTTTTAGGGCATGGTCCTTATGGGCCATATAAGGGGGCAGAGGATCACCAAATCTATAAATAAACATCCATATCAGGTCCCGCAGGTTTTACCGCAATGCATATCTACATTGCTGTTGCCGGCTTTCTGTCTGCAACAATACTAGCTTCCTTGATATAAGTGAAATACTCTTGAAAGCGGCGTTAAACCCCAAATCACCTCACCTCACATCATCAATCCATTTTCAATGTGTGGAATAAATCAAAAACTCTCAATACGAACAATGTATTAAAACTTATTCATGAAGTAATAATTCAAGTAATATATACATATCGGTCGTTCCTTGTCGACCGTTACCCAGATCTTCATGTTCAGATACTCTCAAAAGTTTCAACTGGATTTTTCAATAGAGAAATATCTTTCTTGGCTTTCCACCTGTCGTAGATATTGACTATTATTGACCAAGTAAGAATGTATTTTGCTAACCTAAAGTAAAGTGATATATGTTGAGGTAGGTACTTGTTAGGTTCGAAAGGCATTGTTCTATGAAGGTAAATGCATTTTTGTTTTCCAGGGATGAGACTCAGACACAAGTTACTGTGTTTATGTAACCATACTGTTATTCTTTGCAGAGAAATCATTTAACCTACTGTTTTCTGTTACTGAATTTTTAGGGTTTCGTGAAAACTGTTCTTGATTGTCAAGCCTAGCAACGTTGCAAACTCAATACCATTGAAATCTTTCATCCAACATCTGAACTTATTAAATGCCAACTAAAATATTGCCTTTGTAATGGGTTTAATCCAGGATTATTGGTGATTGAATTGACACATGTAGAAAACAAACAGGATTTGTCTGGAGGTATTTTGATATCAGAATAGAGACAAGAAATCTTTTGAAAAAGTCACAAATATACAAAAAATTCCCGAATCAAACACGCAATCTTTTTAAATAATGGTAACTAAATTCTATTTAGGACGGCTGTGATTCTATTCTAAAACATTGTCATTGTTTATACATTTCTTCAGTGTTTAGATATACCCTCAATTTGTCTCTAATTTATCTACTTACACTATCACGTTATATTTAGTCAGTTCTAGTGTCAACAAAGTCGAGAAAAGTAGGTATATTTTCGCATGTCATACCAATGATACCTCACACCTGTCGATTAGCTTTATCCTAGTTTTTGGCTGTCTGCACGGTTTTGGTTGTTTTCCCTCAAATTATTGTTTGATCAGTGTAATTTTTCAACTCTTATTACCTTTCAAATAAAATTCACGGGTTTGTGGTTATTTCAAAAATTGTATAACAGACAGATTTATTTCTTAAAGTGACCATGAGACCAATAGTACAATGACACAATTTGGTAGATCTAACATTTGATTGCTGGCATGGACAATGCATCGGTATAAACAAGTTTGCTTAAACGTTTGTTGTCAAATACAAACGTGTTAGATTGTGAATATGTCTTCTTTTAAGATAAGTGTTTGCAATGCAATTTAATGCTATTGTATTGTATTGAATTGTATAGCTTTCCAAACTATTTAAACTATTTGAAAAATATAATTCAATATTCATTTTAAAAGAACAAGCTTTCTGGAAACTATTCCATTTGGACTGATAGTTGCAGGGGGTAAAGTGGCTTGACTATAGCTTGGCATTGAAATGAATCGATTTTGCGAGTAAACGTAGTTGTCTAATAACTATAAACCACAAACGAACATAACAAATGTATAAGACAAATATACCTGCTATTTGTTTTTAGCAATATATTAATGTAATCTTTGTACTTTAAAGTGAGGACACTGGAAGTGATGTTTGGAATCAAATCAAACCAGTTTAAAAGAAGCTACTTAAAATGCCCATAACTGTGTATAACATGTAAATAAACACTACCTGTACTGCAATCGTTACTACTGTATTCGCTACCAGAAAAAAAGTAAGAAAACAAGGTTAATGAATTTTGTGTTAGGTCAAGATTGTACAAAAGTGAACTCGTGAAATCTAAGTAAAAAGTTCATGTGCAACCAGTTCATCTGATCTTTCGACCACTTCATTCATAGTTCTCCATAAATCTGATTCATAAATTGGGATAGATATTAGTCAATTCATGCCTTGTCAAACAATTATTATGGCTGCATTGCAGATCATCAGGGGTCAATAACTTACTATACAAATATTATGTACCAATGTCATTTACTTCATGTATGCTATATCGTCAGTGCAATTACCAACGAATTCAGTGGTGACGTTGTTATACTACAAATCCCACCTTCCCCAAAAGCAGGTTCAAATATTTAGCTAAAAGTTATTTTTATTCATTGTAAGTAAATGCATATATGTTACAAATACACTATGTGGCATTATTCTTTGTGTGTATGAATTTTAGTTTGGTTTCTGGAGCGTTTCCAATTAAATATAGATGGTAAGTTTTGAATGCTAAGGCACCGAACTCATTTATTATTGTGCTGTTTAAGGATTTACTTCATTAATATCCTGTACACATTTCACACTTTTTTTTTTAGTTTCATTATTTATTTACGTTATCATTGCTATGATTATCATGATTTGAATGACTAACTGTATGATCCAATGTATCGAGATATTTCTGCAAACTCTCGTGCATAGGGAAGGTTTATTATCAGGAAGATAAAATGATAAGGGAGATATGACGACCACCTGGGGTTTTAGGTTAGAATATAAAATACCCTTATAATGGTTTGTTCATTAACTAAAAATATGAACGGCGAAGGAATAGATGACAATAGAAGCTCAATAAATGCTTTTCTAATACAAGAAAACATCTTAATGTTTACCTCATTTCCCACATAAGAAAACCATTATATGCCAGCATTTAGAAAATTAAATTTTTCCTTAGTTCCTTATGTCAATTATATGGAATAATGAAAGTAACTGACATGCTTTTAAGACAGATTATTAAGAATTTGATTCTAATAGGCGTACATGCATATTCGTTTAACCCCTAACATGTCCCATATGGCAAAACACAAGCTAACCCATTTCAATTATGAGGCAATATCAACGCTAAATGGTCTGTATTATCAAGTATCCAAAACATGTCAAACCATTCTGAATGCGAGGTTTAATTGGCGTATTCAACTAAACCACTCACATCATAAAATGTACAAGTAATTACTCTACAAGCATCTTCACTTAACTTTATTATGTTTCTGTCGTCACAACCTTCCTTAATGTATGTTGATAATGGACATCTTTAGTTTACAGCGAAAACAACACAAAAAGTACCGTTTCGGTTACATAAAAAGCAAAGTGGCGAGTAATATCGAAAATCCAAAACAAGTCTTATTAAGTCTTAAACCTAATTCTCAATGTGATTTATTTCGTAACCACTTCGTTGTAAAGGAATTATACTCATTTCAAAATGTTAGTCATCCTAGTTTTATTCTTTGACTTGCTTCTCACACAAATCTTATCAACGGTAATTAAGTAAGGTTTTCATTAATTAAGTAATGCTTAGACAGCCTTACTGTTATTGTTTACTGCTAAATGTACTTGATGTACCAGGGTTTGTTGATAAACCTCAATCAAAGTGTAACGAAAACTGAGAAATATTATACTTTATCCTTTGCAATGTAATCCTTTAAGGAAAATTGTGGTTTGAGAAAATTTAAAATTTATTGGCAGTTTTATAACAATTTTATTTCATGCTGATATCATGTTTTAAACAGTTTTAAGACAAACATAATATTTTTTAAAAAGAAAATATCAATAAACTTAAAAAAGAGTCCAATTTTAAGCATTTATGAGTCTTATTTAGCAGAAACCCCACCTCCGCCAGATCATTTGTAAAACGTTTATTGGCCTTTTTTAAGGGACGTCAATGATATGCTTGATCAACAACCGTCTTTAAATCAAAAGGGAAATTTTTAGTCCTGCTGGTACCAATGATGTTAACTTGGATTAAGGGAACGGTTATCTTATTAAATGAGCAGATGATTGGAAAAGCAAATTACAAAATTCTCCTGTGATCATAAATTTTAATGTTGATTATACAAACCGACCAAATGATAATTGAACAGGGCTACAACAACTCCTGTGTAACAAATACTTGAAATCGCTTGTTTATTGTTAATTGTTTATCATATTACGTGTAAGAGAAATCAAACTAATGTAGATATTGAACTACTTGAAATTTGTCTTTTTATAATATGATATTAACTTTACCTAATGGATATGAATACAAGATAAATACATCACAAGCAGTTTGCTTTTCTCTTCTCTCGAGGGTAATACGGTCTGATAAACCATCTTATTCAGGGCAGACACTGGTACAAAGATGATACGTCAGACCGTATTACCCAAGAAGAAAATGAATCCTTAGAACGCTGAAATACATACATCAGTGGACAATCAATGCTCCTTCTTCCCTATTACACCTCGATAAAGAATGATACAGATATATCGGACTAATGACTCCGATGCATATATCACAATACGACACAAAATGCTGTTCTTCGTATGTTTTTTATGTGCTTTTATTTCTCTCTGTGTTATTTTAAATGCTTTTATATCAACGATAGATTAGTAGTGTTTGTTTACCCCATTGCCATGCGTCTGACACGTTTCCCCACTGACATGTATGATAGATATTTTTCTCATAACAAACTTCACAGTGCTTGTTCAGCTACAGCTTTCTTTCTCTTTGATATAAGATAAAAAAATGTCTCCAATAACAATTCCACATGCTGTGCAAGTACCTTTAATTGACTAAAATTACAAACGCGTAATTCTACGCTAACTTCTGTCTTTAAGAATAGTTTACTTTAATGATACAATGCAAAATTAATTTCCCATGCATTTTATTTCTTGCAACGCACTCTTTTTGCTCACCCTTGTTAAAGCATATTGTTTATAATTCCTATGCGGAATTATATTCCAGTTCATATTTTTCACACAATGCCCCACAATTATCTTATTATCCTTGTGACGTTACGTTATGGGCAATGCTTTGATGTCCAAGTTTGACTATGATGTAGCATTTAAAAAAGGGATGACGGAAGGTAATCTGCCTATGCTTGGATCCGAAGAACTTGATCATAACCCGTCATTTACCGAAATGTCTTTCTGGCAAGTTCCAGCCATTTTAAGCCTTCTAACCTTAATCTTAACCTTAAATTCTGTCATGATAATATTCTAGACAAGATAAGATAAGATAATACCTATCACCCAAAGGGTTATTCTTTATATTTTACATTCACAGACTTATAAAGTAGCAAATACACAACAATTAATGAACAAATAGAAACAAAACGGACATGAATACAAAATGTGAAGGTAAGGGGAAAATGCGAATGTGTAAAACTGAAATGTATAGATCAAACTCTAAAAAGGATTTGTACTTTATGCATAGCACATTTTATACGCTACATATAGTCAACCTCTAAAAGTTTACAAGCCAATTTTGTATCAGAAATTTTATACGCAATCAGATCTTAATGCATATCATATAAAAGTTGTTTTGCAACACAAAAGGGTATTACTTATAAAAGATTTATGATCTATAATAAATAGATCCACTGGTTCTTTCGCTTACAAAGCTATCTATAATTTATAATGCAAATGGTCACAGTGTATATGTATACTGTAATCCCCAGAGCTATTAAGCCTGTACAGGGTTAAGTTTTTAGGTCTTTTGCACGTTGCGAAGAAGATGTAAATAGGATTTTAGGAAGTGTTCCCTGTAGCCCTTGTTCTGTGTCATAGGATCACAATAGCTATAAAACATATTCCCCATCAGCTGTGTCCTTTTTAGCTTTCTGTGCTTTTTGCTTCTTGAGATGATGATGAATATGTGTTCAGGGTGTGGCCATTGTTGCTTAATAGGAGTTACAGGACCACCAAATCTATAAATGATAATTCTCATGAGCTAAAGTGTCTGTATGAAACGTTTCAGTTATCTAGACCTTGTGCTTCTTGAGAAAAAATTAATAAAGGATTTTAGGACGTGACCTCAGTGTCTCTTATTAGAGGTCAAAGGGTCACCAAATCTATAATTGAAAACCTCTTTGGCCAAGACTCTGTTTACAAATTACAGATGGACGTTACTGACGCACACATTTCTGGATGCCACACCGGAAGCCCATAATTTCTATCTTAAATCTTTCTATCTTTCTATCTTGACTCAAAGTAGTTCAAAAATTCGATGTCACTTACACTGGCATACAGAGAGGCACCTTTGACTAGGATTAAATTAAATTATCTTCATCATTTTGTACTCATGAAAATTGTTGTTTACGTTCATTTTGTCATTCTTTTCTCCTATTAAAACCAATGTAAATGTGTAATGACTGCTAATGGTCAACATGTTGTTAAAATGATATGATGCCCTCCCCAAGCTATGTAAATCAAAAGCTCATTTAGGAATGGGTTACAAATGTATCTTCCATACGAAACCATGATAGTGAATTCTAATTTTCAACAGAATCATACACAAACTTTTCATTATCATACAGATTGAGATAAAAAAATCAAATGATTAAAAGTACATAGTGATATTTTTATTGTTTTTGATTATGAAAGCTTTCAAAAAGGAAAATAAGGTGCTTACAATAAATATACTGATGTCATAAATTCCATTCAAAGGCATATCTAAAAGGCAAATGTACATAAGTTTTAGCTAAACAAGCTAAACAAGACTTGACGAAGAATTCGTAAAAACAAGCGTATTACACACTCTGGTTACATGGATTTTACTGATATACTTTTCTAAAACGGGCCATGTGCATGCCTGTTTATGGTGAATCGTTTAAAAAAAATATTGTAAGAATATTTCTTTTTATTTACCCCCTAATCTCTCTAACAAAGTAATACAAATAAGATTGCAAATTACAATGAAATGGCATTATTTCACCAATAATCCTTTTCTAGTGATCTTTCCACGTAAAAGGTGAAACCGAACGGTGAGTTGAATAAGTGCGAAGCAATATCTATCTAGAAATAGCAGAGTAGTCCTGTTCTTGATAATGACATTCTCTTCAATAAATATGAACATGATTTTAAGTTTTGGGGCTCACCCAACAGTGCATAACTATAAAGTTGAATAAGTTGATGATATTTCTACATCAGACCTATTAGTGACTTAAAAGCTTTCTGAAAGAAATGGATGCCTTTAATTGTTTTATGATCATTCACGACAGATGATCAATAGAGCTGAAGTGCTTTATGGCATATCATGACAGTTGCATACTTTGAGTCTGATATACAAGACAAATATATGACTATTTGTACAAGCACTCTTACAGGCGATGTTAAACTTTCAGCTCATATTGCCTAAAACGCGCAACCAGAGTTAAAGTAAGACATGATGTGATACAGATGCAAAAGCTGTTCTTTAAGAGCTCGGATAATTGTAAATACCGTTTCCTCTTTAAATGAGGAAAAGTTTCCTTACTGTCAGATTCATTGCCAGTACTTCTGCAGTTAAAGCAACTGTAGGGAATATATTTCTGGTTTTATATCACATTGAAGTTAATGCTCTTTGAAGACTAGCACATTCAAAACAGGAAACACGCATATATGGTCAGTTTTTATGCCTTTAGTCTCTTATGCTTTTGTTAGAGGTTGAGAAGAAGCAGTATTATCGTATATCAAACGAACCTTCTTTCCACATGAAACTTATTGAAACTAACTTAAGTGTGAATAACTTAAACCCCCCTAAAAACAAGATGCATTTATTTCATCTATATCTACCTAATCAGCCACTGTTTACAGACACAACCAGGATTTTCAAATACATACATTAAACGACAAGAATTTAAAATACTTTTTATGTGAGACAACCATGCGTTTATTCTATATGGATGAAGGGTATGTCTAATTTTAACAGTTGAAGAACACGCGATGATAGCTTAATTGATGAAGCAGCGGTTTTTTAATTTATGCCAAAATGTTATCATCCTTTTAGTTATTGTTATGTTAACAGGAAAACGACCCAATTCACCATAAAACATGCGCACATATACGTGTTATCCTGATGAGATTAAATGTGTTTGTTTATAATGCCTCCTGCATGTTGTCCCACTGATAAGTTTGACATACATTATTCTAATAACAAACCTAACAGCAGTTGTTGAGATACGTCCATCTTTCTCTTTGATTCACATTTCAGAACACTTGTAGAAACAAAGACACATGCTGCTTAAAGGCGTGAACCAGTACCTTCAAAGTATAAAACGTGCAAACTTCGTAAATCACGCTCATTGACTGTCTTCAGAGTTATCATCTTGAGCGCCATCAAATCATCATATTGTTATGTATAATATATATCACCTAATCAATTACCGGGATACAGACTTTGTTGCAAACTGGTATTTTCAAACTATTTTTCAGACGATATGTGGGCGTAATAGCGCAGTGGTTAGCGCGTTCGGCTTCGGATCACGAGGTCCGAATTCCGCCAGGGGCTCGGAAACTTTGTCTGCAATAGAGAACTGTTCTAGAGGCAGCAAGGTTTTGGTAGCAATGCTACATTGAATTTCAGTGCAGTACCACCGCAATCCATAGCCACAATAATTTTGCGGGCTTTCTTCCTTCAATAATACTAGCAACCGTGAAATAATCTTGAAAGCGGCATTAAACCCCAAATTCACCTTAGACAATGTGTGCACTATAACAAAGTATGGTATTGTTAAATTTGCCAAGCAAACTTACACTACACCTGATTCGTGTTATACTTTCTCTGCTGCTGTAGTGATGGAATAAGGAACTCAACCGTAAACACGTTATCAAGAAGAGCTAACCGCTGACCCCAAAAATAAGATCCTTAATGAATGGTTGCAAGTATCATCACTGTCACATTTCCGAGGTTTTCACCATTTTACACATGATTACACTTACTTCCAACAGGGAGTCTAACAATTTGGTATTTACGCTTCTTGACAGCTAATAATCTTAGCAAAAGCTTATTTCAGAATTGTGCAGGTGTTTCAAATCCAACAAAGAATATCTATGAACTCTTAATAATTCATAGTTTTGTTAATCAGTATAATTCATAAGCTTTTATTCATCACGCCTTTACCTTCTCCCGGTGTTTAGATCAGTATTTGTCATATGTATTTGTCATATGTAACAATCAAGTAATTTGGCAACCGTGCCAGTAGTAGAAAGTGTATTTTTATTTTGATGTACACAACAGGTGACGGGACTTTATAAGAGGAAGAGGGGGAAATCTTTCCCGAGCCCTCGAGTTCTTTACTTCTGAAGAAAGCTGATTAAAAAATCTGATCTTACAGCTTATAATGGCTTCATACATGTATAACACTTTAAATAAGATGAGCTGGTGTTATTAACTTGTGGTTATTATTGTATTTATTTACTTATTTTGTTAAGAGTTGTCGAAAATAATTTGACAGAAATGTGTTCAATTAAAGGCAGAAAATCTGTACAAGTTACAAGGAATAACAACAATGTTTAGTTTAGTTTAGAAAGAGCTGATATCTTTATCAACAAACATCAACATTTATTTTTGTATGAATAAAGCCTTAGACGCTAATTATTTTCAATAACCATTGATACACAATCCGAAGTAGTTGAGTTTTAGGAGGAACAAGTTTGTGATGGACAGACTAGGGACTCAGTTAACATGTTTCTCCTTTGTTCTGCTAGATTCGGTTCCAGAGTGTAATGCAGGCATATGATAGACAGTTTTTAATGAATAAGCTGATAAAGTTCGTCAAACTACCGTAATCTTTTGCTCAGTTTTATGCGAAAAGTCTTCTTTTAATACAAAAAAGTACCTGTTGTCCTGCATTTAAAAGAAAAGAAAGCAAGAAGAAAAGGAAACAATGTAATTAATATTAAAGAAGGAAAACATAAAGCTAAAGACTAAAAGAAAATGATGAAAAAAATAGCGAAAAATGATTTAGAAGTTCCCTCATATTATTTGATTTAAGAAAATATTTCTAAGCGAATTGCTGACCAATGATACGCAGAGAAACAAGTTATATAGAACAAAATCTATTTATTTCCTTACCACTGAAGAACCTAGGAGTAACGAGACATTATTTCCTCACATAACAATTGGTTTGCACGATGACAGAAGTGCATCATATAGCATCTGCTCCACATACCACGAATAGAAAATCTCACAGCATTTGTTGTGCAATGTCTATCATTAACTTTTGAAGTCAGGACAGGAATTTCACACTCAACAGTGATTCATTGTGCTTTAACGTCCTCAGATAACGATTAATAGCATTCATCAGAGAACGTCTGACTCTAGACTGCTTGTTTGTTTGGTAGCATTGTTACATATATCATATATTCATCAGTTTGTAGTCATTTATAAATGCACAGAAACCGTATGCATACTCATGATAATCAATCTGACATGCTAATGACATCTGTTTCATTTTGTGAGCATATTCTATCAATCAAATAGAGTGATATTTTAATAAAGTACAGATTTTGAAAATGTGCCCCTAAACGACATTTTCCTCTCTGGGTTATAAGTTACCTATGTGTACCTAGGAAGGCTCTTTCAGTCACATGTTGAGAAAGTTAAGATGTTGATAATGTTCACATAACAATTTATTTGAATTGTTTGGCCGAGAGCTAGTTCAATATGATGTCATAGAGGTCAACTGATCACGAGATGAAATTCCTTTCAACCATCAGACATTGCTGTCAGCCATGTAAATAGAGATTATTACCTTCGTATGTTTTGATATCGTCAATATCAC
Source organism: Phorcus lineatus (assembly GCA_921293015.1). Lineage (NCBI taxonomy): Eukaryota > Metazoa > Mollusca > Gastropoda > Trochida > Trochidae > Phorcus > Phorcus lineatus. Next base: position 2,906,205 of record OV121082.1, on the reverse strand, counting down.
TATATAAACAATAAAAATTGTATTAGGCGAGGTTTATCTTTATCATATAATGTCATTTTGAAATAAACCTCCTTTTTTGGTTAATTTTTTGTCCCCTCTACAAACGAGAAGGGCGTATGAATATACCCACGTCATCACTAGGCAAACTCACATTCCATTTCGCGTCATAGGAAAACGACGTCACACAAGAGAAAAATAGTCCAATTTGTCAAACCTTTTACAACAACAGTGTACGCGTTTTGTTTGAATAAAACATCACACAAAATACAAAACGTCATAAATGTTTCAGATATATTTAAATTGAAAATGTCACAACATCAGACCCGCGTAGCAACACAACACAGGAACACGCTAACAGGTCACGTTCGAAAGTTCTCGCACCGCGTTATACTGAACACATTGTACGTCACTCCTGACTGCTGTCGGATTCCATAGCTGCAATATTCCTCTGTATTTTCGAGGAGAGGAGAGAATGTTGGTGACTTATGGACATTGACTGTGATACTGTCACCATATCTCGGAGACGCAAAAAGGGTGTGAACACCACCGGAAATGGGCACATGTATTTCACTCTATGATTGAGAACAGGCTAGGTTATTCGGTTTTTATTGTTTATGTAGTGATATTTACGATATAAAAACATACGAAGGTAATAATCTCTTTATCAAATGATGTCCTTTAGAAAAAAACTCCCTTATTTTGCTTAATTTGTGTCGATGCGAACACAATCGCCGATTGACAAGGCGGCCATGTTTGTTTACATCGACGCTCTCGTAACACACCAAACTCGACACGTCGTTTGTATTGCTAAGGAAACGTTTTAGGATTCGCTCTTCTCGGTACGGAGCTAGCGAAAGTAGTGCGACCTAGTTACCCTCATTTGCATAGTTATCAGGGATCTGATAACATGATTACAAGATGGGTTTATTGCACCGATAACACTGCCCAGTATATGATAAAGAGAAATTAAACCACTGCAATGTTACAGTAAACTTTCAAGCTTAAAGTTCTATTGTGTGGTGAGTCGCCATAAATCTACAAAACATTACCTAATCAAGCACTCAAATCTTTTTAAATAATGGTAACTAAACCCTATTTAGGAGGGCAATGATTCTATTTTAAAACATTGTCATTGTTTATACACTTCTTCACTGTTTAGATATACCTTCAATTTCTCACTATATTATCTACTTGTCTGCATGTAATACTGAGGATTCCTCACACCTGTTTTTTCGCTTTACAGAACAAGAATCCTTGGTGGCCCGCAAGGTAATGATTGTTTCCAATCAAACGATTGTTTCAAATTCAATTTCCAAGTTTTTTCACAATTGCCTGGTCGTCATCTAGGACATGTATATTTTTAATGTAAAAGGGAAATCGTATACAGACAGACATATTTATTTCGTAGCTTGGGCACTAACGCGAGATTTATAGCTACCTGCAACAAGCCTCTACCCCCTTTATATAAAAGCAGTTATGAGGAACAAAAAAGGGATTTTACAAAAGAACTGTTGAAGCAAGGGTTTATTTACCCTGTTCTGCATTGACCTTATTGCATTGAAACTATTTCAGCGCTACAACAATTACCAGATCAAAAAAGGCGTTTGTAATGGCTCCAAACTAGTTCAGTGTTTCAGAATTAAAGGGTTCGTGTTAACACATCTTGTTCTGTTACAGGGATGACCAGTGCTGAGAAGGATTGTTAGCGTTCAAACATCGACCTTGGGCATGCGCTCAAACATATAATTTAGGAAGTTATGT